>OY744515.1:99015303-99042803 GCA_963556195.1 Sepiola atlantica | reverse complement strand
ACATTGCTTTTTGATTCTGCACCCGGGCATCGCCGGGTAGCCCTGCTAGTTATCTTAATATATATATATATATATATATATATATATATGTATGTTCCAGAAGTTGTGTACCATACACGGGTCTTCATAGAGTGGCCAGATCTGTACCCCCATGACTTTTTTTTTTGGGGGGGGGGGTATACCTCAAATCTGTTGTGTATCAGAATCGTCCATACACTCTTAATGATTTGAAAGATTCAATAACAACTGAGTGTCTAAGGATCAACACTGAAACCCTCAGAAGAATTTAAGAGTTTTATTAAAAAAATTGATGCACCTTTCAATGCAGCGTGTGAAAAATTTGAACATCTGTTAAGCTAATGGTCAATAAAATAGATATTATACGTATTTTTATGAAAACCTGGATGATACGCAACTTCTGGGACACCTTCTGTATAATAAAAAAAAACTTTCAATGACAATAATTATCTTGATAAAAATGTATATATGTCTGTTCACCTAATTGGTACAGCTCTGCCAATGTTAGTCTAACTCCAAAAGAGTTCAAAGCATTTCATATGCTTACTTATTATTTCTGATCCTTTCTGATTGCTTAGAAAATGTCCATTATAAGACTACATCATATGTGTATGTGTGTGTGTGCATATATATATGTGTGTGTGTGTCGTAAAAAGCTGACAGTATTTGAATGGCCAGAAAATATCAAGTGCTATTTACAGAATATACACAGTACTTACTGACGACAGAGGGGGAGAGAGAAAATGGTAAAGAAAAAATGTGTAAGGGATAAGGGAAAGAGTAGAGGATGGGAGAGAGGGGAGCGGATAGAGGAGAGAAGATAAGGGAGAAAGAGTAGAGGATGGGAGAGAGGGGTAAAGAGAGATGGAGAGGGGTAAAAAGAGATGGAGAGGGGTAAAAAGAGATGGAGAGGGGGGAAAGAGATGGAGAGGGGGGAAAGAGATGGAGAGGGGGGAAAGAGATGGAGAGGGGGGGAAAGAGATGGAGAGGGGGGGAAAGAGATGGAGAGGGGGGGGAAAGAGATGGAGAGGGGGGGAAAGAGATGGAGAGGGGGGGAAAGAGATGGAGAGGGGGGGAAAGAGATGGAGAGTGGGGGGAAGAGATCGAGAGTGGGGGGAAGAGATCGAGAGTGGGGGGAAGAGATCGAGAGGGGGAGGGAAAGAGATGGAGAGGGGGAGGGAAAGAGATGGAGAGGGGGAGGGAAAGAGATGGAGAGGGGGAGGGAAAGAGATGGAGAGGGGGGAAAGAGATGGATAGGGGGGGGGGAAAGAGATGGAGAAGGGGGGAGGAAAGAGATGGGGAAGTGGGGGGGAAGAGATGGAGAGGGGGGAAAATTAGATGGAGAGGGGGGGAAAGAGATGGAGAGGGGGGGGGAAAGAGATGGAGAGGGGGGGAAAGAGATGGAGAGGGGGGGAAAGAGATGGAGAGGGGGGAAAAAGAGATGAAGAGGGGGGGGGGAAAGAGATGAAGAGGGGGGGAAAAAGAGATGGGGGAAAAAGAGATGGGGGAAAAAGAGATGGGGGAAAAAGAGATGGGGGAAAAAGAGATAGAGAGGGGGAAAAAGAGATGGAGAGGGGGGAAAAAGAGATAGAGAGGGGGAAAAAGAGATGGAGAGGGGGAAAAAGAGATGGAGAAGGAGAACAAGAGATGGAGAAGGGAAAAAAGAGATGGAGAAGGGAAAAAAGAGATGGAGAAGGGAAAAAAGAGATGGAGAAGGGAAAAAAGAGATGGAGAAGGGAAAAAAGAGATAGAGAGGAAAAAGAGCAAGCGCGGGTGTGTTGTTCTCATCTAACAGCAATAATATGTGCTGGACATATTAGGTTGAGGAAAAAGTTTGTGCGACTTAGGTACTTTTCCCCAGCTTATCATCCTAGAGTCCAGATTTACTTGCCTCCCAACGAGTGCAAACTTAGACACAAGGTCAATTTTTAACGTTGGGAAAATCCAGTTCCCCCAAAAGAAGCACTCTAGATTGAGACAAAAATAAAAATTGCCTCAGTCTGGAAGGATTTCTTTCACTGAACGAGGGCAGAAAAGACGAAATGTAGTATCAGAACAAAAGCTACGCTTACCATCATAGAGTCGATCAAGTTGCTTGCAATAAAGTTGAACGTTGATGGCCTGACCATTCAGCACTTTAAAATGTTGTGACTAGTTTCGTAATTCACATTATTGATTGTGGGATGTTCAGTTTATATGTAGAGGGATTCAAGAATTTTTAATATTTTGATGTTGGTATTGTGGTGTATATATATATATATATATATATATATACACACACACATATATATACATACTTACACTAAAAGAATACTCGTCTCAGGACGAATAAAATAAGTTTGGCAAACAAAACAGTTTTTCACTATTTTTATATCCCCTTAGAGTAAAATCAAGATAAAATGATACTAAACCTTATGTTGAGAATCCTTATTCTAATTTTGATCAAAATCTATTACGTGATTTTCATTCTAAAAAATGTCTAAAATTTTTAAGCTTAACTTTAATCAGTCTTAAGAAATTAGCAGACATGGAATCTTTCTGAATTAGTGTCTAATGACTGACTATCGATCAAATTCAATGCAAATTGGAAATATTTGAATTTTCAAATGAGAGATTGTTCCCATATTATTCTTTCTAAAAGAACTTTAAAATTAAAATACCCCAAAGAAACTGTTATTTGGGGAATATTTATTTATTGATGTCTAATACCTATTGTAAAAAATCGGAGGTATCTGCATTTTCATTAAGGATTTCCACCCACCCCTTTTTTATCCCCTTTGCATAAAATAAAATTAAACTGAACATAGCCCACATTTGGACCTCATACGCCTAGCAGCTGTGTTCTGAAATACATCATGATTGGTTAATTAGTTTAGGAGTGAATCCTATGCATAAAAACATATACATAACTAACTTTATATAAATAGATATGTGTGTGTTAACATTTCAGTGTAAGCGCGCAAATAGATTGAAGTGTATAGATTCAGCAAAATGACAGTAATTACGTCTGAATATAGATTGGCAATTACATATTTATCTACGAATAACATATAGGGTAGCCATTTCTATTGATGTATGCACAAATGAACAGAGAAAGCAAGACAGATACATTTCCGATTCATGCGATTTGAAAAAAAAATGTTTTCTTAAAAAATAAAAAAAAAACTGGATAATATTCGAGATTAACTTACAAAAATCTAATAATGTAAATCTCCAATGGTGGTCGGGATACACATTTACAAAAACGGAAAACAAGTTATATATATATATATATATATATATATATATATATATATATATATATATATATATATATTGAAAAGTCACACATTGGAAACGTCGCTGGAATGGCAATAATGAAGAGAATATTTTTATAAAATATTTAGAAAACCTGCACAACGCAAATTATTTGTTTTTAAAAATAAATTATTTATTTACTCTAAAAACTTTTTTTTTCTTCTTTTTTTTGAACTTGAGTACTTTCTGTAGTATATACCATCGTCAGAAGTATAAGCATATTTTTTTTCTTTTTCTTCTTTTTTTCTTCCTAACTCAGACATAGTTATCGCAGTCAAGTTGAAATTCGTCTTGATGTTACTGACAAAAATGTTGATATGGCTGTGTGTACCACGAGGTTACGTGGAAAAGGTATTTTGAAAAGTCACACATTGGAAACGTCGCTGGAATGGTAATAGTGAAGAGAATATTTTCATAAAATATTTAGAAAACCTGTACAACGCAAATTATTTGTTTTTAAAAATAAATTATTTATTTACTTTAAAAACACTTTTTTTTTTTTTTTTTTTAACTTGAGTACTTTCGGTAATAATACCATCGTCAGACGTATAAGCATATTTTTAATGTGATATATATATATATATATATATATATATATATATATATATATATATATATCACATTAGATTAGATGAAATATCCAACAGTTTATAAATATTATTGAAGTGAACATATTGTGCCCTGAAGAAGATTTCATTGACTGAAAAGTTGGCTTTATATGCTGATAAGAAAGATTTAAGAATTAGAATATTTAATTAAAAAAACAAAAAATATTATTTATTTATTTAAAAAATTATATTTATAACTTTTAAATTAAAGTCATGTCATCTGACTATGCTACCTGTAACCTCTCCATCTTGATACTAATAACTTGGCCGGAGGAAGTTCAGCTGATCTCCAGCTAGTGCTGAAACGTGTCTGCAAATGTGTAATCAAAATATTTGTATAAATACAAATTCATATAAACTATATATATATATATATATATATATATATATATATATATATATTATACACACACACACACACACACATTTCCTTGAGGAACAACTTATAAACAGGGTTAGGGATTGGAGGTTTTTGAAGGAGTCGGATCCAGACTCGAACTTGTAAAAATGCTATGAGCCAGAGTCGAATTTTCTCATTTTTGATGAATCAATAAACAGTATGAATATTTGGGGGACTTTAAATTACAGAGTTGGAGTCGAAATTTTCGGAACCCTTGGAGTCGAAATTTTCGGAACCCTTGGAGTCGAAGATTTCAGAACCCTTGGAGTCAAAGATTTCGAAACCCTAGGAGTCGAAGATTTCGAAACCCTAGGAGTCGAAGATTTCGAAACCCTAGGAGTCGAAGATTTCGAAACCCTAGGAGTCAAAGATTTCGAAACCCTAGGAGTCGAAGATTTCGAAACCCTAGGAGTCGAAGATTTCGAAACCCTAGGAGTCGAAGATTTCGAAACCCTAGGAGTCAAAGATTTCGAAATCCTAGGAGTCGAAGATTTCGAAACCCTAGGAGTCGAAGATTTCGAAACCCTAGGAGTCGAAGATTTCGAAACCCTAGGAGTCGAAGATTTCGAAACCCTAGGAGTCGAAGATTTCGAAACCCTAGGAGTCGAAGATTTCGGAACCCTAAGAGTCAAAGATTTCGGAACCCTAAGAGTCAAAGATTTTGAAACTCTAGGAGTCAGAGCTCATAACTTTCTGACTCTGCAACCCTGCTAATAAACAAGTCTGCATATTTGTTATTGCACAAGAAAGTAAACCAGTCTGAAGTTTTAGCCAGGCAGAAGAGAGATTACTTGATACAATAACATTGAATATTATGAAAAAATAGACAAAAAAATTGATAACCATTTTCTCTAGTTCTATTTAGCAAAGAACTGAAAATACGAAGTCGGGGGTGGAGTGTGTCTGTTTGGTGATTATCTCTGCCAGTCAATAGTTATAATGATCAGCAAGAAAAAAATGCATATCAATAAGAAAAGATATAAATCCGTCCACTGATTGAGAAAGAAATTTCCTTCAAGATGAATGAGTGAAGTTGAATAGAAGAAGGTAGGGGGGGGGAGTAAAGAAAGGACAAGAAAAAAAGGAAAAATATTTACCGAGTTTCAAAAATATCAGCGGTGTAATTATTTGGCTATGTTTAAATGGTTAAATATGATATTTGGATGATCGTAGAAAATAGATTGCACAATACAAAATATCCACACACACACACATATATATATATATATATATATATATATATATATATATATAGTAGTATAAAAAATACTTATGGGAGGACAGCTAGATAGAAATTTCCCACAGGGCCCAGGTGTGTATGTGTGTGAAAAGAGGGCAACACAAAAAAAACAACAACAAAAAAAAACAACAACAAAAAAAAACAACAACAAAAAAAACACAACAAAAAAAAACAACAACAAAAAAAAACAACAACAACTAAAAAAAACAAAAAAAAACAACAACAACTAAAAACAACAACAAAAAACAACAACTAAAAAACAACAACTAAAAAACAACAACTAAAAAACAACAACTAAAAAACAACAACTAAAAAACAACAACTAAAAACAACTTTAGAGAAAGGCACCGAGTGGGTTAGGGGAGGAGAAAAGACAGGAAGTCAATCTTTGATGAAATAAAAGTCATCAAACTCTCCTACTACCACCGCAAAATTAACATTTTCAGTTTTCAGAGAGAACTGTTATACGAGGGAAAAGGAGGAGAAGGCGAGAGGAGAGGGTAAGAGGAAGAGAGAATAAGCAGGAAGAGAAAGAAAGACAAAGCAAGCAAGATGGGAGAAAAGGAGAGTAAGAAATATAATCCAGTGAATTAGCTAAGAAAAAATAAGGAGGTAAAACTCTAGGTATTTGGCAGAAATCAGCTTTTCTTATTAAAAAAAAAAACAAAAAAAAACGGATTTCGACCAAAAGTGGAGCACTCACATCCATGCGAGGCTCTTGTTATTTAAGAGGAATTCGACTAAAAAGCAAAGAACTCATATCTTATATTTTTTTAAACATAAGATACCCTACTATTATATGAGGGGGAAACAGGGACACATGGATTCCTATGTTTCTCAAGTGAAAGTGAAACAATGACCTCAACAGAACTTGAACCCATGCTGAGTCTATAATCTACATTGGTAACCACTGTATCACAGCGTCTACTTATGAATATAGATGATGTGTGTGTCTGTGTGCTACTGTGAACGTTTAGAAATTCATTCACACAATTTTTTATCATTAAGTGTGAAGATTTCTATCGATACGGGATCTTGTCATTATTTGATCATTAGCAAAAGGTTATTCATTCAAGTGGATCATATTTTGATTAAATAAGGACGTGTTTTTATTATTCCGTCAAACTTTTATCTTGATTACGAAAACATGATTTCATGTGTAGTCTATATCTATCGTCTGTTTCTTTGTGTTAGTCCTGATCTACGGCGGGGTTAGCAATAGTGGATTCTTGTCTCCATTTGGCACGACCACAGGCTTGGTCCGAGTGAAGGCCGATTTTACTGAAATCATTGTGTAGGGCATCTGCCTATCTCATCGTCCTTTCGGTCGCTTCCCGGCGACTTCTAATTTAAAAGAGAGTTTCGCAACGGTGTAGTCGTTGATCCTCAGCACATGTCCAAACCATCTGAGCCGTTATTCCCTCAATCGGAGCGATGCTGTAGTGCCTTCGGATGTTCTCTATCCATATGTGGTCGAGCCGTGTAATTCCCAAGATCCAGCGGAGCATTTTGATTTCCATAATGGCAATCTATATATATGCTACTAAAACCCTGCGGATCGTGTTTGCTTGTCACCATGCACAGTTGATGATGCCACAAAAGGTGAATGACGTAAATGAATAATAATATAGAAGAAGATGCAGAGGAAGAGGAGGAGAGAGAGGGGGAGAGAAAAAGCAGGGGAGAAAGAATATAAAATATAAATTTTAATGCTTTTTCTTTCTTTGGGGGTATGGTACGGTATCGGTGGCATCCCCCTAAATCAAAGTTTACAACAAAAAAAATAAATAAATAATGCGCAATGTTAATCACCCTGTTGCCTAGAATACATATTCAATAATTTATAATAAGTTCAATAGTTTAGGCTTGATTGATGCTCATGTGTGAAATACCAATCCTTTTAAAAATTTATTACTTAATATAGCTTAAAATTTGATGTAGAGCAATTTTTTTCTCTATTAAGTTTTTTGTATCTAACTTTTTAAAAGTTTTTTTGAGGGAGGGTATGTGGCTTTCATGGTGTGTGTGGGCTGCGGCGTTGTCTGATTGTGGAACTAATTATATGAAAATTACTGACTTAATGCGTCAGGGGTGAACTAATGATCTAATGTACATGCTTGTGTATCGCATATTGACAAGGAAATAGGAAGAAGCGAGATTGAATTCAAAATAGAATTAAAATAAAGATGGAAGAGACATTTATAGTTGTACCTTTAACAAGAGATATTTTTTAAGATCTGTCCAATGATTTTTCAGTAACAGTCCAGAATAGGTAACACTCAAGAACTTGTAAACCAAAAAGAAAAACACATTATTTATGTAAAACGTATTAGAATGAAATTCTTTACCGAACCCAGCTAATTTTAGCGTGTGGAAAAATTATTTTAAACGATAAAATTACAGAAAAGCTAACACCCGAGAACTAGTAAATGGCAGAAATTTCTATTTTTTAAGAGGGAAAACGATTTGTAAGATTTTTTTTTAAACAGTAAAAAATCTTACAAATTGCTTCCACATGTTAAAACTAGCCGGATTCGGCCGAGAATTTAATTTTAATGCGTTTTATGCAAATTATTGTTTGTTTTTTTTTTGGGGGGGGGACGAGTTATTAAGTGTAAACTATTTTGTACTTTTACCGTTTTTTTTTAATTTTAGCATGATCGACTGAGGGACAGAGCCTCCTATAAGACGCATGGACACATCTAAAAATTCTATTTCAAATTTAACCGTGACGACAGACCAATGAAAATGTTATTTCGAACTTTGATAAACCGACAGACAACATCTGTCAGAGACGTAAAGATGCACCTACAAACATGAAAACGGCAGAAGCGGATTTCCCACTGACCAAGACGAGCGAAGAATATAGAAGAGAGAAATGTTGTTTTCAACTAAATTCTTTAATTGCTTCCAATGCAGCCGACACAACAATGACAATATTTCGGGTTGATTCTTTCGAGAGGAAAAGTCTGTGTTTATGTCAAATATTTGTTGCTTCTGGTGGTTCTTTAGTAAAATAACTCAATCAATAAATTAAAGAAAAAAAAAAGTTCTTTTTTGTTTCTTCCTGCATTAACGCAGTTATATATGCAACAAATTGGATTACACATAATTTTAAAATGTCACAAACATTCCAAAGGCAAAATTTTAAGTTTATAATTTAATTTGTGCAATCGATCGATTCTTATTCCTTTTGTAAGCAAAGAATCGGTCATCAAATTGAGAGAGAGAGAAAGAGAGAGAGGGGGGGGATGGTGAAAGACGGAGGGAGCGGGAAAGAGAGAGGGAGAGACAGACAGACAGACAGAGAGACGAGGTAGAGTGCAAGAGAGATGAGGGACAGAGAGAGTATGAAGAGAGAGAGAGAGAATGTGGGAGATTGTAACTGTGCATGAGTCAGACTAAATGTGCGTGAGAGTCAGACTAAATGTGCGTGAGAGAGAGTGTAAATGTGCGTGAGAGAGAGTGTAAATGGGCGTGAAGAGAGAGAGTGTAAATGGGCGTGAAGAGAGAGAGTGTAAATGGGCGTGAAGAGAGAGAGTGTAAATGGGCGTGAAGAGAGAGAGTGTAAATGGGCGTGAAGAGAGAGAGTGTAAATGGGTGTGAAGAGAGAGAGTGTACATGGGCGTGAAGAGAGAGAGTGTAAATGGGCGTGTGAGAGAGTGTGTAAATGGGAGTGTGTAAATGTGTATGAAAAAGTGTAAATATGTGTGCGAGAAATTAAGAGAGTGTGTAAATATGCGTGCAAGAGAAATTAAGAGAGTGTGTAAATATGCGTGCAAGAGAAATTAAGAGAGTGTGTAAATATGCGTGCAAGAGAAAGAGAGAGTGTAAATATGCGCGCGACAGATAGAAAGAGTGTAAATATGTGTGCGAGAGATAGAGAGAGTGTGTAAATATGCGTGCAAGAGAGAGTGTGTAAATATGCGTGAGAGAGAGAGTGTAAATATGCGTGAGAGAGAGAGTGTAAATATACGTGGAAGAGAGAGTGTAAATATGCGTGAGAGAGAGAGAGTGTAAATATCCGTGAGAGAGAGAGTGTAAATATCCGTGAGAGAGAGAGTGTGTAAATATGCGTGCGAGAGAGAGTGCGTAAATATGCGTGCGAGAGAGAGTGTGTAAATATGCGTGCGAGAGAGAGTGTAAATATGCGTGCGAGAGAGAGAGTGTGTAAATATGCATGCAAGAGAGAAAGAGTTTGTAAATATGTGTGCAAGAGAGTGTGTAAATATGTGTGCAAGAGAGAGAGAGTGTAAATATGCGTGCGACAGATAGAGTGTAAATATGTGTGCAAGAGAGAGTGTTAATATGCGTGCGAGAGAGTGTAAATATGCGTGCGAGAGAGTGTAAATATGCGTGCGAGAGAGTGTAAATATGCGTGCGAGCGAGAGAGAGAGTGTAAATATGCGTGCGAGAGAGAGTGTAAATATGCGCGCGCGAGAGAGTGTAAATATGCGCGCGCGAGAGAGTGTAAATATGCGCGCGCGAGAGAGAGTGTAAATATGCGCGCGAGAGATAGAGAGAATGAAAATATGCGCGCGAGAGATAGAGAGAATGTTAATATGCGTGCGAGAGATAGAGAGTGTAAATATGCATGCGAGAGATAGAGAGTGTAAATATGCGTGCGAGAGATAGAGAGTGTAAATATGCGTGCGAGAGATAGAGAGTGTAAATATGCGTGCGAGAGATAGAGAGTGTAAATATGCGTGCGAGAGATAGAGAGAGTGTAAATATGCATGCGAGAGATAGAGAGAGTGTAAATATGCATGCGAGAGAGAGAGAGTGTAAATATGCATTCGAGAGTTAAAGAGAGAGTGTAAATATGCATTCGAGAGAGAGAGAGTGTAAATAGGCGTGCGAGAGAGAGAGAGTGTAAATAGGCGTGCGAGAGAGAGAGAGTGTAAATAGGCGTGCGAGAGAGAGAGTGTAAATAGGCGTGAGAGAGACAGAGAGTGTAAATAGGCGTGAGAGAGACAGAGAGTGTAAATAGGCGTGCGAGAGAGAGAGAGTGTAAATAGGCGTGCGAGAGAGAGAGAGTGTAAATAGGCGTGCGAGAGAGAGAGTGTACATAGGCATGCGAGAGAGAGAGTGCACATAGGCGTGCGAGAGAGAGAGTGCACATAGGCGTGCGAGAGAGAGAGTGCACATAGGTGTGCGAGAGAGAGAGTGCACATAGGCGTGCGAGAGAGAGGGTGTACATAGGCGTGCGAGAGAGAGAAAGAGAGTGTACATAGGGTGCGAGAGAGAGAGTGTAAATAGGCGTGCGAGAGAAAGAGTGTAAATAGACGTGAGAGAGAGTGTAAATAGGCGTGCGAGAGAGAGTGTAAATAGGCGTGCGAGAGAGAGTGTAAATAGGCGTGCGAGAGAGAGTGTAAATAGGCATGAGAGAGAGAGAGAGTGTAAATATGCATGAGAGAGAGAGAGTGTAAATATGCATGAGAGAGAGAGAGAGTGTAAATATGCATGAGAGAGAGAGAGTGTAAATATGCATGAGAGAAAGAGAGAGTGTAAATATGCATGAGAGAAAGAGAGAGTGTAAATATGCATGAGAGAGAGAGAGTGTAAATATGCATGAGAGAGAGAGAGTGTGTAAATATGCATGAGAGAGAGTATAAATATGCATATGAGAGAGAGAGTGTAAATATGCATATGAGAGAGTGTAAATATGCATATGAGAGAGAGAGTGTAAATATGCATATGAGAGAGAGAGTGTAAATATGCATATGAGAGAGAGAGTGTAAATATGCATATGAGAGAGAGAGAGAGAGAGTGTAAATAGGCATGCGAGAGAGAGAGAGTGTAAATAGGCGTGCGAGAGAGAGAGTGTAAATAGGCGTGCGAGAGAGAGAGAGTGTAAATAGGCGTGCGAGAGAGAGAGAGTGTAAATAGGCGTGCGAGAGAGAGAGAGTGTAAATAGGCGTGAGAGAGACAGAGAGTGTAAATAGGCGTGAGAGAGACAGAGAGTGTAAATAGGCGTGCGAGAGAGAGAGAGTGTAAATAGGCGTGCGAGAGAGAGAGAGTGTAAATAGGCGTGCGAGAGAGAGAGTGTAAATAGGCGTGAGAGAGACAGAGAGTGTAAATAGGCGTGCGAGAGAGAGAGAGTGTAAATACGCGTGCGAGAGAGAGAGAGTGTAAATAGGCGTGCGAGAGAGAGAGTGTACATAGGCATGCGAGAGAGAGAGTGCACATAGGCGTGCGAGAGAGAGAGTGCACATAGGCGTGCGAGAGAGAGAGTGCACATAGGCGTGCGAGAGAGAGAGTGCACATAGGTGTGCGAGAGAGAGAGTGCACATAGGCGTGCGAGAGAGAGGGTGTACATAGGCGTGCGAGAGAGAGAAAGAGAGTGTACATAGGGTGCGAGAGAGAGAGTGTAAATAGGCGTGCGAGAGAAAGAGTGTAAATAGACGTGAGAGAGAGTGTAAATAGGCGTGCGAGAGAGAGTGTAAATAGGCGTGCGAGAGAGAGTGTAAATAGGCGTGCGAGAGAGAGTGTAAATAGGCATGAGAGAGAGAGTGTAAATATGCATGAGAGAGAGAGTGTAAATATGCATGAGAGAGAGAGTGTAAATATGCATGAGAGAGAGAGAGAGAGTGTAAATATGCATGAGAGAGAGAGAGAGAGTGTAAATATGCATGAGAGAGAGAGAGTGTAAATATGCATGAGAGAAAGAGAGAGTGTAAATATGCATGAGAGAAAGAGAGAGTGTAAATATGCATGAGAGAGAGAGAGAGTGTAAATATGCATGAGAGAGAGAGAGAGTGTAAATATGCATGAGAGAGAGAGAGAGTGTAAATATGCATGAGAGAGAGAGAGTGTAAATATGCATGAGAGAGAGAGAGTGTAAATATGCATGAGAGAGAGAGAGAGTGTAAATATGCATGAGAGAGAGAGAGAATGTAAATATGCATGAGAGAGAGAGAGAGAGTGTAAATATGCATGAGAGAGAGAGTGTATATATGCATGAGAGAGAGAGTGTAAATATGCATGAGAGAGAGAGAGTGTAAATATGCATGAGAGAGAGAGAGTGTAAATATGCATGAGAGAGAGAGAGTGTAAATAGGCGTGAGAGAGAGAGAGAGTGTAAATAGGCGTGAGAGAGAGAGAGAGTGTAAATAGGCGTGAGAGAGAGAGTGTAAATATGCATGAGAGAGAGAGTGTAAATATGCATGAGAGAGAGAGTGTAAATATGCATGAGAGAGAGAGTGTAAATATGCATGAGAGAGAGAGTGTAAATATGCATGAGAGAGAGAGTGTAAATATGCATGAGAGAGAGAGTGTAAATATGCATGAGAGAGAGAGTGTAAATATGCATGAGAGAGAGAGTGTAAATATGCATGAGAGAGAGAGTGTAAATATGCATATGAGAGAGAGAGAGAGTGTAAATGTGCATATGAGAGAGAGAGTGTAAATATGCATATGAGAGAGAGAGTGTAAATATGCATATGAGAGAGAGAGTGTAAATATGCATATGAGAGAGAGAGTGTAAATATGCATATGAGAGAGAGTGTGTAAATATGCATATGAGAGAGTGTAAATATGCATGAGAGAGAGAGTGTAAATATGCATGAGAGAGAGAGTGTAAATATGCATGAGAGAGAGAGTGTAAATATGCATGAGAGAGAGAGTGTAAATATGCATGAGAGAGAGAGTGTAAATATGCATGAGAGAGAGTGTAAATATGCATGAGAGAGAGTGTAAATATGCATGAGAGAGAGTGTAAATATGCATGAGAGAGAGGGAGTGTAAATATGCGTGCGACAGTGTAAATATGCGTGCAAGAGAGTGTAAATACGTGTGAGAGAGAGTAAATACGTGTGAGAGAGTAAATACGTGTGAGAGAGAGTAAATACGTGTGAGAGAGAGTAAATACGTGTGAGAGAGAGTAAAGATGCGTGCGTGAGAGCATAACGTGTTTGCGTTACAGAAAAATATGGTAAATATAAGTGACAAATTGAGAGATCGTAAATGCGTGTGTGTGAGATTGTCCAACATGTATGCATTTCAAAGAGATTGTACATGTGTGTTTACGAGATCAAAAATATTTAACATACGTGAAAAAGAAAGAGTCATATTTTTCACGTTTGTTAGAGCTTTATGAATTGCATTTGAACTTCGTTCGACTAAAGTTCTTTATATGGTCATCAAACTGGGAGAAGGCATTTCATTCTATACAGAGGAAAATACATTTTCTGGGTTCATATTTCTACAGAAAGAGTATTGACATAAAACAAAGAAAGGAAAAGGTAGTAATAATAATTATACATATAAGCAAAAGTGTTTGCTAGTATGTATAATGTAAGTGTTGAGTTTGCTAATGAACAGCCGATTGTGATAATTTCTTGTTGATGTATCCTACCTAGGTACACTTTTTTTTCGATTTGAAAAACTTCAAATATTATCTTTTTACGACCTTAAGTGAGTTTAGGATTTTTTTGTTTTACATTTTACGCCGTAAAGGGTAAATTTTGTTTAAAACTATTTTGTTTTTATTATTTTGTGTTTTATTTATTAAAATATAGGATGGGGTGATTTTAAGTCTTGACAGAAAATAACGGCATGCCAAAATACATAAAAAAAACTAACATGAAGAATGGTGACAAAAATTCAGGACCCCCCCCCCCAAAAAAAAAACCTGCTTCCGAAATTACTCCTCAAACGATCACTTATAACTCAATCACAACTGAGCTATCTGAACCAACTTCAAGAGCAAAGCAAAACCCCGATGGGGGAAATTTCACACAAAAAATCTTTAAAAAAACAATTTATAAATTATTATTAATCCTGAAGATAAATAATGCATATACATATATATATATATATATATATATATATATACATGCATAGATTTGATCGGACTATATGCATATGTTTTACAATTCCTTTGAAAGATGGCAGAGATTTATTGAAAGGCTGAGGAAGTCGCAGACAATATAAATTTGGGATTTTATGTATTTATTTACCCTAAATTAAAAAAAAAATGTTAGAATTTTGGAAATAATGTCCAACAAATTTAATAGAAACAGAATGTCTATAATATTCAACAAATACACATATATAATGTTCTGTAGAGTATAGGTTTCTCTCGGTTACTGGTAGCATGGTAAAACACAAACAAAAAGTACATATATAGCGCTATAATTTCTTTAATTGTAAATAGCAAGTTTGTTAGCACAATGGATAAGGTACTTGACGGCTGATCACATTTGGATATGACCAGCCGTTCGGCTTTCGAATCTTAGCATCAATACACTTACTACGTATAGCCACACTGAAGAGTTGTTGACGACGATACAGCTGTCTGTGGATGCTTATATATATAACCTATAAATAAGAGGTGTATATATATATATATATATATAGCATAATATAAAATGAAGTAATAAAATAAAGTGCGAATCAAATTTTTAACTTTATATATATATATATATATATATATATATATATATATATATATATATACACACATACGTATACCTCTTATTTATAGGTTGAGCACTCTGACATAGATAAAGAAATGTAGAAAATTTTTGTTTTTTTAATTATTAATGGTGCAAGCAGCAGCTGTTGTGTAGGTGATTAGTGAAAAAATGCCTCCATTTTAACAATCTTTCTAGCCAGATTAAGTATTTTTCGAAACAAACTATATCGAATGGAAGGAAGAAAAAAACAAAAAGGAAGATTCAAATACCGAAGTGTCAGATTCAATAACAGAAGTCGAGAATCCGACTGATTTCACATTTAAGTCTATACACCTAACGTAACATTATACATCTACTATACATACTTAAGGACATTATGCTAAAATATGACTTTCTAAATGGACAGTGATTCTTATCAATATTGATGAATATATAAACATATATATATATATATATATATATATGATTATTACCGTCACTAAATATAGATAACGTTAATGGCAATGACCTTTATACCTCTGTTAGTTGATTACTGTCCAACAAAATTATCTGCCATGACCTTTGTTATCTACTTCCAGCATTTGATCTCCCTCCCTATATCTCCATACTTGAATATATTGCAACCATTCGAATGACGTTAACTCATAAATACCAAACGTGTTCAAAGCAAACAGAAGTCAGATATGAATAATGAACAGTTGTAAATTCTATTTGAGTATGTTTTACGCTTTGATACCCCCCCCCAAAAAAAAATAAATAAATGAAAATTTAAACGATAAGGACACCATATAACCTGGGAAGATATTTCAAAATTTGGGTTCTGATGTGTGCGGTAAAGGAGAGAGAAATGGCTTTGTTCAATCAATTGTGAAGTTTTATTTTCCAAGCTGAATCAATGAGAGATGCTAATAAAATACACAAAAAATATATACTTATTTTTAGACAATTATTTTAAGTTAAAAAATAATATCAAATAAAATAATCGAAGTAAAGAAATACAAAAAACAAGAGATGAATAAAAAAAATGTGACTAAAATGTTACGTTTATACCAATATTTATTTCATTTTTAAATTTTACATATATACAAGATGGCTTTGGCGGCTGGCTATCACTTTGCTACTTGAAATACTTAAAACATTAATTTAAAATAATAAACATTTCATTCATAACTTTGTTGTAAATACGAAACAAAATTTTTCCTATTCATCCATATAGATAAACATTAACACTTTGGTAATTTCGATACAAATTCATCTTTTAAATGTGACCGTAAAGAAAGGAAAAGAAAGTAATCAATTTGCCTTTTCACTTGCAATTTAGAAATAGATTGCAACTTGTTGAAAAATCAATTCGGTTCCTCTAAAGAAAGGCACATTTGAACACGAATGCTAAATATTTGTCCAAGAAATAAAACAATATTGCGAAACATAACTATTTGTTTTATTAAAATCTAAACAATCATTGAATTAAAAAAACAACAACAAATAATAGTTAATTAATAAAATTAACTTTTCAAAATCACTGAGAGAAGCCAATAAAAGCAACAAGAAATATATACCTTTTTAGACAATTTAAATAATGTCTAATAAAATAATCGAAGTAAAGAAAAATAAAAGATGAATAAAAAAAAAAATGTCTAACTAAAATGTTAGTTATATACCAACACTTGTTAGATTTTCTTTTAGTCTTTTCAGTTTTATCAAGATGTTTACAAAATAAAGGTAAGTTATCTATAAGACTGCTTCTTTTTAATACATAACTTACTGTATATTGTCGGAAATAAATTTAAAATTTTAAATACATCAAAATAAACGTAAGGAAAAAAAAATTATTGTATTTCTCAGTTTCAAAGTCACAATTTTTTAATTTTCAAAAAGGAACTTCCATGAACAGAGTTTCTTTCCAATAACTTTCCACCTGTAAAACACATTACCACGAGACTACTTCTATACAGACTACAACATGGTCGCTTTCAAATCCAATGTCAACAAATACCTGTCGAGGCGTTCTCTTAAGTAACCAAACTTTGCCCATTTTGTCCATCGCCCTCAATCCTCTCATGGTATTAGTCATCATCCAACTGTCAATCTCATCAACCCTTATCCTCGAGTAGCTTTTGGCCGTAATAAGTGGTGACCCACTAGTATGAAATAACTTTTCAAACTTTACCATGCAGGTCAAACGTCACTTTTTTATTAATTTACATAATGTTGTTTTCTTCGACTTTGGGCCAAAAATGGTGAACCTGGATCAGAAGTGAGCAATTTTTTGGAGGAGTTGGAAGTTAGATTTTTTTCAAGCCAACTACCGACTTCTGCTTTCAGCAATAGTTCTTACTCAATGCCAACACATTTGGTCGTTCGCTGTTCGTTTTAGTGGATAAAGAGTTCGTGTTTCTATTTAGCTGTTTTAAGTGCAACACAAAGTGTAAGCGTTGGTTTAAATAGAATTGGGATTAAACATTTAGATGAGAAAATTCCTATATATAAGATTCTAAGTAAATACGAACATTTAAGAGAAAGGGGTGTGAGAGAATATGGGAGCGGGGGGGGGGCAGGAAACGAAGGAAAGATAAGACAGAGAGAGAGAGAGACAGACAGAGAGAGAGAGAGAGAGGAAGAGAGAGAGAGAGAGAGAGAGAGGAAGAGAGAGAGAGAGAGAGAGAGAGAGAAGACAGAGTGAGGAGAGGTGAAAGAGACAGAGAGAATAATTAAGCAAAATTCAACTCAAATGTAATTCGTACTACATTTACTAAAGATAAAGAAATGATTTCTAAAATTATATGCATTGCCTAACATAATGGATTAAAAGACTTTTTATTGAAACAATTATTTGAAAAGATTCATTAAAACGCAAAACTAAAAAGGGGGAGGGGGAATTCACAAAACAAAAACGAACCATTAATGCAAGCCATCGTGAAAGCGAAAGGTTTCACTCAAAATAGAACACGTTTTATGATGTTTGACAAAGAAATAAAACCGAGGTTCACATCTAAATCAAACAGATTCATTAGAAAAAGAAAAACTTTAAAAATAATTTTGGTACAGATATTATTCATGGAAGAAAATATGGTTTCATTTATTGTTTGTTTCTAGATTGGTAAATACAGCCTCAGTCTGGTTACTTTTGAATACAGCTTGTATTTTCAAGAGGATTTAATATTTTTTAAATTTTTTTTGTCTCATCCATTCCGGTTTTTCGTGGTTGCGAATTGAGCTTTAGCATTAGAGTAAAAATCAGCATGAGCCAAGTTACCCAAACTGTTGCCATTCCCAACATTGCGAGCTATCCCTCTCACTACCAGGCCACCCCTATATAGCAACTGTATGGAGGTGAGTGCTGGGCCTCAACCCAGTCTTCATTTGCCCATCTTCAATGTAATGACAGAGCAATGTCAAGTCAGATCAGACCTTGCATATCAACTATGATACCTTGTTGGTGAGGCTGAATATACCATAGCTTGATGCACTCTTGATGCTCAGTCGGCTGTGTTGGTTTGGCCATGTTGAGAAGAGCTACTCTTGGATAAGAAAATGCAGAGATCTTGAGGAAGCTGGAGGAAAGTTGGACGACCCAAGGAAGCTTGGATACAAACCATCAACAAGGATCTTCGACATTGGAATTTGAATGGAATCAATCCTGGAGACCGAGATTGCAGGCTGCCGGAATGTTAGACTCTTAACCAAAGAAAATAAGATGAGAAAATAGATGATGATGATAAAATGGATGATGATGATAAAATGGATGATGATGATGACGACGGCTTCAGTCTAATTACTTTCTGAACAAAGAACTTTTAAGAAAATGAACATCAATTAGTTGGGTTCAGTCCGTTTATCTCGCCACATAAAATCCCCTTTTGCTGATTATTCAATATCTACTCTATACGATTTATTAGTGTAAAATAGTTAATTTACCTTTAGCTGGGATAAACAGGTATTTAATACATTTCTCAATGGTATTATAGCAAATAATTGAGTGTAATAAATAAGATCTGACTGGATTTTAACCTGGATTTGCTGATTCATTGTTCATGGCCACTTTATCATCTATTTTTTTTATTGATTTCTGCCTCAAGACACTTTTATTTTAACTTTAATATTGAAAAAAAATTATTTTAACAATAAAGAATGTTTTGAACAGTTATCTTGTATGAATAAATCTGTACATTCATCTTGAATCTGGATATGTTTTGAACATCGTCCATGTGGTTTTTATGTTGATGAGCCTACAAAGCAAGGTTGCGTAGTCTAGTCGGAATGTAGACTCCAACTCTTTATTCTAAAGTCTTCCAATATTCAGTCTGTTGATTCTACAGAGATTAAAAAACCTGACTCCGATTCCTAGCATTCTTATGAGTCCATCTTCTTCCAAAACCTCCGACTCCATATCATTGCTACCCCCTCACCCCTCCTTACTAATCAGCTTATTTGGTATATTGCAAGGTTCTCATGACATTGGTCCCAAAATCTCATGGCACAATTCAAAACTTTGAAAACTTTGCACACTTTTCAGATTTCTTTTAAATAAATAGCATTCTTTAGTCGTCAGACGAAAAAATTAACTTTTTGGGGTAGCATGATGATTCACTGCATCTTTACAGATGATTGCCATTTTCCACTGTCATCATCCCTTCCTCATCCTGGACTGTGTAGCACCACTCTGTGAGCCCCCATAATTATAACCCGGCAAGATGACTTTTATTCACTTTAGCCACATGTTTTGAAATTCTCATAGACAGTCATCCAACACTAATTAGGCAGACTAGTCTTAAGGTGCCAGTAACCCACCTTTCACCCGCTCTCTCTGTTCAAAACATTTCCGCCACGAGAAGGACAGGAGCAAGACTTAGTGTTAGAGTCTCTTTGATACGCTTTTCCTCAACACCCATCCCAATAATAACAAATTTGGAAAGATACATGAACAATACTTTGTAAGGAAAGCCTATTCAAGTTTATTAGTGTGAGCTTAAAGCTAAGCCTGCTTAAGAAAGGAGAATATAATGTTAACACAGAAGGCACAGATTTTTGTGAACACCTTTTTGTATTGCCATTAGGTTTTGATTATATCACTCGACATACATTAGTCTAGAGGTGGTCCGCGCAACCTGCACACCTGGTAGAAATTTATTCGTTTTATTGTTGAAGCCCTATATAGTAAACTGATTTTAAATATACAAAACAAAATACTTTGTCTTTCTCGTTTTTATAGGCGGCTTGTTTTAACTGCAAATTATAGAATTTAAAATTCATGAGATCTGTTACAGTCTTACTCTGAAAATAGCAATGCATTTTCATTTTGAATATTTCTATGACTCCACATTTCTGGGACACCTTGGAAAATGTTCTCAGAGATGATTATAACATTTTCTGGAATCAGGTAGCAAATGGTGGTGCCTTTTTTCTTTTTACAACAGAATCCTTACTTTGTTGTTGTCTTTTTTAAGTGATTAATATATATATATATATAGTAATAGAAAACATATACGTATGGCAAGTGATCTACATAGAAAAATTTCTTTAATTCCATCAAAGGCAGTTATCAAACGATAAACGAACCGGTAATACATGGTGTGGTATTAGCCCTGGGTGGGTTATGCCGGCTTCCTCCAAAAGAGGGAGTTTACACTACAGGGAGTATCATTCACAAGCAGTCTCCAGCTGCATGTATATCCCGGTCATGGGAAGATGACATACAGTGCCTAGCATTCCTAAATGGTCACCCATCTGGTACTGGCCAGGCTCCATGTCGCTTAACTATGATGATCTAACGAGAATCTGTGTGTCAACGCGCTTATGCCATACTAATTATCAAGCTAAGCGTTAAATCTTTGATTCAACGATCTTTTATAGACAAATGTTTTTTAGATACATTTACTACTGCTTAATTCATTGGTTTTTATTGTCTGTTTAAAAGCGTTCACACCAGTCACGACCTGCTCTTTCTGATCACTCCAGTTTAACTTAAAGCTAACAATTGGTTATAAAACGTTTAACGTCCCGCACTCTCTTAAGTTTACTAAAGTTCAACCTACTTCACCTTATATATTTTTTAAATTCTAATTCACAATGAGGTTAGTCAAACTCTGTTGACATCAGCCGCAGTCCTTCACTAATTATATATATATATATATATATATATATATATATATATATATATATTATATATATTTCTGGACATAGAAATGCTCAGGTTAGTGTCTGCAGGCGCCAGAACAAGATGACCTTTCAACATTCGTTTAATACAGTCATCTCGAAGGAAAACTGATATAACAGTTGGAGCGACTGTAGTTTCCAATGATGTAGATGCTCTTTATTTTAGGTCAGGATAGGAGTCACTTAGAGGGTGACATTGGTTCTGTGTAAAGCCTTATCTCGCTTAAAAATGCTTCATGTATGGGCATTAATTGAAAACTTCAAGACACGGTGGTAAATAGTATATATATATATATATATATATATATAGATAGATAGGTAGATAGTTACTTAATAATAAATATTTAATTATTATCCATATATCATATCCACGTTTCATCCTTGCAGAATCATCAGTCTAAAGATAACTGTTCAAACCAGTCACACGATTCGAACCCCGGAACAAGAGTCACTTTTAACTTCATTCCGAGCGTTCTAATCAATGCGGCTAATTCCAATCGTTACACGGCATGATGAGAAATAAACCCTATTTTGTTCATGTCAAGCAGGCAGACAACCATAGTCAGCCGTCGAGAGATAGATAGACAGGAGTATCTGTGTGCGTGTGTATGTATAGTTGGTCTTTTAAATTACGAAATGCAAATTTCCTCACAGGATAACATGAATCTTAAGCAATCCTACAGATTGTCTTTAAAAAAAATAAATCCAAATTTATGAGCTAAATATCAGTGGAAAAAAAGCAAACACTTGAAATATGGATGAAACCGAATAATATAAAAAAATAAATTAGAGAGGGCCATAAAAAACAAAGATCTTAAAGTGAACAAAAAAAAAAGAAGAAATATTAATTAACAGAGATAATTCTCACCTTAAATCCATTAACTTTTATGGCTGCAGTTATAGAGATTAGAGTCTAAATCAATCCTGCCCATTTATCTCCTTAGGAAGGGGCTCATTTTGTAAATGATTTCAAGCAGTTCAGATGAAAGGGATGTGACACAGATGATTCTCTCTTCTTTTGTGACGAAATTCATAAACTCAATTATAACCTTGGAAAGGACAAGGGTGTTTTCTGGCAATAAAATATTCAATAAAGTCCAATAATGGCCAATAAAAAAGGCTCTTGATGAGAAGCCAAAATACACAAATAGGTGAGGGGGATATTGGCGGGTGCAGAAGGAATCTATGAAACAAAATCACATAATCATAATCATTGCTTTCCTAGAAAAATGAAAGAAATAAAATAATACTTCTTTTCAGGAGTGATGATAAATAAAGCTTCAAAATATGCAACACATTTTCCTCTAACCCCCCCCCCCCACACACACACATACACTCACAAAATGGAAATGATCGTCATGATTGAATTTATATGAGTGATTTTATGAACGATTAGATGCAAGATTTGGAAATCAACTGCCAATTGTCTGAATACTTAAGAACCTTTTCCAGAAGATTACCTCTTGTATGGTTGGTTCCGGCTGGTTAGATAAGTTTTACAACTTATAAAGAACAAGCTTTAGAAGCTGCGCTCGCTTCGTGTAAACTTTAAAGTTGGCATTTTCAGAGGACTACTTGCATCCATATAACTAAAAGTTTTAAATCATAAATACTTTAGTTTAATGAGTACATAAAAGCTATATGTATATATATATATATATATTATAAATTATTATTATTATTCATAAAGCTACTAGCTACATTGGTTTTACTATCACTATCCTTTCTCGTAGGCTCACTATGCACCTGGTAAACTGTAGCTTAATTTATCAGCATTTAAAAAAAAAACAGAACTCCCCCCCTCCTCTGATTTAAGGCAAATTTTAGTTAACACGAAAATCTTACATTCTGAAACTAATTTAAAAAAGTTAAAAACCACTTAAAACCAAGCAACCCACAATGAATGATGTATGAAACAAGTTGTCATTGTTTAACGCATATACAATCCCATGACACTAATTCTGGCGAACTGGAATTTAAATTGTAAATGTTCTTCTGAAACTGCACCGGTTTATTCCTTTGACGTCTGACTTCACATGGTGTTCTCGGCTATTTAAAAAAAATTTTTTAATTTTCTTCTTTTCTACAGCTTTTTGTTTATTTGGTTATTGTCACCTGAAGATGATTCGAAGAAGAAGCGAAAGTGCTAGTGATACTTATGGAACTAGCATTGAAATTTGTGATTTTTACATAAAAAAAACATTAGAAAAATTCTAAAAGGTGAATTCTGTTATGTTTAACCATGTTGGCTTATAAAAATATAATTATGACAAGTAAGCTACATAGAAACGTTTGTGTTTCATTCCTGGGGGAATTTATCAAATTAAATGTCCGACGAATTTCTTCAGGGAATGAAACAGAAGCCACTTGCCATAAGAGTATTTTTAGACTACTATGTAGCTCTATTCATGTATCGAGCACTGTTGAAGTAAATAGGCAACAAAAGTACATACATAACATTATATATATATATATATATATATGCACTGAAGAAGGACGAAAATTCTGTTTTTAGAAAAAAATATTTTTTTTAAAGACATTTTGTATACTTATATGTCAACAAATAAGAAATAAACAGAAAAAAGATATAGATATTTATATTTTTTATAATTATATATATATATATATATATATATATAGAGAGAGAGAGAGATAGATAGATAGAGATAGAGATAGAGAGAGAGAGAGAGAGAGGGAGAGATAGAGAGAGGGAGAGATAGAGAGAGAGAGAGAGAGATGAAGTCAACAGAGCACATTAACTGGCAGTTTAACACAAAGTGAGAAAATATATTGTTTATTTATGAAATAACACTTGTTAATTTGTTTTTGAGTACTGTAAGCAAAAAATGATGAGAAGCTTCCTAACTTTGAAAAAATAAAAAAAAATATGACACAAAATTGTGTTAGGTGATTCTATAAATTAGAAGAAACACACAAAACAGATTTTGCCAATCATTCCTGACCGCCTGTGAACAAACACAGGCATAAATCAATGAAAGAACATATTTTCAACATCATCAGTTCTATAATTGATTTATTATATTTTTTATATTTTAGACAAATTAATCCTAAAAGCTGTCATCAGTGAAGCGAGTTAATATTATATATATTTAATTTTCAAAATGCTCCAAATTTGTTTAATAAACTCAAGATATTAACAGTTAGGTTTTATCTGATTGGAAATAGAAATTCACTGAAGAAGCATCCTGAATTAATTATCAAGAAAAATATATTTCAAAAATTGGAAGAAACAATAGTATGAATTAAGATTTTTTTTATTTAAAAAAAAATTCCGAACATTTATTAAATTATTATATTTGAAGCTCTGGTAATATGTACACTATTCAGCTATTAACCCAACTTTTGTGTGAATTTAAAAATATATATATATATATATATATGTTTGTCTTTTTCACCATATATATCATGGCCCTTATAATATGCACACCCCTTTGTAAAAGCATAGAATACTCTAGGCCACTGAAAAATGCTTAATGCATCTACATTTCCCTCATGCTTATAGTGTAATGGGTCAGACAGTCGGGGTTTGATCTCAGCCTGAAGTACTTGCTTGTCTAATCACACTAAAGAGCTGTGATACAGCAAAGCGGTGTCTGTGGATGATTACATGTTGAGAAAAAAGTGGAAAACCTGGGTAAACGTTCTAGAAACAAAGGAAAATCAAAATTATGTACATGACTGATATTTGTCCTTTATTACTCAAAGAACTTTTTCAAAGTGACATCAAGATCTGATCATTAGGCATAAAGATACATTTACAGTGAGATATATATATAGATATATATATATATAAGGTAATACAACAAAAGATATTAGAGGCAACTAATATCTTTAATTAGTGAACATCCGGATAAAACTGAAGCTTAATATACTGGATAGAGCATTAATAGCATAATATAAAATGAAGTAATAAAATAAGGTGCGAATCAAATTTTATTAGAATTCAAAGTACCTTAAAGTTCTTAACTCATGAGTTTTCAAAGAAAATTCTTCTCCTCAGAGGACCATTACCACAGATAATAAAATTAAACTTTGAAAATATATAAAAATACATAAAAGTATATAAAACATCAAATATATCAGCCCAAAACATACTTTTTTGTTAAAGCTATACAGTTCATTCAAGTCATACAATTTAAAACATATTCAGGAAAGACATCCAAGATGTTGATTGAAAAGTGATCCAGGTGGTGAATCGATTGCAAACAGGTTTTCCGCTTGGATAATTTTTTCGTTTTTGGACTACCATTCACCACCTGGATCACTTTTCAATCAACATCTTGAATGTCTTTCCTGAATATGTTTTAAATTGTATGACTTGGATGAACTGTATAGCTTTAACAAAAAAATATGTTTTGGGCTGATATATTTGATTTTTTATATACTTTTATGTATTTTTATATATATTTTCAAAGTTTAATTTTATTATCTGCAGTAATGTCATTGCGGTAATAGTCCTCTGAGAAGAATTTTCTTTTAAAACTCATGAGTTAAGGACTTTAAGGTACATTGAATTCTAATAAAATTTGATTCGCACCTTATTTTATATTATGATATATATATATATATATATACACACACACATACACTAGCAGTATTCATCCGGCGTTGCTCGTGTTGAGAAATAATTTCAAATATAGTCATGTTTACAATGTTTGTCTTGAAATAAAAGTTAAAAATAACATTTGCAATACGAGATCAAGTAATAACAAAAACACTGTTAGTGTGATGGTGTTTTCTTGTTGATGCTGCGTTTCTTAGAAAAAGCTATAAAATGGCAAATGGCTTTAACGAATCGAAACGAATTCGTTTTTATTAATTATTTTAAATCTTAAAAATGCCAATAAAAATATTTTTTTAATGTTTAAACCTTTTCTTAAATAAATTCTTCACCGAGATATTCTTTGTTTAATTACCTTTTTGTTTCACGAAACATTTATTTAAAAAAAAAAAGGAATTTCGTTTCTTTACGTTTTAATATATTTCGGTTATTTTATGAACCTAACCGATAATTGTCCTTAGTGAGACCAGATGAAATCAAAAGGAAAATTTCAATGGTGTTTTTACATTTGTGAAAACTTTAACACTTATTGAAACTTATTTGAAGGTTTGAACTATTAACATATCGATTTCTACAACACACAAAGCAACATTGACTCTCTCTCTCTCTCATATATATATATATATATATATATAATTACACGAGAGAAAAGAAGTAAACCATTCACTAATTGAAACATTGAGGTACTTGTCTACAAAAAACAAAAGAAAAGGACATAAGCTGTGCCACTAAAGTAGAAAGAGATACACCTACGTATGATGCGAGTTGGCAATAATTTTAATGCAAATATTTTTATGGCATCTTGATAAAGAAGAGGACAGAAGATATACAATTTTTCCGCCATTTTATTTTCTTTTATTTATTTTTGGGAGTGTAAAATGATTGATAAGAATTTCTTATCTGTTGAGCAGAGTTAAAAGAAATGGCGATGTGAATGGTGGGAATTTTGGGAAAAACAAAAAGAGAAAATGGAAAATGTCACCATGTTTATTATTTAAATTAATTAGAATATAGTTTTTCAAAATTCTATCAAAAACCTGACGTTCTGTGAGAATACTTTTTATTGGTTCTTTGATACAATAGGGCGCGTTCGAAAATTTTTTTTTTTTTTTTCTTTGATTCAGGTTTCGTTCGATAGTTTTGTTTTATGGCATATCAACCCTTTGCTAAATTCAGTCATTTTTGAAAAAAGTTTTTGTGATTTCAAGTTCTCAACATTTTTGAAAAGTTATCCAAGTCTGAAATTCCATGTAATACCCAGAACAGATTCTATTTAGAAAATCGCTTTTCCTCCATATATCAGTATTACAGACATAGTTTATGGTTTTCTTTTACGGCATATCAATCATTCTTGAAACTGGGCAGAATTTGATTATTTGAGAAGATGACCCAACAACAATTTGTTAAGATTGGACTTGAAAACGACCATGCTGTAGTCATCTGGGAAGCAACCCCATGGTATAACTTGAAATATTTATAAATTAATTTCTTTTCTATTTATATCTTTTGTGAATAGTCTGCAAAAATTCTATAACCAAAAGTTGGGACTCTGAAAGGTACTACAACTCCGGGTTTGAGTGGACCTAAGAATAATAGCAATTATGGACTGATTCCATGCATCCAACGCATCTCCCTGGCTATCGTTCGTGGCAACGCTATGTCAGTAATGGCGGCGTTACTTCCGTTCTAATCGTCATCTGTTGACTCTCTCTTTCTTTCTCTGACAATTGTTTCAAGCCTTATTGTTTGTTTGTTTTTCTCTTTATGGAATACTAAATAA
>OY744515.1:98947803-99010303 GCA_963556195.1 Sepiola atlantica | reverse complement strand
CACGCTTTGTGTGAGGTTTTATTCTTTTGTTCGTGTTTCCGCTAATTCATTTGACTGCTATTTTTAGGTAAAGAAAATAATGCTCTCCACATAAATGATATCATAGCGGCTCACATTACTGAGAATTAGCTAAGCTCTATCATGCATACACACACGCATATATATATATATATATATATATATATATATATATATATATATATATATATATTAGTAGTATGTTTTTAAAAGGCTGTGGGCAATGCAAATTCCGGGTAAGATGTAAGTTGGAAGGAACAAAAACAATAAATCGAATACGAAATATGACATTTATTTTTTTCTTAAAATCTTACATAACAGCAAGAGTGGTATTAGCTGTTTATGTGATGTTCGAATGGTTATAAAATCATTTATTTGATAATCATTCGGACATCACATAAACAGCTAATACCACTCTTGCTGTTATGTAAGATTTTAAGAAAAAAATAAATAAGTCTTATTTCGTATTCGATTTATTGTTTTTGTTCCTTCCAACTTACATCTTACCCGGGATTTGCATTGCCCACAGCCTTTTAAAAACATACTACTACTATTCCCAGCAATGCTTCAAGCAAACTACCATTCTCTCTCTCTCTCTCTCATATATATATATATATATATATATATATATATATATGAACAACTAAATAAAAAGACAGACTTTTCGCCTGAGGAGATCTTAGTTTTTAATAACTACAGATCGAAACATCGTCATGTCAGTGTCGTGCCTGTAGATGTCTGTAAAAATAAAAATATTAATATATATGTGTGTTATGTAATGTATTAATCTGCTTATTTTGTTGATGCTAATGTTTGCGTGGATACTATTACTAAACAAGCAATTATTTAGTCCGTAGTTCTATGGGCGGAGCACTTTAGTAGCGGAAATGATGGTTTCCAGTTAGTATAATGGAATACTCTTCTGTAAAAGGAATTGAGTTCTTTAGGTTACCAGTATCGTAAATTTGTAAACAAATGAAAAAAATAATTTAAGTGAAATAATTTCCTTCACATTTAGGAGTTGGTTTGTTAGCTCAGATAAAACATCCAGCACCACCGTGAGTGATCTGGCCGCTGGGTTTCCTCGGCCTTTTGGTCGAGATCAAAGTGTAGTATCTGTTCCGATGGATACTGCACCCTATAGACTGGTATTGTCTTGGCCTTCGGGGCTTGATTTACGTCGGTCTATGGGATTGTCCTGTGCAGTTCTAGGAGGTCCACCCTCCCAGGCTTTGCCTCCCCTCTTTGGGGAGGAGTAAGTTAATTGCTTACTGCTTGAGGCGCCCCTACCGGGGAATGCCGACGGGGCTGCCCAGGCAATTTTTGATGGTCAGAGTGCTCACCTCTCGGGCGCTGGCTTTTCAACCCCCACTTTCCGACCCGAGCTTGG
Source organism: Sepiola atlantica (assembly GCA_963556195.1). NCBI lineage: Eukaryota > Metazoa > Mollusca > Cephalopoda > Sepiida > Sepiolidae > Sepiola > Sepiola atlantica. The sequence continues at coordinate 99,008,895 of OY744515.1, read as the reverse complement.
GTCACATCTTACTTGTGGGAGTAGGATAAAAACTGGCCTTGTGCCTAACTCCTGGAGAGGAGTAAATTACTCTAGCCCCACTGAGGAGTTATGAAATGACGAAACAGCTGTCTGTGGACGATTATATATATATATATATACACATACACATACATACTAGCAAAAATATGCTCTCTCTAGTCGTATATTTTTGCTAACCGTGTGGGATGATATCATGGTGAACGAACATATACTACACTGACCTCCAAAGGAGGAGGTAATGACTGAGAGGATTATATCATCACAGAATAGAGAGTTCACTAAACCGCCCCCCCCCCCCCAAAAAAAATATGGTAATCTTGGTAGGATGTTATGAGGAACGAACATAATATACTGCCCCCCCCCCCCAAGGGGAGTTAATGCCTGGGAGGAATGTGTCATGACGAATAAAAATATACTACACTATCCCCGAAATGAGTAGGTAAAGCCTTGGCAGATTCACAATCCCTCCATAACCAGGAGATGGTAATGCCTGCGAGTATGGTATCATGGCAACAGAACAGATACAACACCCTACCCCAACCCCTCCAAAAAATAAGGTAATCTCTGGGAAGATGGTTTCATAACAACCGAACAAATACTACATTACCCCCTCCTGCAAAGATTACACTCACCGCCTTAAAAAGGATGAGGTAATTCCTGGGAGGATGGAAATCATCAGGCTAATTGCAACCAGCCTGATGATTTGCTCTGGAAATTAAACATGAACGTTTCTGTGTAGCTTACTTGCCATAAATATATTTTCATACTACTACTAAGCTCTACACATATTGAATGCTGTTGAAGTAACTTTTTAATATACGTATATACTTGAAATAATATATATATATATACTACGATAGATACGCACACAGATGTGCCCCAACCCAACTGCCAGCATGAATGTTTCTAACATTGAAGTTTAATTAAATATTTTGTACAAAGAAAGAACTCTGAAGATAATTTAATCACAACAATTGATGATATATAATAAGTAAGTATAACAAATAAAACATATATAGAAAACAGGAAAGGAAACAACGCCCACCCCCTTTCCGCACCTCCCCATAAACTAATCATTAATTTGTATAATATACATACTTCACAGAAATGTAATGAGATTCAGTTGAAATCAACAAAAGCAAAAATAGAAACTCTCGTCTGTGAATCTAAAGGCGAAGGAAAACGTGTGAAAATACACGAACGGAATTCGTAAAAGAAGAGACCTAACACCGAATAGAAATAGAAATTAACACGAAGAGAAAAATAAATGGACGTTTTTTCCGAAGAAGAAGAAAAACACTTTCTAAATATCATAAACAAGATCTCTGAATTAAAATGCCATTTTTCAAGTTTTCCATTCTGGAAACTGGTTTCAAATTATATAAAAAATACAACATCTCAAACTATGAAAAAAAAAAAATATTTTTTAGTAAAGAAAAAAAAATATTTTAGTAAAAAAAAAAAAAAATTTTAGTAAAAAAACAAACAAACTAGCATTAGGGCTTTATCTCAGCATAAAATTTTTTTTTTTTCTGTAGAGCTCTAGGAAGTCCACCCACATAGGTCTTGCCTTCTCACTTTAGGAAGGAGTTAGTTTATAGCAAACTGCTTGAGGAGCCTTCACCGGAGAATGCCAACCGGGCTACTCAGGTCATTTTTAAGGGCCCAAAGTTCACCACCTCTTGTGAACTGGCCTATTCTCCCCACCTTCCAGCCTTGTGCCATATTTTTCCGCGGTGGTGGTGGTGGTGGTGGGGGGGGGGGAGATAAATACCGAAGAATAATAATTAACATTCTGAATTTAATTACCTCCGGCATACAAAGAGCCTTTTGGGACCAAGTTTGGTGCAATTCCACTCAATAGTGTTGGAGCTGGTCCCAATTCGGCATTCACTCTGGGAGAGTTAAGCCGGCTCCCTCCAATGAAGGAAGTTTCTAGGGAATATTAAATTCACAAACGGTCCCAAGTCGCATTTATACCCTGGTCAGGGGTGATGAAGATGTTAGTTCTTCGCAGGGAGGTGTCACTATCTTCCAACATACAGTGCCTGGTATTTACAAACTCAAATGGTCACCCATCTGGTACAGACCAGGATCAACGTCGTTTAACTTCGGTGATCTAATGAGAAACTGTTTGTCAACATAATTAGCTTAATTAGTGATTATGATTATAATTTTGATCTCTACCGATAAAACACCCGTCATCTAAAGATTTATTTATGCTAAATTTACTGTAATTATGCCCAATAATTTTGGAGCCTGTAAGTAATTATTATTATCAAGTAGCATTAGTAGTAGCAGCACTCATGGTATTAGTATAATTTTGACCCCCTTCCATGAGACATTCGGCATACTAAGGGTGTTTCACATGCCAAATGTGTTCGTACCTGTTAGATTAAACAGATTTTATCTCATGACGTTTTGGCCGATGTAACCTCCGACCTTCTTCAGGTGCATCTTGTTTAACTCTGAATGGAACCCTTTGTTTAATCCATAGGGGTAACTTGTTCTCGTTACATCAGCCATTACCGGATGGAAGTGTGAAGTAATTCTTAATTATAATTTTAGTATCGCCTGTACTGAGGATTGAACCATCAACCTCTAGAAGACTGTCATTTAAAACCGATTATTACTTAACACTTTATCTGTTGCGCCCATGGACCCGTCATGCAATAATACATATTCTCATTTCATTCGACCAATGTCAAACTCAGAAATCTTTCTGTCGAACTTTGGAATCTGTACGGAATTTCGAATGGAACCCTTTATTTAATCCATGGGGGTAGCTGGCTCTCGATCCGTCAGCCAGAACCGGCTAGAAGTTTTAAGTAATTCTTAATTGTATTCTTAGTATCAACCGTACTGAGGATTGAACCATCAAAAGAAACCGACTTTGAAATCTAGTGGGCGATGCCCTTTTCTCCTACCTACTACCTCTATTTCACAGAAGAGACATTGCTAGTCTTTCTCTACTCTATCGTTATTTTCATGGCAGGTGCTCAACTGAGCTTCAATCTATGGTCCCCCCCCTCCCTGTAAAACATTCACAACAAAAACTCGTCTAGCTACAACCACTGTCAATTATTTCCCTTTCTCTCTCTCTTCTTCTCTCTGGCTAAAACTAAATGAAACTTCCATGAGCAAAGTTTCTTTCTTAGAACTACTCGTCTGTGGTACAATACCGCGGGGCTGCTTCCCAGCTGGCTACAACATGGTCGTCTTCAAGTCCAATGTAAACAAATTTTTGTTGATCCGTCCTCTTAAGTAATCAAATTCTGCCCAATTTCCACTATCGTTACCAATCATCACGGTGTTGTCTCACCGTCCACCTGACATTCATTAACTCTTATCCTCGAGTGACTTTGTTCCTTGATAGTGGTGACACCTTAGTAAAAAAATAAAAAAAAAAAAATAAAAACTTAAAACTAATTATTACTTAGCAGAGCAGGTGCAAGCTAAGAACAGTAATCCAAATGATTCAAATATTCAAATTATCAATCATCTTAAAACTTTTGAAACAATGGTTGGAAAGTACAAAATCTCAAAATTAAATTATTCATGAAACCATTTTAGCTTTAATATATGCATGCAGAAAAAAAAACAATGAAAGGAAAAATAATCTTATTTTCAATTACATATATCGCACCATTTCGATACAAAGATAACGGTCACAAGATTAACAAAAAAATTGCGAGATCTGAATCCATTTAATCTGGACTTATTAAAAGATCAATGGTAAAATGTTTATGAAGATCCGTTGACATTTACCACTTTGGTTATTAAAGATTATGGGTTCTGGCCGTAATACACTCTCTCTGATTGGAATCGTTTTTTTCAGGGTGTCTCCTACTTTAGCTATTCAATAAGAAAACCAGGAGACATTGGTTTCGCCTAGCTGCACGCAACCCTGTCTGCTCCCCATTCTTCTTTCTTTCTCATTTCTTGTAAACTTGTTTACACCAATCGCAGTTGATAGTTCCGACTTTGGTTATCGAAGGTGATGCGTTCAGACCTTAGTGTACTAGATAACATCTGATATTAGAATATTGCTTTGAAAAAGAAAAGAAAAAATACAGAAAATCATCTGTAAATCAAGTATATTGAGATGAGGCTGCAAACAGTTTGCAATGTATGGAATAATCCATTTGGAATTGGCACTGCACATTTTCAAAGAAGTCAAAGGTCTCTAGAAAGAACGCCATTTTCTTTCTGCCATCATTTAAACACGTCTGATATTGGATTTTAGTTGGTGACTATCTTTTCGTATTTGCATTCACATCAAAAAAGCACCTTTGCCAGCGATTCATTTTTAGAAATGAATTCCACAATGAATTATGGGGGAATGAAAGAAAAAGAGAAAAGAAGAAAAGAAAAAGACAAAGAAATCAAGAAAATTAGAAAACAAAAAAGATTAATAAATAAAAATCTGGCTAATGTCTGACAAGCTGATAGTTTCACCTAATCTGGATAAAATGTTTAAATCCGTGTGAAAAAAATTGATCAAGTCAGATTGGGAAAAAATTGTTATTGATGGATTCAAGACAAATATTTTGAAATCAAGGAACATAAGACAAAATTAAAGAAATAGAAATGAAATTTGCTTCAATCAAATCATCATATTCTAAAAAAAAAAAAATCATTGTATTAAAATTGTGTAATACATGTCATTCAAAATAAGCCCCCACCCCCCCTTCATTTAAAGTTTTGCTTTTCATTTTATCTACAAACATATATTAGAGCCAAAATAAGTTGATGAGTAATTACGTTTTTGATGGTCAGGAGTTAGTTAGAGGTTTGCACTCTCCAATTGCTAGTTTTTGTTTTGTTAATTTCGAAATTAACTATATCTATATCAAAATTGGGCATTTATTGTTTATCTGTCCATTACATTATGGGCTTTGTTCTCCAACCAAATGAGAAAATAGAACTGAGAGGAGGCGGAAAGACAGACAAGAATCTGGGTTTCATCGGAAGTAGTTAACAGGATAACTGATAACAATTGCGAAAAGCTTAACAAAGAAATGAAAGGAGCTGGAAATCCATAATTGGATTGGAATTATAGAGATGACCACATATTTACAGGCTGCTGGAATGGTACGGTTTGGTTTGGTTGTTTTGTTTTACGGCATATGCTTCAAGTGCTATATATTTTCAAATATTCGTTCATGGTGTTTCGTTTGGTTGTTTTGTTTCACGGCATAGTAACCCTTTACGGGTCATTTAATGCCGAATCCGGTCATTTTGGTACAAGTTTTTATGCTTCAAGTTCTTTATATCTTCCAAGATTTATTCATGGTTTGCTGTTTTGTAGAAGAAAATTGTTGGCTTTGGTTTTGCAGAATATGATTGAGTTTTTTAAAGGAGAAGGAAAAAAAAACAATAAGACCAATGTTTGGTGCATTTTAGGTCAGGAAGCCGATATCTTCAGTGGAATGTTATGGAGGAAAGTCCTGTTATGTTAAAGGAACTTATGGTCAAGTGAGAGCACTTGTTAATGCTGGTTTGAAAACTCTGAAGAACAAGAATGAGACTAAGAACATAAAACTGCATCAATACCATTCTCTGCTTCAACAACAAATAGAAAACATCTCGGTATGAACTTTATTTTGTAAAAAAAAAAAAACGAAAGAAAAACGATATAAGCCCGAACGAATACAAAATATTAATGAAAACAAATTAAACCACATGCAGGTTAAGCCAAGTCTACGCAACGGACTGATTCACTGATGACTACAGATTGACAATAGAAAATGAAAAACAAATCAGAACCTTTCGACTAAAAATAATATCAATATATAAGCCCTGGCATTACTAAGTATAAACTCAAATAAACAAAAAATCGTAGTATCCAGAGAAAAAAAAGAAAAATCCATTAAAACTTACTAGGTAAGATTTATTGATAATTTTCAAAAATGGAAATGTAGAAAATGAATAAGAAATATAGAAAGAAAAATCTTTTATTTACAGAATTCGATAATAAATTTGAATTCGGTAGAATGGAAGTCAGATTGAAAAGAATATTTATTTCCAGGTCAGGTGAAATGAACTGTGTACACTTCATCCGATTTAGAAGATGCTTGCCGTTCATATATAGTCGGAAATATATTCCATATATACAGGCATGTACAGACACACACACACACACACACACTATGACTAATAATCAGACTGCTTATATATACTCTTGAGGACACTGAATCATCTCAAATAAGAATTTGTGATTGTATTAGCTAAAGACAGAAACAATTTTTTTTATGAATAATGATGCATGCATCTCCACATCTATGTTTATACATGTTAAAATCCAACAAATAGTGCCAGTTAGAATATCTGATTTTTTTTGTTTCATTTTACTTCAGTCGAAGTTCTCAGAAATCAAGAGGCCCCTTCTTGTGGCTAACACTTCATCTCTATATGAGATAGATATTCGAATATTCCATTAGAGTTCTCCCTTGCCTCTGAAATGTTGAGTTAGTAAAGAAGTTAGGAATATTAATTTTCCTCTCACTAACTGACCAGTTAAGTATTGTAGAGTGTATCTTTCTTGTGGTCTCTTGGTCTTACTGGATTCCAGGACAAGAATTCATCTAGTCTGGTGGAGTATCAAGCTTAGTGATATTACTATAGGCAACATCACTTTGAGTAGATGCCCTATTCCTTGTATAAGCCAGTGTGGGGTAGCCATCCCAGGAGGATCTTATTTGGGCTTCTAATACTATGTTATTTCGAATATTTAGTCAGGATTTACTTGTATGGGGAAGTATCCTCATGCCAGGTTGTCCTGACAAACCCCTGTACAGAAAGACCTTAGACACTCGAAGACTTTCTAGTAGGCATTCAAGTTCTCCCCTGTTTATAAACAACATGGGTGAAACGGATGGAAACAGAGGTAGAGATAGTAACGTAAAAAAAATAGATAGGTGGGATTAAACCAAACATAGAAACTGGGAGTGGAAGGATAGAAATAAATGTAAAAACATAGAAACCGGGGGGTGGAGGAGATAGAAACAAACATAGAAACCGGGGGGGGGGGGTAGAAACAAACGTAGACACCGGGGAAGGGGGGGAGATAGAAACAAACATTGAAACCGGGAAGGGGGGGAGATAGAAACAAACATAGAAACCGGGAAAGGGGGGGGGGAGAGATAGAAACAAACATAGAAACACGGGGGGGGAGAGATAGAAACAAACATAGAAACCGGGGGGGGGGATAGAAACAAATATAGAAACCGGGGGAGGGGGGCAGATAGAAACAAACATAGAAACCGTGGAAGGGGGAGAGATAGAAACAAACATAGATACCCGGGGGGTGGGGGAGATAGTTTGTTGGACCCCCTCCACACACGCACACATATATATATATATTCCATAATAAATGCCAGTATACTGAAATCATATGCCCTTAATAGGGTTAAGATGAAAATTCATATACACTAAATGTACAAAAGCAAGGAAATTCCCAAAAATTTTACACTTTTATTCTCATTAAGGGTATGCAAGCACAAAAGGGCTATGTATTTTACTTGTAGGAAATTTTCTTCAGCGCACCTCACACACTTCATTCACTCATGCATAGAGATTTATACTGTAGTGATGTGATAATGAAATGGTTTGGTTGATATGTAGTCATACCCTTAATGACAATAAAAGTGTAAACATTTGGGAATTTCCTTGCTTTTGTACATTTAGTGTATATGAATTTTCATCTTAACCCTATTAAGGACATATGATTTCAATATACTGGTATTTATCATGGAATGTCACTACTTTTGTAAAGGCTATGTCTCAAGACAATGGTAATTTTTAAGTTTTTTTAAAAATTTTCTGGAAAACTAAGGTATATGGTAAACTGAAATTAAAATGCCATGAACTAGACCCTAGAACCTCTATCTCTGCCAAAAATCAGCTGAATCCATCAAATAGTTGATGAGATACAGGGTGGCACACACGTACGTACGTACGTACACACGGATAACACAAAATCACTCCTGACCTTTCTGGATCTCTGGGTTGCCTTGACTAATGATGCTGAAATTCTACACACTTATAGAACCTATCAAATGAAAATTTTGTGCAAAGTTTTAACTAATTTGGTTTATTCGTTTTTGAGTTATGACTGATCAAAGAAATGAGATTTCTAGCATAGGTCGTTTTTGAAGTCTATTAAGGGATAGAGCGCTCTCGCGCCTCCCTTGATATATATATATATATATATATATGAAGAGAGCTGCACAAGGCTTGGAACCCGTTATAAAATCACAAAATTATAAAATAATAAAAAAACAAACAATTGTTGAAAAAAGTTTTTTACAAATGTTGGTAGCCTCACTTCTTTAAATATATGTGTATATTTTTTCATTTATATTTAGAATTTTTTCTATGCAAATATAAATTTTATTTGCAAGTAATTATACTAGCTCAATAGTGTAAGGCCAGAGCTATGCTATATTCAATATTTTTTATGTAGTTTTATACCATTTCAATGTTATAGAGGAAGATGGCCACACCAAGAAATAAATGCACAGGGGCATTTTACAAATATATTGGTGTTTGCCGAAACAATTGTATGCTGACTAAAAAATAAGTTTCATGAAATGACGTGATCTGTCGCTTATAACATTGAAATGATATAAAATCACATAAAAAATATTGAATATATATATATATATATATATATATATATGTGTGTGTGTGTATGTGTGTGTGTGTGTATGTGTGTGTATACAAGAGAACTAAATGGATCTAAAAAATAATAATCAGTTATGTAAATCTGTACACCCAGAATTATAGTTCATTGTCTTCGTTTGACAGGTGAAAAACTACACATATTTTCTTATTTTTATGCTTTTCCCCAGGTTCTGTTATTTATAAATAGAGACAATTTTGAAAAGCAAAAGAGACGGAAAAGTTGTAGATATATTGGATGGCGCGGGGTGGAGAACAATATAAAATGGATTTTCCCATTATAATATTTTTATAGAATTCATCTATGGCACTGGGCAAAGATTCAAACGTATGTAAGTTACAACAGCAAGTGTATTTATATGTTTAAAAGTAATAAAAGAATGAAAGAAAGAAAGAAAGACCATTTCAAAAGAAGAGTTCAAGTCTTTCCGGCAGTGGATGGATCGTTGGCTAAGTGTGTGCAAACACAATGGGCCTACTTTGACGGGGATTAGGATCCCAACCCTGTCATGTATTTAAAATATTTTTTCTAGACTAAGGTCGGATACTTTTTAGAAAGGCCTCGTACATATCTATAATATATATATATATATATATTATTGTTTATTTATCTATGGACGTATACGTTTCGTCTCTTTTCAATCAAAACTCATCAGCATAGAAGTACGACTATTCACCACCGGTCACACGATTCGAAACCTTGGATTACAAGTATTTTTCAACCCCAATACACATGCACTCATGTTTAAACATTATCAGGCTATAGTATAAAATAAAATTATTTATTTCATACCCTATTGTGATTATACCCAAATATTTACTGGGTTGAAACATGATTGTATTTGTCTAACAAAGTACGTTTGTATAAATAAGAATATTCTTACATAATATATCAGACACACTTTATATGTATATATAATATATTATATTTATATATCACATGATATAAACTATGTCAGATATGTCTACAATTCTAATTCATGAATCGCTAGGAGACAAATAATATATTTTAAATCCTATTTTACACACAACATAATTTCCTCCTGCAAATTCATAATTCAAACTATTATACAAATTAATAAACACATCTTACATTGGAAATCATGTAATACAGGATTTGATCATACGTTGAGGACGATGGCAGAGAGTGAGGTAAATGTAAAATCATTAAATTTCATTTAGCTATTTATCAAACTTTCATAAATTCAACGGATTTTATTAAATTAGTTTTAATGAGAAAAGGGGATAAGAAAAAAGGTTATCAAACCTTTGAACACTTGTCATATTAAAGGTTTCTTATACGCCAATTAAAAATAATTATATTAATCATCCTAATAAATCATTATGACTTGGCCGTTGTCCTTTGTGCATGGTTGGTTCAATGGATACACTCGCAGACTATGGAATCGGATACACATATTTAAATTCAAATATGCATTAATGCTCTTCGAAAAGGTATGTGAACATGCATCATGATGCATGTTCTGCAATGGTGCATAAATGCACTTTTTGTGGTGCATGCATGCATGCATATTACGAAAGACAGATCTTTAATGGAAAAAATATATGGCTCAGGATTTGACCACCCAGAGAAGCTATGTTCACTCAAGTTCACCCCAATCAGTCAGTTTTTATGTACATAGATTAACAGCCGATGATTCTCAAGTGGTCTAATTGTGTGGTCCAAACCAGACTGGCATTTGGTGTCTATATATATTTGGAGCAAGAGAAGATTTGGTGTTTGAGCCCAACTGACGAGTGGGCTGTGGGTTTTGCTCATCGGAGAATTGATTCTGTCCATCTCAGAGTAGAGTCAGGATTTTAAGCTGACGGGTTGTTGTTTTGTGGAAGGGATTCTGTTCTGATTTGAAGCTTTTCGTTTGGTAGAAAAACCAAGTATCATTTTAACTTCTCAAAATAAAATATCATGACTGGTTTTAACTGGAGTTTTGATTTTCCTTTGAAGGAGATTTTTTTTGTTACGGCGCTGCCAGACGAAATAATCGACACTATTCCCAGCATCGAAATCAAGCAACCCTAACCCGCACGACAACGATAATGACTGGATGATCAGAGCCTGTGCAGTGAATGCACAAACACAAGTTCACAGGTATAAGCCCAAAATTTCCCACCCAGTTATCGGTAAAACAGCTAGTTGCGTTCAATTCATCATATAGGATTCGTTTAGAATAGATATTGCTTCAGTATTAAATAATAAAAAATGGGGTGATATGAAAACTAGTAAAACCAAACTAGTGTTCACCTTTCTGCAAAAGTAGGCTTGACTGGAAGTCACTTTAGCTGTTAATGTCCCATACTGTACTTACTCAAATTGGATGTGTGCATTCCAACATTGCATAAAATCATATAACCTTTTGTTTAAATCTAGTTTTTAATACTTCTAAAACACAGTTCAAGGGAAATAACTCTTACCAGTCCTCCTGACATTTGCATCCGGGTCATAATAATTATCTGTTTATGTGAGCATACCTTTAACTAGGTGCATTAATTGTATTACTATAAAACTCACCATCAGTTTTTTCAGAATTTTTAATGAGTATACATGATTTTTTTTTTATTATTATATAATTATTAAACAACTATGTATACAGAACATTATTTTTAGCATACAAAACATCACATGAAAGAAGAAAGTGTTTCCAGTCATATCGTCAAGTTTCAGAACAATCTGTCCAAAAATAAAAGGCATTAGTAGCATTGAAAAAAAAAAAAACTAAAAAACATTTTCAGCTATTTTTGTGGTAATTCCTTAAAAGACTGAGGCTTTAGACAGAAAATGTGCAACAGAATATTTAGAGTTAAAATGGAAGATGGAAAAGATTCATTGAACTGATATATTTTACTCATAGCTGGAGGGAAGAAGGAGTTCATGCCTTTCCTAACAGTATCAGAACGTAATAAATCAAATAATTATTGAAACTAAAACAGATGTCATATGATTTCATTCAAAATAATTTTGGTGACAAAAATAGGTTTAAACAGATGACGCACGAAAGAAAAAAAAAAGAATACATACTCGCCACAATCCACTGTCACAACCAACAGAAAACACAGCAACCAATAGCTGATCTCTCTGATACATCATTTTGCTTCTTTTTTTTACGCCACCAAACAAGTTCCTTTTCTTTTATATTCTCCAAAGTCCTTAATCCGGGTACTTCAGAAATTAAATCCGCAGATGCCTTTTCGAATCGTATCACTCTCAAAATCTTGCTCTTTCAATTGTGTGAATTCATGCTACTCAGGTATATAACAGAATTTTGTTCATGAGAGGCTCAGGTTCGAATAGCACAAGAAACTGTTTTCTCTATACAGAAAATATTAGTGAATACTTTTTGCGGTGAAAAAATGACGCCTTGTCTCACACTGATGTTCTGTATGCAAACAAAAACGGAATCGCTTTTGTTGCAAATACAGTCAATCACTGTTACCCCTTACATTGCCAAACTCCGGCTCCCATTCACCATTTCTACTGCAGTTATATTTATGCAAAGAAAGATAAACGCATTCATCTTAGACGATTGGCTTTTGATGAAACAGATTTGAAATCTCAGCCTTTTTCAATAGAAATGCTGATTAGAGATGAAGAATGATGTGGACACATGAACATGACAATCTCACTTCCAATGAATCAAAGAAAGATAGATCGTGGCAAATCGAGATTAATTAAATTATGAGACAACATTTCACGTGTGTGTGTGTTTCTCGTGACAATGTGATATTGAATTTTTTAAATTTTATTTTATTAATCAAGTATTTATCGAAATCAATAGAGTAATATAAAAAAAAATAAAAAATTCTATTTAAATAAGTTAATTATGAAATTAAATCCACCACAATGCCTTTCGTTTTTTTCATCTGTTAATAGTTGAACAAAAAAAAGAAGGAAAGAATTAATTACTTTGTGACATTTTGGAATTTAGAAGAATTTAAACTGTGGAATAGAAAGTTATTTCTGGCTTTAAAATTCTTAGTAAATCCTTGTGTATTAAAAGAGTGGAAGTTTTGGAAGTTATTTACATACAATTAGCTTATAAATAGAGATTAAAACATTACTTTAACAAAATTAGTTCTAGTGCTAAAAAGAGTTAATTCAAGTAATAATTTAATGACCAAACGAAACCATAATTAAAATTTCAAAATTTTATTTAAAAAAAAAAATTGATGTGTGCAGAACAGGAGCCTTTGTTGGTATGATAACGTTGAAAGACTGGATAAGAGTTCTTGGGTTGGTAGATGTAAAACAATTGAGGTAACAGAGTCAGTTTGCAGGGAAAGGCCAAGGAAAACATGGGAGGAAGTGATAAGTACGGACTTGACAGAAAGAGGGATAAAAACATGGCCAGAGATAGGTTAGTTTGGAAGCCAATTTTTTAAAACCGTCCAACACATGTCGGCATGTAAACGGTTGTTAAACCGATGATGATTTATAGACATTTTTGTTACTTACATGTTTGCATAAGTAATACCATTATTAAATGAAATGACTAATTTATCTATAGGGCCAGTAAGAGACTAAAAATTGTAGGTAAATTTCATACTAAATAGTTTGTTCAGTCATTGAAGATGAATAGTGATGGTATTTGTGATGAATAGTGATGGTATTTGTGATGAATAGTGATGGTATTTGTGATGAATAGTGATGGTATTTGTGAGATATAGGATGAATATAAAAAAAGAAATGAATAAAGCTCCTGTATAAATCAACAATTAACATTTATTCTCCATTTACAAGTGAAGTAAAGAACTACTTCTTAGTCCAAAACGTCTTACTTGGAGAGAGGTCTGTAACATGTGTTAATCCAAGATTGTCTCCATCTGGAATGTGCAAGAGACATAACTCTACTCTACAAATCTCAAAGAGATCAATAAAGTAAAGATTTACTTCCCTTTTTAATGTTTTCTAGATGAAAATCTGTTTCATCTAACAGATGACATTTCACGATTGGCTAATTTATTTAGTTGTTTTAGGTTGCACAATGCTTTTTAGTAGAGTTGTGGCACTTTGCAAGTATAGTGTAGATCAATTTATATGTGGTGAGAAATTTGGGGAGCTTTCTAATTGTGGTTTGAATTTCTTCTATGAAGGTTAGGTAACCAATTATTTGGGATGCAGGTACATCTTTTTAACAGCATGACGAGATTTTGAACATGGTAGTATTGTTGCATGTTTTCTTATATTTCTATCATCTATTAGGATGTGCTTGACTCGAGAGGAGTGAGCCAATGAAGCGGTTGCCCCGGGCATCCAAATGGAGGGAGGGGGGGGGGGTTAGTGGGGCATCCAATCATATTCAAACTATTTCCCTTTCTCATAATATTTCTCAGTATTAGGACTTATACTTGATTTTGGAACTGACAATCAAGTAGTTGGCCCCGAGCATCACCAGACCTCTGTATGCCACTGCTTGACTGAGTGCAAAGGGTGCACCGAAGTGCAGTTTCTTTGAGTAGGTATGTGTGCAGGAGATGTGTATGTTCACTTTAGACTCTGTTTAAGATACCTTTTGACATAGGTTAAATATTTATCGATGGCTTTCATTGAAAAGTCGTACCTACTACCAAATATTCCAGCATGACGATGTTCGTTTATGAATTCTAATAAAGAGAGGGGGAAAAAAAAAGAGTGAAACGGGAGATAATAAAGTTCTTTGGGGAATAGATGAAAGTGACATTTTATTATTTGGCATTTGATGAGAGTTTAATCTACGAATGAGTAGTGAATATCTTATGTTTGAAGGCAACTCAAAGAAAGAAAACCTTTAAGTCGAAGCATATAAACCTGCCTAACATATATAACGCATAAGAATGAATACTTTCATGTCGCAATTTGTGACACCTCCTCAAAAGAAGACAGAGAAATACTGACACCTTTCCTTTTAGTCCTATCAACACTACGTTCAACATTGTTTTCCATCACGATGCCAATATAATGTTTTTGATTTTCCTACTAATAAGTCACATATTGCTCGCCAATGTTTTCTTTGAAAGAAAATAATCGATTTTATGCTAGAAAATATATGGTCAGTCGGATCGAAAACTACTTGTTAGAATTGCATCAAATTTGGCATTAAGCATCCGTGATGTTCATACTACTTGTAGCAGTGCTAATATTAAAAACAAACACTTATAGGCTCCAAAGCTTGGCTCCAAAGCACGTTTAGCATGAAGAACCCTTGTGATGTCAAGAATATTATAGGAGATTAAAATTATTTTTATTATTGTTGCTATTTATACCTATACTACTACTACTAATAATAATAATCATCATCATCATATACGTCTGTTTTACATGTTGGCATGTACTGGACGGGCTACTAATACTAAACACTTAGAGCCGGGGCAGGCAACCTTTTCAGAGTGAGGGCCAGATGAGACTTTTGCAAGGAGATCGCGGGTCGGAGTGAAAAACGAAATCTCAGAATCACTATATTTTGTTTACATGAATAAATTGTACAAAAATTGCATTGAACACTCTACAAATCTGATATTTTTCGTAATAGACTTCTGTATGTGATGTTATAAAAGGCGCCGACGAAGAGCCATTTTGGAATCATAAAAAATAATGACGGGTGAAGTAGCAAGTTGATCCAGCATTCTTTTGATACACCTCACATAAGTTCTGTTTCATGCCCTTTCCTCGTTTCTCGTCTCCTCTTTGCCTCTCTCTTTCTCTTTTTCTATTTTTATCTCAGACCAAGGATTTGAAATTAATAGTTAAAGAAAAATGAAATATATATGCATCATCGCTCGCTGCTATTCATACATTTTTATCCCACTGTAAATCTTAATTGAAACCTACTTTTACGTCTATGTCACAAAATGATATGAGTTTTACTGGGAGGCCCGCGGGCTGGATTGCAATAATAAAGCATAGCAGGATGGCGGGCCGGACGCTAAGCCTTCGTGGGCCGGATGTGGCCCGCGGGCTGGAGGTTGCCCGCCCCTGACTTAGAGCCTCCAAATGTATTTGGTATAATTGTACAAAATTTAGCACAAAAAACCCTAGAGATGACCGGTGTATTATAGGGAATCAACACTAACATATTACCGCTACTAAGTATGATTATTATAAACCCTTATATATCTTCATTACTAATTGCACTATATTTGACATAAAGAGACCCTGGCATATAGGATGTAGTAAAACTAGAAATACTAGATATGCGGATTAACTAAAGCTGAATTCGACTTAGAGTCGCTCTTTGTGGCATGTTTTTTGTTAATATAAATTAAATAAAGCAGAACCTCTTGTCAAAGGGAACATAGATGGTAAACGTGGATAGTTATTGTGTGAGAAAATAATATAATTAAACTAGTCTTACCTACCCAGCATCCCTGGGAGTCCTTTTAATTTGTTTCCCTTTTTTCAACTATGCCATTTCTTTTTTCTACGAAATCATTAAAAATAAAATTTAAAAAATGGGAATTTAAAAGTTAAATATAATTATTACGCTATCGTTTTATGATTAAATTATTAATTTAAAAACATTTTATAAAACTATAATTTGATGTTAATGTTGTTTTAATCTCTATACAATTATTAGGTGTAAAAAGCTTCCAAAACTGTCAATACATGAGGATTTATTAAGAATTTTAAAGCCAGTTTAAATTACTTTATATTCGACAGTCTAAATGCTTCCAAATTCCTTTCAAATTTTAAAGTAATTCGTCGAGAAGATAAGAACCTAATAATGTGCAGATAAGAAACAGTGGTGCTTTCTTAGATTAGGACCCACACTAAAAGTGACTCGGCGTCGGTACTTCCCGGATGTTTACGTAAACGCCAGACATTGCCGAATGAAAAGTCTGTTGACTTATCTGCATCCAAAAAAATCACAAACGAAGCTGGATTTACAAGCGGGGAGGGGGGGGGGGAACAAGCAAAATATTTAAGCAAAAAAAAAAATCACAAACGAAGCTGGATTTACAAGCGAGGGGGGGGGGAACAAGCAAAATATTTAAGCAAAAAAAAAAAAATCACAAACGAAGCTGGATTTACAAGCGAGGGGGGGGGGGGAACAAGCAAAATATTTAAGCAAAAAAAAAAAAATCACAAACGAAGCTGGATTTACAAGCGAGGGGGGGGGGGGAACAAGCAAAATATTTAAGCAAAAAAAAAAAATCAAATACATTTTGTCAAATTGTACGAAAGAAATATTTTTAACTAAAAATAACAGTGTTTCAAGTAAGAAGTGTTTAAATTAAAAAGCGAATCAAGTGTTTTTTTTTTTTTACTGAAAATTATTTTTGATTCGTAATCAGATAAAAATGGCATGTTTAGGATTAGGATTTGTTTTTTACTGATAATTATTATTGGTTTCGTTAGAGTTAAGGTATTAAAGTTTTTTTGTTTTTTTTGCCTCAACATTTTTTTTATAACAAACATTTCACTGAACAAGTTGTAAAAAAGCTTTTTTTTGCACGAAACAGCTTTAAAAAAATTGGGGAGGGGGAACTTCGGCAGATTACATAGAACTATTAAAAATGGAATGAAGTGTTTGCTTATTCGTTTCAATCAGTTGAAATCGTCTGCTCATTTTCTTGCAGTTTTCTATTGGCTAACCGTTTTGGTACTTTCCGGTAGTTTACGTAAACATCTGAAAAGTATTGACGCCGGGGCACTTCTAGCATGGGTCCTAATCTAAGAAAGTACAGAAACAGTTTACTAATGTGTGTGGGTGTGTGTGTATGTACAACTCTACATGTATGTATGCATGTATGTATGTGGTTCAAAGTGACAATCTATAATAAAAGAGAGTGAGTGCATCTGTGGGTCCATCTGTTAGTGTCCATTAATTACTTTTAGAGTATTAGACCAACAAACTTGGTATTTAGTAGGAATGATCTCCTACCGATACAGATTGCCACAAGGGGGTCATTTTTTTCTCTTTCTTATAAACCCGATGGAGCATACCAACCCCTGCTCCATTCCCCAACTGAAAATGATTTTTTACCTTGGAAATTTAAACCATTACATAAAATTAAACAGATTCTCAATGCCACAAAAATTGCCCGAAAATCATAGCAGCTATTGAGCTACAAGAAGAGACAAACAATCACATATGAGAACTTAGATTTTTTTAGTTTGGTTACTGGGTGCAGTGAGTTTCTTTTACTAGTAATATTAATAATCAATATATTTTTTATTAATTAAATGAAGCATTCTGAAAAGTCATTCGTTTCTTTGTAGATTAGTATCTTTCTTTTATGTATGATTAAATGATTTTAGATCCTGTTTGTGATAACATTTCTAAAAGAAAAACAGTTTATCAAAAAGAATTTTCTTACAAAGAGAAAATCAAATTGTCACTCCATAAATTAACAAAAAAGTTTACACTAAATCACAAATTTCGAGAGAAAAGAAAAAGACAAAAGAAAAGAAAAAAACAAAAGAAAAGAAAAAGAAAAGAAAAGGAGAAAAGACAGAAAATAGACTATAAAAAGGCGGGGGGGGGGGGGTATTTTAGGTTTTACTACATATCAACCCTTTTCTGGATTATTAATGCCAAATCCAGTCATTTTGGCAAAAGTTTTTTAGGCTTCGAATTCTTAATATCTTTATATATTTTTTATAATATATATATATATATACACACACACACACACAGCAAATTTGACACTTTTTGGAAAGTAAAGAAAAACCGATACATCTTGGCTAATAATGTCCAAACATTTGGCAGTTGTAGCATCGGAGTGGTATATAGGTCTCAACTGACTTGTAAACAATTTTAATTTTATATGGAAGTTCGGGGAGGGGGTAGTATAGTGTTAGTGTCAATTATTCGGTCGTTTTTTTTTGTTTGTTTTTTATTATTCTCTTTATATCTGATACTCGGTTTTTTTTAAAGGTTAATTTTTATTTTTTTCAGTTGTACAAGCATATATTTCAAATGTGAATATGTTTTGATTTTCCTTTTATGAGGGATAGTTGTTAATGGCAGTTTTTCAGATTTCTTTTTCACTACTTGCACTATCAAAGTGAATTTATTTTACAGATTTGGATGTCACATTTGTTTCGGGGGGGGGGGGGGGCGACCGACCCGACCGACCCGTTGGGGGTAGGTTGATCGTTCAATCGGCCACACAACTAAGAAAAGGTAGACACGGGCAAAGATGCCAAGAGAAAAACCTTTCCATTACAAAAGGGAAACGTTGTGTAATAGGTCTTCCTCTGCTGATTCGAGGACGATAAAGTTTGGAAAAGAGGTAGTTAATTTCTCAATTTCTGTACCGGTGTCTGGATGAAGTTTCTTGGTTAATTTTTTGAAGGGCCATACAATTTTTTTCAATGTTTCACTATGTGCCTACCCACCCACCGTGGAGTCCAACAAGGGAGAAGTGACCAAGATCTATATAGTATACTCATTTATCTACCTGTAAGTCAGGAGTTTATACACCCAAGTATGTGTTTACTCAGGACAGTCCAATGTCAAAATCCTTTGACCCTTGATAAGATTGACCACTGCATTCTAAGTCAAATATTTGATGGCATTAAGTATAGCTTATTTCGTTAAAAAATAAAAGGTACCCTATGGAAGAGTGTTTGATCTGATATATGGATTGACATAATAATAAACATATGTACGACATGAAAAGAAACTGGAATATTAGGAAGATCTCCATCATTCTAGTAATCATAGGAGCAACCGGGCTCATGAAAAAGAATTTCAAAAACTACCTGGCGAATATACCCGGTGAACCAAGTGCAAGAGAGATATAAGCAATTGTGCTTAAAGAGACTGTTAAAATCCTAAAAAGATCTCCCGGTTGGAGTCTCTGAAATAACGAATGAATGCTTGGCATCCGGTAGGATGCCCCATACGCAGCAAAAACAAAAATATAAGAAAATTTAAAAAAAAAAAAGAAAAGAAAAGAAAAACGTCTTTATTTAATATTTTCCCCTAAAACAAAAAATATAAATATTAATGGGAGCGGGGACTTATCTATAAGATACTCTTCCATCCAACTCCAATTTATTGATTCTTCATAACAATAAGTAAAGGAAAAAATACAAAGGACAACTGTAACATAACAGCAAATTAGTCATCAATATACTACAACTTACGAAAAGTTTGCACTTCTCACCAAATATAAAAATACACATTAAACAGACAGAGACACACGTACATATATTCACTTATATCCAGTCTAAAAACTTCTAAAAAAATGAGCAGCTGGTTGATTGAATCAGGCCTCTTCAAACACCTAGCTGGCTCAAGTAAGGGCCAAAGTTGTGCGTCAGAGTTTAGGAGCATATGTATTACCTAGTTCATCAAGCCCTGAATCACGAGGATCCTATTCTCTGGCATCACAAGTTGCTCCATTGGAGTGATCTTACACCTCTGCAGAGGTTCAGTTGGCATATTCTACAGCTCCACTTGACAGGAGGGGGATATTTATTTTGGCATTAAATAACCCAAAAAGGATTGATATGCCATAAAACATTCAAACCAACTAAAGACAGGAGAGAAAAGGTTACAGAAAAAAACTTTATTTCATGATATTCAAAAAAAAAATAAAATGAAAATATCTGATAAATGTTTAGAAAGGTTAAGTCTTTGTAAATGTTAAGACATATATTTTTATTTTTTTGCTCAAACAGAATTTTTTTCTCAATGTATATTTAAATATTATTTGAAAATTGAGTACAATTTCATGAACCATAACAAAAAAAAAAACGTCTTCAGATTAAAAAAAAATTAACATAGAATTACTTCTTAAGAGAATCGAATCATTTTATTGTTATTTCAGCAATATTTTTTAAATAAAAAAGAATCCAAAATGACTATTTTAAAATAAAATTAAAAATAAATCATTAGATTAATTTCTTCTGCTATTTCCTAATCCAATCGTCATTGTTATAACAAATAAAAAGACATTCTTTGCTGACAGAAAATCAAATTCTCATTCTTTAACAAGTTGAAGTAACATAATATTAATAAAAGTGCAGCCTTGAAAAGACAGAAAAAGAAAAGTCTAAGTAAAAAATACAATTTAAATATAAAAGTTAAAGTAGTGTAAAGAAATACGAAATCTTAATAATTTGCATTAAAAAATGAAATGTTTTAAAGTTTGATGTTTTTCTTCTAAAATATTAAGTAATTCTTTCAATTTTTTTTTTTTTCAGAAATATAAATATTGTTATTTTTATTTATTTCGCTAAAGTCAACATTACATCAATATTAAAATAAATTTAATATTGGATCAATTCAATTAAAGTGTCTGGTCAGATTATTTATTATTTGCTATTATTTCACAACCAAAATCAGAACCATTTTTAATTTTGAAAATATCACCTAGCAACAAAAATCGGATTTCATTTTGAATATTATGACAAAACAAACCCAAATAATATTTTTTATTTAGAAAATGTACATTATCACCTAGCAATTAAATTTATGCTTTTTTTTTAAAATAAAAACTGTACATCATCATGTGGCAACACAATGTTTTTTTAAAAATTTTTTAAAACATACAGTATCACTGAGCCAGCTAAATAATATTCTAGTTTTTATTTTGAAAATTTACATTATCATCCCATTTTATCTAAGAAAATGTATGTTATCACCTAGCAACCCAAATAATGTTCTATTTTTCATTTTGGCAAAGTACATTATTACTAAATCAAGTGTAGATTTAAAACTTGGCATAGTCTGTGATTTCATAGTCTGTGACATTATCCATTAGGACAAATAACCCACATCCACATCATTATATTTAAATACTACAATCATACTTGGACTTGTCATGTTTTTTTTGTTTTTTTAAATATATTTGTTCATTAGTAGCAGAAGTATATCAAGTGAAGTCTGAAACGATACGTGACTAAAAATATAAGAATGTTTTCAAAGTTTGAGCATAATCTCCTGAACCAATGGAAGAAGAAGAAAAAAAAAAAAAAAATAAAAACTGTATTTTTAATGTAAAATTATTTCCTATGACAATCGGATTATTTGATTGGCCATTATTATAAGGAAGGAAGAAAACGAAAAAAAATTATACAAAATGTTTCGTTTTTTTTTTTTTGTAATCATAAAATTTAAAATAAAATGCTAGAAATTTTATTAGATTAATTTCTGCTGTCATTTCCCAACATTGTTACTACAAATAAAACAACAAGAAACAAGAAATCGTGCAATAAAATATTGTTGGGTTTAACTGAAATCACATTAAATAGTTATTGTCATAAGAAAAAAAAAATAGATTACGAAAACAAAAAATCTGCTGCAACATTAAAAATACAAAAAAAAACAAAAAAAAACGGAAATAAAACTTTTTCTCCAAATCAAACCGCGATATTAAACAATGTATTATAACTTTAATTCTATAATACATGCAAAGAACCCCCTACTTACCTCCCTTTTACAATAACACTTTCATACACCGGGAACTATCTATACTATCTTTCTGGTGATCTATCTCTCTCTCTCTCTCCAAGGATGTAATTGAAAACAAAGCTCTATACCAAGATCAAATAACTTTTCCAGCGTAACATTTTATAAGGAATCCAATGGTCGTATTAATGTTGTATTATTACTGTTGTTGTTTCAACAGAGTTCACCTTTGTCGGGTTGAGCCGGTTCTCTGACCTGCACCACAACGAAATGACTAACCAATTGCAATTCCATCTGTGAACGACCTGATATTTTTTCTATTTATTTTGGAAGGGAATTTAGATTTGTTTTAAGTAAATAAAGGTTTACTTTTAAACATTATTAGTGATTATTTTCTTTCTAAATAAAACATTCCTCTGGGAGAGGAGAGACAGCCAGTGCAACATTAATCGTCGTGCTGTTGTTTAATATGTGTTTGTTTTACGAACGTAACTATATTGTATAATGTATATCATTATTTATAACAGAGAAACGCGCAAGTACTTTCAAACAAATCGACTGGAGCAAGTTTTCCTAGGTCGGGCAAAAACATTTAAATAATGAAAAGTTTGAATAAAAAAGGTGAAAACGTCTATATTTGAAATCTCTAACAAAAACAAACTGTTTACAATTTTAATATTCGATAATAGATTTTTCAAGATAAAGAAAGATATCTAATCTACTTTTGGTTCTAAAAAAACAACAAATTAGAAAGTCTAATTATTTGCTTTTTTAAATTAAAATTTAAGATATTTTCTTTAAACGTTTAATTGTAGAATAGGGACCACTGTTTTTTCCTCGCTCATTTCGCTTGGTATTCGCCCACATTTTGGATGAAACTGATTGTTAATCTTAATTGTATTTTTGGTCCTGAAATAAAATTCTCATTTACTTTTTAAAGTGTTGAGAATCTAACTTTAATTCCAGGTTTTAATCGTTGGCGGCCATGTTGGTTTTTATTGTTTTTTCCTAAAGATATTTTTTCCTTGGACTAAAGATATTTTTACTGCTTTAACATTTTATTACACACACAAAAAAAACTTTGAACATTATATTTACAAAAGCAAGTTTTAACAGAAATTAACGAATTTAAAAGCGAACATGAAAAGGTTAAAACATACTAGTCGTGAATTTAAAAATAACAAAATGTTGCCGAAAAGAGGAAAAAGGTGGCATAAAAGTTCAATTTGATATATGCTAAAAAATAAATTAAAATTTTTTGTCAGGACAAAATGTACCATTTCACCTCAAAAATCGATTTTATCAAACATTTAGGTGAATACCGAGCGAAATGAGCGAGAAAATCCAACGGCCCCTATAGTACAATTGAACCTAAAATTCTTTATTTAAAAACATGAATTAAAAGAAAAATTGGCTTATTTATTCAATCAGCAATAAACATCCTTGTCATAAATACAAAAAAAAGTTCAAATCTGTAAGAAAATAACTTCAAAGACATCTATAGACTCACTGATGCATTTGAAGACATTTGTTGTCAAATTGTCTCCTGCCTTAAGATAACTGTCCCATCAAAAATGTAACATGTCGATGTGAAAATCTGAGAAGTTTAAATGCTCTGTTTTCATGTGTAACTCTCTTGTTCTTTCTTCCTCTCTTCCTTCCTCTCCCCCTCTATCTCCCTATCTCATATACATTTACCAGAGATATTATTTAAAAAAATAACTCAGAGTTTATCTGAGACTTTATTTTCTTTTCATTTTTATTGCTGAATAAAAAACTAATGTTTAAAAAAAAAAGAATCAAATAATTTTGGAGCGAGGAGCACTAAAACCATGCTCTTTAGTCCCAAATGAAGTTGCCCCTGCTCCACTCCCACTTAATATAAAATGAGCCCTCCTCTCCTTTTCTCCAGCAAAAAGGAGCGTGCTCCTTTTTGGAGGGCTCTGTAAAGCCCCGTGTATAAGAATGTCTGAATGACAGAATATGCAGAAGATGGTTTACAAAATTCAGAAGTGGAATTTTTTCTTTTCAAAATAAAGACGTCCAGTTGAGTTTGTAACAACACTTAAAGAAAACACTGCAGTGTCAGTCGAAGAATTGGCAATGAAACTTTCTGCAAACCATATAACTGTTAATTGTCATCTTCCATTTGGAAAGTTCCTAAAGTTGGAAAATAGGTACCCCATGAATTGTCTGTAGAGCACAACTAAATCAACATCACCTTAACAAAATAAGTTATAGTTTTATAACAATTTGGTGTAAGTAATAATTTATGACCAAAATGATACCATGATAATTTAACTTTCAACACCTATTTAAAAAAATTAATTTGATCCAAAAATAAACTCTCCCAAAAAACTTTTTAAAAATCCCAACAAATAAATGGGATATTTAAAAAAAGAGAAAAAAAAATGTTAAAAAAGTAAAAAGACTCCTACGCAACGCCGGGTAGGTACAGCTAGTTATAAAAATATATAGTATGTGCTATTCTATCTTTAAGTAAGAAATAGTAACAAAGGTATTGTTAATCCACTCCATTGCAAAGTATAAAATTTGTATGATTCATTTAAGTATATTAAAGTGAAGGGATGAGGGTCAACTTTATTTCCCTCCCACCCAAATAATAAATCTCCACAAGTTTAGAAATATCACCATCTGATGAGCAAGATAAATGGCTTTACCTAAATCCCATCTACTCTATTAATCTCGCAGCGATGAATATAACCTGCTTCTGACAAAGCGTCGTCCAATCTCTTCCAAGGAATGACAGTAAAATCTGACAGAACATTGTACTGGACGCCGGCAAAGTGGATCGGATCACGCAGGAAAACAACAAAAAGAAGAGTGGTTAGACCTATAATTCCATAAACCACTCTTTGGGTCATTATCATATTTCACCAGAGCTTTATGGCCTGTTCTGGGTGAGACGATCAGATGTCTGGAAATATTGATGTTAGTTGCAGTGATGTCTCTGGAGAGCGGCCAAGTGCAGATAAAAAAAAAGAAAGAAAGAAGCGGAAGGAAAGAAAAGTTGGTCAGACGCATGCAGATTTCTGTTGCAACAACATTGCTTTGACACATGAACGCAGCTTAAATAATCATTTAAAAAGAGGAGTGTGATGGAAAAGTGTGATAGCAAGTTGAACACCCTACCAAAATTTTAATTTTTTTTTATTTGTATATTTAATTTGCTTACCTGCTATCCACAGCGGCAAAGTTTGACACAAGGTCAATTTATAGTGGGAATCACCCTCCCCCCCCCCTCTGAAGGGAGAATTCTGGATGAATGAAAAAAATAGACATGATCAACCATGGTGGCATTCACAGGTGATGCTGCCTCAGGCGATCAGCTATAAATTACCCTCCCAAAGCTAATGTCTCCTCCTCCAGATCGACAAGAAAAGATACACTTTAATCCTGATTATGTAGTACCCGATAATTGTCCCTATTTACCACAGATGTTGAAATAAAAAAAATATAATTTGTGTGTGTGTGTGTATATATATATATATATATATATATATATATATATATGTATGTGTGTGTGTGTGTGTAAAATAGACAAAAAGGAAAAACAAATTAAACACAGAAAGAAATCATCAGAAACAAGAAATTTACCGGTCTCGTGTGGATCAATGAATGTCTTCAGAAAAATAGAAGATTTTAAATTTATCGAATAATGGCAAAACATAGGAAAAAAAAAAAAGGACGCACATCCAAAATCCCAAATCATTTTAATCTGCAAGATTTACATGCGTTTCAGAGATCATAAGATAGGTTTTTATTGAATCACGATCTCTAGTATCAATAAATATATATCCTTTGGGAAAATCGAGCTCCTTACATAAAAAGGTTGATACCCTAATTCTTCTATGTAGTTCTATGTGAGCTATATTATGGGAATAAGAATTGAATTATCAAGCGTAATATATATATATATATATATATATATACAAGATTGTTATTTCCCTGCGCTGATGAGAACCATAAGCTCAAAACGTCATCGTACGCAGGTAAAATATAATTTAATATTAGAAGCCCCTTTTAAGTAAAATTAAAAGTAGAGCACTATCAGAGAGATTAAAGATAAACATTCACCTAAAGCCTCAGTGCAATGCTCCGACTCTGTCGTTGAGTACTATTAGATATCTTGGTACTTATACTTGCCGCTTTTAGTGTAAATATCACTTAATTTCCCCGTTATCACGTGACCATCTCTTGTGGCCTCAAAGACTAAGTGAACTCTTACAGATTCAAGGTGTCTCTGTGAACCGGGTTTGCGCCCTGTGACCGTTTGAGATGGTTATTTTCCTGCGCTGATGAGAGCCGTAAGCTCGAAACGACGTCGTACGTAGGTAAAACATTAAAATATAATTTAATATTATATAACAATGGCCGTGATGTAATGGTTGTGGACTCAGTTTGCTGTATTCAAGATCTGCCAAGGCTACTGCATCAATTTCATGAATACCCTTAGGAAAGGTATGAATCCATATATCCTATCCCCACCACCAGCTAGAGATTAAATAGCAGGCTAGACCTTGGTAAGGTAACTAGTATACAAGTAAAACTCCAAAATGACTCCACTCCTTCTCTGCTCATTCATAGTATTGTTTCCAATAGTCTTGGACTCATTGCCACTGGATTTAAGCAGAGTTGACTCAGGAGAAAGTGTGGCTGGTTATTGCATAACCTTTGCTTCACAAACTTCTCGGTGTGTAGACAGCCACACGGGGGGGGGGGAGATAAGTCCAATTGTCTTTTGCTAGAGAAGGATGGTCTCACCAAACACCGGAAGTGGAAGAAAATTTCGAGCATTTTAAGTTTCGCATGTTAAGTTTCTAAAAGATGTTGCTCTAAGCTTCAAGCTGAATGAAAAAAAGAAAGAAAAAGACGAGAAAAAGAAAATAATATTATTAAAAAAGAAAACGAAAAACAAAACAAAAGCTAACAAAGCTTTTTTTTTTGTAAGAAGCCAGAGGCAAAGATTAAAGTAGTAAAACTCATAAAAGACAATTGGCAGTTCTGTTTTCCCATGACTGGTTGAAACTTCTACCCTATGGCTACAGCTGACAATACAAAGAAAACAACTCTCTAAGATCTAAAGCAAAAAGGTCATCCTGATGTCTGTGGTGGTCTTCAGAAATAAAAGACAGCAGATGGAATGAAAAGAAAAAAATGTACTTTGCTAAAAGTGCCATAGTAAAAATAAATAAAGACCAACATTTTATGTTCGTATAAAAAAAGCTTTTAGATATGGACATGATTAATATTTTGACTTTATTATAAAAAAAAAAAGACAAGCTTTTCCATTTTAAGAAAAAAAAATCCTAAGAAATTTGGCACCTCTTTGGGGAATACTATAGCCTTTATTTTATGTCAGTCGTGTGTTTGTATAATGGCAATATAATACGACTCTGGGTTTCTCAAGTTCAAATAAAATAGGAATAAAATTACATCACTGAGTATAATATGATCCTATAGTACAGCAATCTCAATGTAAACGTTTTGTTTCAAAGGTTCACCATATTCCCCTTTAAAATCTCAATGGCGTACATATATTTCCCAAGAATATCGAATTCTTCATGATATTAAAGAAAAAAAATGAACTGGATATTTAAATTAATTTAGAAATTTTCAAGGAGGGGTGAAAACTATACAGACCTGATAACTTCATTTTAATGGGATCATTTTATGGCAACTTCAGTCATTTTGGTAAAAAAAAAATCTTTAAATATTTACAGATTCATTCATTTCGTAAACATATATTTTATAAATAAATTGCCTGCAAATGTTTGTTTTTTTAAAGCTAACATTTTTTTTCAACTTTCAAATCAAAGATAACTTTTAATATGACTAAGTAATGACTTATATTTATGTATAATCATAAATGTAAATTATCGCCTTATTCATTCATCAAAAATATTTTCAAATTCCATTCATTTATGAAACCTCATTACTACACTGACATATCATTTGTACAATACTTTCTTGCTTATTGACAAAAGGAAAGTTAACATTTCGAAAACAAATCATCGTTTGTTCCTGCCACAATATAACTATGGACAGACATGTGAGTCATTAGATATTAGTCTAGACCATCTGGGCCTGGACAGTTTGTCTTATATATATATATATATATATATATAGAGAGATAGAAGAAAAAAGATTGATAAATATGCGACGATTGTCCAAATTTATTTCAAAATTCAATTGTTCAATGCAAGGTTGTCAGTAATAAACTAGTGTTTATTTTCCTTTCCTTAAGCCAAGGCTTTTCAAAGATCGAAATCTTATCATCAGAGGAGAAATACAGATGGATAAGTTGGCTTTCGAAAAAACCAAAGTTCAAATATTTGAAAAATATGAGAATTATTTTTAAAAATTATTAAAATAATTTTTGTCAAAAAATGTACTGAATGAAAAGAAAATTTCGTGAAAAAAAATTTCGTGAAAAAGAAATACAATTGTCCGGGTGGTAAGTTTCCGTTGAAAAGGTTCGGTGAAATTGTAGAAAGTGAATAAAAACACTTTGCATGGGAGCAGGTTGGAAAAGGTGCTCAAAAGTAGTTAAGTCCAGATGTACTTAAAAGAGGCTTTGAAGAGGAAAACAGGCCATTTTTTGATTTT
This sequence comes from Sepiola atlantica, assembly GCA_963556195.1. Taxonomy (NCBI): domain Eukaryota; kingdom Metazoa; phylum Mollusca; class Cephalopoda; order Sepiida; family Sepiolidae; genus Sepiola; species Sepiola atlantica. Next base: position 98,980,201 of record OY744515.1, on the reverse strand, counting down.
CTTCCGGGCCTAGAAAAAACGGTAGGATCTCATACAAGGATTAACTCAGAATGAGAAAAACCAAAGTTGATGAAAGTTTCAGATTTGGGGTCAGGATGGGGGGGGGGGGGTTAGGAGGTGTGGGGTAGTTTAAAAAGTCGCTTTGTGAATTTGGGGGAAAAATAAAAGTAGGACGGGTTGGCATGGGGATGTAGATAAAGTGACAGGTGGGTTAAGGGTGCGGGCTAGCGGTAGGGTGTAGGTTTTGGGGGTGGGGTTAATCTTAAGTGGTGAATAGGTATAGAAAAAGTTGATTCTAAAAATAGAAGTAAAATGTGAGCTTCCAAATATATCAGGCGGCTAAGGGCAGGTTAAATTGTAGTTATCAGATATGGTTTCAGTGTGTTTAAGGAATAAAGTAGTGAGAGCATTGAATAATATAAGATTAAATTTAAATTTAAAAAGCTAGGGAATAGTTAATAAAGAATTTATTTATTTATTTTTGATTTAAAACCAAATTAAGGGTTAGATGAATAATTTGGAGGGACATTAAATGGCCAAAGAGATAAGGGGGGGGGGGGAAATAATGGGGGGGGGGAAATAACGGGGAGGGGGGAAATAAATTAATGGGAAAAGGGTTAGTGAAATTTAAAGGTCAAGTCTGTTCTACTCAGGTATATTGAAATTTAGGAGAGGGGAACAATGTAAGGGATAAGGAAAGATTGTTAGAAACAATTTGTTTCGATTTCTAGTAATAGGGGTGGAGTTGGGTTGGTTCAATCAAAAATTTGAGTGCAGTGTCAATTTTATAATTTGTGGTTTAAATGGTGAGTGAGTCGTAACAGGGTAACAATAACAGTTACAGTTTAAATTTAATTAGATATATAAGGGAAACTTGCAAGGGGTTTCCAAGTAGTATGAACATATGATTTGGGGGGGGGGGTGAAATTGGTCAAAGATAAGATAAGTTGAACAAAGAGAGAAAGGGCCGATAGAAAGTGGCTCGCGAGTATTTAGAGGGATTAGGATTATTCAAGAATAGGCCAAAATAAGTAGTTATGTAACTAGCTCGAATCAATCAAAATAGTTAAAAAGATTACACAAAGGGGGTTATGGAGGCTATTAAGGAGGTAGAGCAGAAGTGCTAGTAACAGTTTATATAATATAAGTGTTATGGGCCAGGGTTAGATTGAAAAATTAAGCAGACCTGCGTTTTGAAGCTAGTGAGTTAGAGAGCTGATGAGGATTATAGGGGGGTATTAATGGACCCAATTGGAGGGGAATTCAAATGTCGTAGTTAAAATGATAACAAAAAGAAGTTACAGGGGAATATGTTGCAAAATATATATATATATATATATAAAAAGGATGCGCTAATGAAAAGACATTTTGGAATCATCTAAAATATAATACGAAATAAAATTTTCCAAATCGTTTTAAAAACGATCGTACGCCAAATATTTGTTGTGTTTGAATTCTTGGAACTGATATAAATAATGTTCTAATTTTATTTATCTCAACTTACCTTATATATATATATATATATATATAGGCCAAAATCCTAGTATATATTATATATTAAATAGTTTTTAATGCCAATACGTAGTTAAAACAAAGTTTAATTGTTTTGGACTATTAAAAGAATTTCCAACGCTATTGATAATGTTTAACCATTTATTTATTTTATGAATCCATGTTTTGAAACATGACGTGAATCATAAATCTACGACGTCACGTCAAAGTTATAATTTTGTTAAGCTAAAGTTTTAAGATCTATTTATAAAAAATCTAAATAGCTCAGTTCATAGAACATCAGACTGAAAATCTCAAGTTTTCGGTTTCGATTTCCGATCATAGCATCCACTTTATTTGTTGAAAATTTATTATTTAGTATTAATGCAATATTTTCCATTTCTAAAAAGTTAAGATATTCGTTTAAAAAAATTCTGACTGGCGTACAGATAGACACACACACAGAAAATACACCTTATATTATGAGTGGATAAAAAAGGCGAATTTTGCAATAAAACTATTCTCATTTCACCAAGGAAAACATTTTTTGCTTTATTTTGTTCTCCATTTATTACCCCCCCCCCCCCTAAAAAAGAAATTGTTGTTTTCCTTCAGCAGAGAAATCTTCAGCTCGAGATTTTAGCCATTTTGCTCACCTTACTCTTCACTTCAGTTTAGGAACACAACTACGGCTGACATTAGAAAATGACAATTTTGTGTGCTGTAACAACAGATATCCAACTTTTCAGAAATTTACGTGATTCTATAGAAGGGTACCCATATCGAGCAGACTCTTTCTGATTGCGATTATTCACGGAACAAATTAGAAATGGCTGCAGCAGTTTATGATTTGAAAGCCGTAAAAAAAAAAAAAAAATGTACAACAGTAGACGACACTAACGCATAAGAATGCAAAACAAGGTCAAAAAGATTTTTTTAGGGAAGCAGGTCAGAGCCATACCTCGGTCGGTTTGTATTGCATTTCAAGAAATGCACAAAGTTAAATGTTGATCATTTTCGACACATCCTCAAACAAAAAGAAAGAGTCCAAAGATTCTCATGTTTTAATATGATGTTCGAGACACAATAAAGCAGTTATCACCAAAGTTTCATTTCATTCTCGCAGAAAGTTAAGAAATGAGACCCGTCAACATTTTTGGCTTGCTTTTTTTTTGGGGGGGGGGGGGGAAGGGGGTCATCTTATATGTGTGTGAGTGTGTGTGAATGTTTAACTAAATGCTCGGATGCCACCCATCAAGAACAGCAGAAAAAATCATTTTGCACAGATGGATAAGAAATTCTTTTTAAAATGGTAAACCATAATTACTTTTGCTGAGTCTCTTGAAAAACCTATTTTATTTAAACCCGGAGAAAAATATTCTATCCAATTAAGTTGCCTTTTGCTACATGCAAATGTAAGATTTATAATTTGTAATAAAAGGTTAATTTCTTCTCTTAGCATACAAGAAGACATTTATAAGATACATTTTCCATGACTGTAGGGGAAATAAATTGATATTTTGAAGAAATCAACCTCTATTTTTTTTGTGGACATTATTTTCAGCAACCACATATGTACTGGCCTATGTTTTCAAGTTGCCACTGTGGGGAATGTTTGATTTTATCACTTTTTGCCTTCCATATTTCCCCGAGAGAAGCTCATACATTTAAGTGGGTTTTCATCACATATCAGTAAGGAAACCTAAAAATATAACCAGATTTTGTATATTAACAAATAAACATGAATCTCTCTCTTTCCTCCTCATATATATATATATATATATATATATATGAGAGGTTGTCCTTGGTTAGAAAGCATTGTTTACATGGAAATATTAATTATTAAAAATAATAATAAGCAATTAGAAGGCCATACAATGCATTTTAGTTTTATTCACTTTTTTTTTCAATTAAATTTTCGAAGATATACTTAATCATCAGAATGACTGAATTTCAAAATAAAGATATATAAAAATAATCCGAGTATGGTATAGATCCACAGGGTATAAATCCAGGGGAGTTGAACCGGGTTTATGAGAGTGCTCAATAAAAATATAGAGCAGAAATATAAATTATAATTTATTTCATTTTGACTACAAAATTGATTTTGTTTCACGAGAGCAGTTTGAGGGACTCCCGATTTATTTCGAGGCCTGATGATAGGGAGTTCCTCAAACTGCTCTCGTGAAACAAAATCAATAGTCAAAATGAAATAAATGATCATATATATATATATATATATATATATATATATATATATAGTTGTAGTTCCTGTCTGTTTATTTGCTCATGGACACTTCCTAAGCTTTTTAAAAATAGACCATAACAAAATATATTCTGAAACTAGATAACACAGAGTACTTGGATGAGTACATTTCATTTTGATCAAATGGAGTGCAACATTATTGTTGAGTCTGTGTCCGCGCTTGACATCCATAAAAAGTAAATGCAACGTTTTACTTTATTTTATTTAGAGCTTGAAAATTATAGAAATTAAAAATTAATAGAAATTTGATTAAGAGGAGCAGTAGTGCACCTCGAGAAATGACGAGTGTTCATTACTAAGATTTATTTTAATAAATATTACTTAACTTTCACCCTTTCCACCTAATCAGTGATGAGTATATACTTTTGTCACAGAAGCTGACTGCAAATATTGTTGTGTGCAATGTACAAAGTATAGTTAATTATAAAAGTTGTCGCTAAATAAGGATCCAACATTTATAGAGGACATGGTAGTTTCGTTTTGTTTCACAATGTTTATAAAATATACGTTTTTGTTTAAGTAGAGTACATTCTCTATTTAAATATGCATCTGTAATTTGATGTGGGAAAATATATTTAAGTTGCTATTTGTATCAATCTGTTCAGCAAGTGATATAACAAGCATCATCAGCAGCTAACTTTAAGTATTAGTATTGTTTGTAAACGAAATCACAACTGTTTTTTTTTTCAAGTAACTTTAGTTATAAAAGCTGAAGCTGTTGTTGCTGGAATGGTATTTACTCTACTCAGGTTGAGTCGGCCTCTTCCCTGACCTGCACTATATCCTGAACCATGGTAACCCATGCATGAGTGTCCTGAACAAGGTCGCACAAGATGACTAACCAATCGCGATTCTACTGTAGAACGCCAACCACCTGTGGACCTGAAAGCTCAGCTAAGTCCTCCTTGATGGTTGTTGTCCAATTCCCAGCTGTCAACTGATACACCTGCCCCACTTAGGGCGACATAATCTCCCCTACCTCTCTAGGTACGGAAGATTATGTTACAAATTAATAGGTAAGTTGGGAAATAAAGAAAAGAGTATACTGTCGTTTTTCACCTCACAGGCATACTAATCAATATTTTTATAACTCACTAAAAGATCATTATCACTGACTAAAGATTTACAACTGAAATGTTGAACATTAACCGATCAAGTTGGTACTAATATGATTCAACAACTAATAATCGCCCTTTGCAGCTTGCAGTTTGATCCATCAAGGTTTATCTCCCTAGAAATCCTTTGTCTTTTGTTCGAGTCAATATTCAAAACATAGAAGAAAGGATTTCCAAGGAGATCAAATCAAATTCAAAAGTATTAATAATAAGGACATCTTGTATTCTTTAGATTATCCGGACTACTATTCTCATCTTGTTTCTTATTTTCACCAAATTTCAGCCCATTCAACCTCGGACCTTTTTCAGGTTCAACTTTTTCGAACATGGAAATGTTTAGCTCGAACTCGGGAACCTAAGGATATCTGTCAATAACTTTTGAAATCTTTTCATTTCTACATTCTTTCTAAATTCCCCTCTATAGTTTGTTAATGGAAAAAAGAGTTTATAACTATAAACGTTTAGAAAGAAACTATTGAAAGCATGAAATTGTATCGAATGACCCCCTCCCCCCCAAAAAACCCCCGGTAACACCAAAATCAAAGCTTAAGATTCAGGAAACATAAAACAAATATTCTCAAGTGTCCACTCAATCTGCATGTTTAGCAATTAAAATGCTAATGACAGACTAACCCTAACAAAAATGATATTTTATACTTAAGTGTCATGGATCAACGGAAAGGCTATTTGAAGCTTCAGTGTGAGAGATTGATGAAAATGCTATTTCAAAGTTACGTGTGACAGGTCAACAATATTAAATTTAGTAGTCTGACCAGTTGAGCTCAAATTAAGTAAACTGAGATAGAAGCCTGGGAAAGTGTTTTATAAGAAAGCTGGAACATTCCATTATGCTTAGATGGGCAAGTTCATTCACTGAGTTCTGATTGGCTGCTAGTAGTCGATGAGTGGATAATCTATTGCATCATGCAAGCAAGAATTTTGCTATGAAATATTTGGAGCTCTTATGCCGGTAAGTGTCAATTTGATTCTGCAGACAACAATTCTTTCGAACTTAACCATGACAGATTGACGAAAATGCTATTTCAAACTGGAGTGTTATAGATTGACCAATTGATGGGAAAAGCCGTTTGTAGAAATGCGAGGCCATATTGAAAAAAAATCTTGAGATCTTGTAGAGGAGGGGGGGGGGTCACAGAAATCTATTGTCTATTCAAAGGGAAGATCAAATAAGGTAAACTTTTGTTTCTCTATGAAATCTTATGACAACTTGAAAGGCTTGTAAAGTTGTGGCACAATGATTCCTGATACTGATCATTTCCTCCAACTTAATATGCGAAGAAAAAGAAACTTTTATCAAAGGATTCTTTGTATTAATAGAATTATCATCATCACAATTATTCATACCACTGCAACTTTCAATCGGAATGGCTTGTGCTCAAATAACCACCAACAGAAATATTAATACAAACATAAAGAGCACAACGACAAATTCATTTTACACGTTTGTTACTATTTTCCTAATGTTTTGACGGTTACACTCCCCGGCTAATTGGATAAAGGTGTTGGTTAAGTGTTGGTTCTAGAGTGAATTTTACGTAGAAATTATGAATCTTCATTTCAATTTTGATAAAAATACATTACATGATTTTGATTCTTGACGATGTCTAAAATTAAAGGCTTAAGCTTAAAGGGGTTTTAAGAAATTGACATTCAGGGAATCTTGCTTAATTGTTGTCCAATGACGATGTATAAAATCTAATGCAATTGTGAATCGTCAAATAAGAAGTTGTGCCCATATTATGCCCCTAAAAACCCTTTAGAATGCCACGAAGAAACTGAAATTTGGAGAATATTTATTAATAAATGTCTAATACATTGTTAAAATTTCAAAAATTGGAGGGATTTAAATTTTCACGAAGGGCTTCCACCCCCTTCTTTACCCCTTTGCATAATACTGAATTAAACTAAATATATTCCACATTACCCACCCTTATGTCAATAAGCTGTGTTCCAAAATTCATAATGATTGGTTAATTAGTTTAGAAGTGAATCCTATACATAGAAATATATAAACATGTACACATACCTAACTTTATATATATATATATATATATATATATATATATATATATATATATTAGTGTGTGGTTTATTTAATGCCAAGGAAGAGAAAGTGTGTACTGATTATTTGTATGAATAGTGAACTTGATATGCCATGTTTAAATTCTTATTGGAGTTGTAAAATCACTTCTTTTATAGGGAAGGTAGGACGTTATCTCTCCTCCCCTGAAAACGGTAGGGAAAATAGACTCAAGCCTTTGTAGAGGAAGAACTCTAGCAGAAATTTTACCGATCACAGAATAAAGCTCAGACTTCTCTTTCGTTAAAGTTGCCCCCTTCGATAGCATTTTAACAAAAGAATCCAAAGGCAATAAAAAATGAAAAAAAAAAAAAGGTTTCATCTACATTTTTCCGATTCGAGCAATGTTTATTTACTCACCTGTTGAGGGTGAAACGGAAGGGAGACAGAAGTGGTGTGAGAGAAGATACCGATGCTGACTATGACATGCTCTAAGGGGAGCTCAGAACCAATCGGATCAATTGTGTTCATATACACTGTGTTACTATTGAACACCCCTCCCCAGATCATGGACGTCTGTAGCAAGATAAGAGGCAGGTGTATAAAATATAGGATTAGGATGGTAAATTTCCACCTAAATTAAAAAATTAGGTAGAATGAAATTTTCTAATTAGAATTTGAGGAAGGCTACGTGTCCGGATTGTGCCACAGTATGCAGATAAGCGGACATAGCAAATAAGTAGAGAAGATCGTTCTCTTTCATCTGAACCACGAGAAAGGGCAGTTGAGCTTTTGGATAGCTGCTTTCTCCTCATCCCCCATTTATAGATGTACATGTATGATTTGAAGAATGAATAAAACACCAAAGAGATTTTTAAAGCCCGAATGCATTTTTGATCTTTCTTTATTAATACCGTTTATGAAAACTATCATTGAGATGAAGACAACGGCAGAGAGAAGAGAAGATGGAAACTTTGACTGACATATCACCACAGAAATACGACCATCTGATTTTTGCCGATGAGGTGGATGCTCCATAGGGATCAAAGAACACCTTAGCTATGCTACACATAAATCATACCATGGAATCGACTAAACCGATTTCAACTTAGGTCCAATTGGATCTTTCACATTAACTCACACTATAATATTGTGAAAGGTATTAACCGCACCCTACCCAGTGGTAAATAGAAACTGGTGTTGAATTAGCCGTTTACAGTAGGTATTGTGTTTCGGAATTAAATAACCCCCCCCCCCCCAAAGTGTTGATATGCCGTAAAACAGACAAACAAACCTAAACTTGGCACTAGAGTGAATCACATTTAGGTGCCCAGCGAGACAGCCAGAGTATGTTTTTAAAATAACCTCAGCTACATTGGAGGAGGCAGGGGACCACACGTACCACTGATTGACCCTCCTTTCCTAGGTGCAGCTTATCTGAATCACGTATGTCTAGTGCACTAAAAACCTGAACAGCTAAATATAGCACATTCACGAGAGAGAAAGAGAGAGAGAGAGAGAGAGAGAGAGAGAGAGAGAGAGAGAGAGAGAGACTGGGCGTCATCAATTAATATTGCAGCAACAGAAAAAGATTTGCATGGGGTGCAGAAATAAGGATATTAAGTTCAAATTGAAAAAAAAAAAATTAGAAAAGAAATAAAACCTGATTGGTTCCATCTGTCATAAAATAATGGAATAAATAACAGATCCAAACTTTTTTGTTCAAAAATACCATCTTCATAGTCATCAACAGACAAACTGTGTCGCTGTATCACAGCTTTTCAGTGTGACTAGACAGGCAAGTGCCTCATGCCGAGATCGAAACTCAACTGTCAAATCCAGTCAGTGCTCTTAACTATTCGGCCGTTGGTCACCTGCTGTAATCGAAATCTCCATGTTTATATAAACACTGTCTATTGCGGAAGAGTGATCGATTTCTTTACATGAAGAGCTTTGCATTTACGATGATCGCAGTTTGTGATTTCACTTAGTGCGCTCAACCCAAGATGAGAAAAAGGTATTTTTTGACAAAAGTATTCATTACACATTATATATATATATATATATATATATATATATATATATATATATATATATATATATAATTATTTCCACAATCAGACAATGCCACAGCCTACAAGTTTTGAATCCTGAGTTTGGATGTGTTCTACTGATGAGCCCAAAGGAAGGCGAAACTCGAGTCTAGAACTTCCGGTTTGTTTCTTTTTGCGGCGTTGTCTGATTGCGGAAATAATTATATATATCATCTCACATTCAAAAATCTAACATATATATATATATATATATATATATATATATTCTAACTGTATATTTTTGAATAAAAAACATTTCGTTCATAAGTTTCTTGTAAACACAAGAAAAAAACTTAAGCTTTTATTCATATAAATAAACATTAATATTTATTCACATCAATAGAGAAATAGTAACATTTTCGTTATTTTGATAGAAATTTGTTTTAAATAAACCTGCAAAGCAAGGAAAGAAAAAGAAAAAATACAATTAGCCTGAGCAAGTAAATTAAAATTTTATTCATACATATATATACATATATATATAGGTACTTGACTGCTGATCGCATTTAGATGTGACTGGTTGTTCAGGTTTTGAATCTCAGTGCTGATACACTTGTTATGTCTATCCACACTGATGAGTCATAGATGACAAGACGGCTGTCTGTGGATTAAGTGTTAAAATTATCTAAATTTATCTATCCAGTGGTGGCCAAATGGTTCTAGGTGTCGGAATTTGAGTTGTAAAATACTCGTAGCCCGGGATTTTGAATCAAGCGACCAGTACTGAATAGTTATATCTCTATGCTGATAAGTCTCGATAAAAAAAAAGGATGAAACATATACATGCATAGATAACAAAAAACAAATATTTATTATTTGTAGCCCCTAGAAAATCCTCTAAATGGGCACTGTAAGTGTAGTATTAACACAGCATGACGTAGCCAGATATAAATGCATCATTCCTTTCATTAAGTTGAACGCTCTCATGAGGTCAAGCCGCTGAAATAAGTGTTAAAATTATCACTGTTTATTTAGCTATCTAGTGGTGGCCAAATGGTTCTAGATGTCGGGATTTGAGTTGTAGCCCGGGGTTGCGAATCACGCGACCAGTAGTGAATAGTTATATCTCTATGCTGATAAGTCCCGATTAAAAAAAAAAAAAGGACGAAACGTATACGTACATAGATAATAAACAAAAAACAAATATTATATATATATATATATATATATATATATATATATATATATATTACTCTTTCATATATATACTTATAAGATAATAAATTATGCATATATTTTTGTTTCAGTATTTACTTCAACAGTGCTCAATACTTGAGTAGTGCTACGTACTAGTATTAAAAATATACTTAATGCAAGCAAAATAAGTAAAACAAATTAAAGAGATTGTAGAATGTAAATCTCTGCATTTAGCCTGACTATTTCCTTTGGAGATGAAACAAACGTTTCTGTGTAGCTTACTTGCCATAAGTATATATATCACCAAATCAAATAGTTAGTTTTTTTTCTTTCTTTTTAACCTACCATATTTTTGTCGATTCGAAAAGCCTTAAGAATATTCCCAACACATTTCAGTTATTTATCTCAGTCATTTTGTAGATGAAATGAAGTGTGAGAAATATTAAAAGCGAAAGATAAAAGAGTGTAAGAGAAGTTGGACTCCGTTTGGAAGAAACCTTGTTCTTTGGCTGCCTTTTAATAGTTGAATTTCTCAGAGACGGGAGAACATTTCTAAACATTTATTGTTTTGAAAAGAGAGAGGGGGGAAGAGGGTGAGATCATGAAGAATTGAGTACAATTGTACAATCTTAAAAGATGATAAGAAATAGCATAAAATGTATATGACACGAGTTGGAATGAACTAAAAAAATGTGGTTGGCAGCATTTCATGGAATTTTGCTAACTCATAATAAGGATTCGATGTAGGGAAGGGGGGGGCATTACATGCTACAAAGCAAGGGGTGAGGAGATGAACTCAACTAATCTGGTATTTTAAAATAGTTCTTTAAAAAAAGGGGGGGGAATATGGCTTTTTAATGTATTTCTTAGTAATAAATAATGGAGAGAGAAAGTAAGAGGCGAAAGAGAAAGATGAGGAAAAAGTAACGAGGAGGAGGAGGAGGAGGAGGAGGAGGAGGATTGTGTAAGAGAGAGGGGAGGAGGAGAAGGTGGTAAAAAGTAGATAGAGGGGGGATGAGAGGGTGGTGGGAGAGAGAGAGGGGAAGAAGAAAGAGATGGGAGAGAGAGAGGAGGAGAAAGAGATGGGAGAGAGAGAGGAAGGAGAAAGAGATGGGAGAGAGAGAGGAATGAGAAAGAGATGGGAGAGAGAGAGGAATGAGAAAGAGATGGGAGAGAGAGAGGAATGAGAAAGAGATGGGAGAGAAAGAGAAAGAAGTTGTAGGAGAGAGAGAGAGGAGAAGAGGTGGTGGGAGAGAGAGGGAGTGGGGGAAGAAAAAATAATTGGGGAGACAGAAAAGAGAAATAAGTGAAACCAAGAAAGAGGTGGAGGAAGAGATAGTATGGCGAGGAAGACAGGATGGAAGATAGAGCTAAGAAGAGAGAAAGTGAGGTTAAAAGAAAAGAGTGAAGAAGAACAGTAAGGGAAGAAGAGGAAGAGGATAGAGGAAAACGACTGATGAAAAAATGTGAAGAGAGTGAGAGAGGGGAGATAGATAGAAAATAAAGGGAAAAGTAAACGAGAAAGATATATACATTCATCATGAGATTTTAATATTAAAAACATGTTTCAGTTTTCTTTTTAAATCTGGTCGAATCTAGCACAAACGAGGCAGGGAAAATTTGGTGCCAAGTCTCCCTGCAACACATTTTTTTTATGTTTCCAATGGAAATCATCAAATGTTAGGCATTAACTTGAAACCAGATAATTAATTCAATAAGACAAGCCCATCCGTCAGTTCAGCCGAATCAATTTTCATTTAATAAAAACTGCCAAAGAACCTTTTCCAATGAAATCTATTTACAATTTTCTGCAGATCCAAAAAAAAAAAAAAGAAGAAAATGCTGAACAACAACAACGAAGGATTTCGCTTGTCTTTTGTTTTTTCTACATACAGTGTTTGCAATCCACATATGGAGAAGAGATATTCATTTGCTGATAATTTAATACAGGATTTCTTTTTGGTATTTTTGCTACAAGATAAACAATTTTCTAATTAAAGGGGTTTGCTCCAGTCAGGCGAGTAGTAAAGAGCACTTCACAAAACACTCGTCTCCAATAATCTACACATATCGATTCATCATAATCGTCATACATCATCTCAATGACATCGGATGCTGAAGCGAAAATGGCTTGCATTTCTCTCATCATTTTAAAAACTGAATATAAATCGAATAAAAGAAAGTGTGTTAAACACCTGCACATATGCACATATGCACACAAGCGATGGTCAAAATGTGCAACGCAGATAAATTAGAATCGGCTGACCTTGCCAGCTGATGTAGGTTAGCCTCTGGTCATCTGTTTCAGTAGAAACCGTTGGCGTGTGTGGACAAGTCTTCAGCATTTAATAAAGTCATTCTATATATATATATATAGAAGTCATCATTTACTTGTGAAGCTTCCGGTCCTCAGACATAGCCACCACTGTTATCTGTGGATAAACCTTAGGAAATGGTGAAAAATTTGGCAGTTTTACCCACGGCATCACAAGACGGTTTTGGCAAAGCAAAGACGGACATTAATAGCATTCATGACCGGTCAACAACAACAACAGCGAGAACAACTGTTACGCCACTATCATTTTATTGTTGTAGAATTTGATTACAAGAGGCAGAATAGCCAAAATGCCAACCATCGACCTCTGGCTACCCCCCCACCCCCACCCCCACCCTTAAGAAAATGGTAAGATAGTGATTGGAATCAGGCAGATGTGTGCGATAGGCGACATTGATCAATAGACATGTTTCCGACAGCATTAAATAGTTAACAAATTCCCCTTCGTTAATTCTGCAGAGACAACGAAGGAATTTACCAAATTTTATGGCCCGCTTCACTTGAAGTCAAGAACATTTACTTGCACAAAACCAATTGAAACCTTAGGACCTTTGTGCATGACATATTTATATATCATGCGCATATGTGCACACTCACATATATAATATTGGCTGTCAACGTGCACACGATTAATACCAGTGCTAGAAACAATACTAACTAAATGCACCGGAGAGATTCCACGCACGAACGTGATTTTTCCGTGCACAGAGGTTTTTAAATACTCGATTGCAGCACGCACACACACAAACACACACACACACCCACACACATTGTGAGCAGTTGGTTAAGTTGTTTCATGACATATCAGATCTTTCTTAACTAAATGAAAGGTTCAAATAAGACCACATCAATGCGGGTGTGCCCAAGGAGTCGATAGTTGGACCTATATTATTCCTCATCTTCATAAACGACCTCCCTGATGTAACCACGTCTAAGATGGGGTATTTGCTATAACACCATGCTCTATTCCCGCCATGACGGCAAATCACATGCCCACACAAGCAAGACAATGGCTAAATCCTTGGAAAATGACCTCCAGTCTGTAGTAGAATGGGCCAAAAATGGATGGTCACATTTAATGCAACTAAAACAAAGCTCTTTTCCTTTAACAACTATACAATTCCTTTCTAACCATTAATTGTCATGGCCAATAGTACCCTTTTCGAGCGTTCAATGTTTAAACTTCTCAGTCTGACATTCTCAGGCAACAAGTGGAATAAATACATAGAAAATGTTGCCAAGTCTGCCGCAAAAAAAAGTAGCCCCCCCCTCTACCGAGTTAGAAAACTTCTTGCATCTGCCAGTATCCTATATCTCTATAAAGCTATCATCTGCACGTGCATAGAGTAATTTTGCCACATCTAAGCTGGTGCACCAACCACTAGCTTCTCCCTCTCAAACGGATTACAAAAAATAATTTCTAACCTAATAAATGCTGGGCAGTCTGCCGAGCTCCAGCCCCTGTCGCATCACCACAATGTTGCATCTCTGTGCTTGTTTTACAAGTACTTCCACAGAATGTGCTCCGATAAACTTACTGCATCTAATTAACCCCAACCCACTGGACTAGCAGCAAAATCACACACCTTCACTGTATTGGTCCTTAGATGCCGGAAGAGTTTCTACTCTCGTAATTTCTTCCCTCAGATGGCTTGCCTTTGAAATTTCCTCCCTGTTTCCCGACTGTACCAACATGCAGAAATTTAAATTTAATGTGAACAAATATCTTGCTGCCCAACTATCCACTCGAGTTCCCACCTATATATCTGACCCCTATAACAGTAGCCCCTTACACTTCAGTTGCAATATGCCTTGTTTGGTGCAAACAAAAGTAAAAAAAACAAAAAACCCCAATCCTTTTAATGTCAAATCCAGTCATTTTTGTAAAAGTTTATGTTTCAAGTTCTAAGAATTGTCAAATATTTATTTATGCGGTAAATGTTTATTTTGTATATGAACAGATAAATTTGATTTGTAGACATCAGGGTTGTGTAGTCGGAAGGTATAAGGTTCATGTTGACTCCTTATTTTAAAATCTTCCAATTTTCATAGTGTTTTTTTATTCTTTGGAGATAAAAAAAAATCAAATCAGACTCCTAGAATTCTTACGAGTCCAACTCAGACTCCTTCAGAAACCTCTGATCCCAACTTCGAAAACCTGGTAGCGACGGTATGTAGATGGGGGCCTCTTTTGTAACTTACAATTTAGAAAGACACGGCAACTTGTTGAAAATCAAGTCGGGCCCCTAAAAGGCCGCAAAGAAACTTTTAAACAAAAATGCGAAACGCTATATCTATGGGATTAAAAAAAATCATTGAATTTAAAAACCATAAAAATAAAACAAAATGGGCAGCGTTAACAAGAGAGGGGGGGGGTGAACGAGTGAGCCAGTTACCATCTCCCTCCCTTTTCTCGCTTATGCCTTATAGTGAGCACTGTTAGTTTAATTTAAAATGTTTTTAGTTATTTATCCGTTTTTTTTTACTAAATAACTTCAATTACTGTTAATATCAACAAAACTATTGCATATATATAGTAAAAATAGGTCAAATACAATTCCAAAATAATAAAACATTAATTTATTATGAAGTATTTAAAAATAATTATGCAAATTAAGCATTCAAGAACTGTCTCTTAATTGTTCATCTGTACTATACAGTATTTCAAAATATGTTGTATTATTGATTCAAATAACAGTAACCCGTTTTGATGGTAATATAGGAGTGATAAATGAAAAAAAAATTCACATTGATTTATTATATATATATATATATATATATATATATATTCCTACATTAAGAGTTGAAATGTGTTTATTGATAAAATAAAAGATAGCTAAAAGGCACAATTGATAGATATATACATTTTTATAAAGTCTACAATTTATCATTTTGTTTCAAAATGCTTACTAGTCCCTTGCTACAAAACAGTTTCTTTCTAGTTGAGTTCGGGCAATTTATATACGTTGGAACAAAGTAGGAATCAAATTTTACAGTTCAACAAGGAAGTTTATTGGAAGAAAATAATACAAAAGATTGCCAAACTTTGTATTTATTATCGGCAGAAGAACTTTGGTCTATCTTGGACAAAATAGCAATATGTCAAAATATACAAATATATATATATATATATATATGTGTGTAAAAAAATCGATAGACGAAATAGAATAGGATAAAAAAAAATATTTACATAAAATTCGAGGCAAAAAATAATCTTCCAAGTACTTTAGGTGAAAAAAGAAATTGGATATGTAAAAAAAATAAATTATATGAACAAAGAATAACACAAATAAGTGGCCACAATTTTTGTTGTCATATTTTGATGAGAACAACAACAAAAAGATGGTGGAAAAAAACGAATTATATTTTGGTTTTGTATTCTACTAAATCAGATCATGCGAATGACGCAGTTGTTCACTTTTGTTGGCTTGGGTTGGTTTATTGGGACTCGATTCTCGAATGAGACTCGACAGGCTCAGAAAACATGTTGAAATTTCAGTTGATATATAATGCAGAAACGAAAGTAATTTGTTATCTAAGTTGTGAAAATTTATTTAGAAAAGCATCAGTTTTTGTTTCTGTGAGATAATCCATTGTTTGCATGTGTAATATATAGTTTTTTTTACGTCCCTTAACAATATTCATCCAGCTCTTAAATTCACTATTGATAAGGAAACTAATTCTTCACTGCCATTCCTTGATGTATTAGTTAATAAAGCTTCCTGTGGTTTCTTAACATCAGTATATCGGAAACCTACCTTCACTGGTCTTTATACTCGTTGGGACTCATTTTGTCCCACAAAACAAAAATTTAATCTTATTAAGACCCTTACCCATAGGGCCTTAAAGATTTGTTCGAAGACCGAGCTGGATGAAGAAATTAAATTTATTACTAAGACCCTCTGTAACAATGGCTACCCTTTAGACATTGTACAATCTACGATTAAAACAAAAATATTACATTTTTACAAAAGCAAACCAGCTTCTGTAGACAGATGCCCTATTTACCTTCGCCTACCTTGGCTTGGTAATATTAGTGATAGATTCGCCAAACAAATCTCTTTGTCTGTACAACAATGTTATTTTGCTGCGAATACGCGTGTTGTTTTTTCCTCTCGTCCAATCTTAACTTCTATTCGAAAAGATGTCCTTCCCCCACATCATAATAATTCCATTATTTATTTATTTAAATGTAGTTGCTGTATGCACTACGTCGGGATGACGTCACAGAGATTGGACATCCGGGTCAAACAACACGTGCCCACAAAAATTCGCAATGGAAATTATTTACCAACTGATGATTTGAATAATACTTATGGCTCGTCGATAGGTCAACATCTCATAAATAATCGCACCTGTGCCTCGAAATTCAGTGTCGACTTATTCTCCATTCTTAGTAAGTCGCACTCCCCTTATCATCTCAAGATCTTAGAAACAATTTATATTAAGTCCTTGAGACCTTCTCTTTGCAAACAAAGAGAAAATCTCCTCGGGCTTAATGTTGTTTCTATTTGACTGAACTTTTTTTTTTTTTTTTTTTTTTAAATTTTTTTTTTACCCCTTTCCCTCGCTATAATTCTCATAGCATCTTTTTATATTTTTTATACATTACCTCGATATTTGGCTCTGTTGAGCGAGGTACGAAACCGGTCAGCTGCCCTTTCATCTTTTTAATTTCTTAAATTCATTATGAATAATAAATATTGTCTATTCAACGCTATTTTAAAGTTTTGTACGACAAAGAAAATATTTAAATATATATATATATATATATATATTACTATTTCATGTATCCACATAAAATTTTATAAGGAGATATAATTTTTTATGTATCAATTTTCAGTATTTACTGCAACAGTGCTCGATGCGTAAGTAGAGCTAGGTAGTAAGCTATAAAAATATATTTATGGCAATTAAGCTACACAGAGGCTCCCGCGTTTCATCCTTGGGGGAAATCCTCAGGCTAAAAGATTACCCCCGGGGATGAAACACGGGAGCCTCTGTATAGCTTAATTGCCATAAATATATTTTCATAGCTTACTATATATATATATATATATATATATATATATATATATATATATATATATATATATATTATTTCATGTATCTACATAAAATGTTATAAAGAGATATAATTTTTTTATGTACCAATTTTCAGTATTTACTTCAGTTTACTTCAGTATTTACTTCAACATGTCTCAATACATGAGTAGAGCTACGTAGTAAGTTATGAAAATATATTTATGGCAATTAAGCTACACGGAGACTTCTGCATTTCATCCCTGGAGGGAATTGTCAGGTTGACGATTTCCTCTGGGGATGAAACGCAGAAGCCTCTGTGTAGCTTAATTGCCATAATATATTTTCATAACATATATATATATATATATATATATATATATATATATATTTACGATTTAAATTATCTTCAAATCATGTCCAAATAAATAGTATACACAAATGTATTGAAGTTGTTTACAGTTGTTTCAAGGCAATCTTTATTTTAAGTCATATAATGAAACATAAATTTTCAAACTATGAATGTCATCAAAACAGAATTTTGTATGTACCCAGAAAAAGAAACAACAATGTCTAAAAAAATTTCAATGTCCACAAAACAAAACAAAAATCACAAGAATAGATCCATTGCCAAATACCTCGGTAAGATGTTAAATTGTTTTCACATTCAACTGCATATTTTATAAACCAGGAGGGAGACAAAGTAATTCAGGTGATTTTTAATTTTTAAAAATGCCAGTCGTACAAAAGGGACATCACTCTAATCTAGTTCTTATCAAGAGAAATTAATACGTATTTAAAAAGAAAAGGTTAAAAAAATTTTTTCAAGTTCAAATTTAAAAAAAAAAATTATCTCCTATCTTTCTTCTACGTCATTACATCTACAATCTCACTCAAAGGACGTATTTGCATATACACACATACTAACACATATCTATACAAATATATACATATTAGTATAAAATGTTTTAGAAGAAATTTGAAATCCTCTTATCTTTCTTCTAATCTCCCCCTTTTCTGCTTTCCCCCTTCTGTTATCTCTCATGTTATTTTTCTTAATTAAAAAAAATTACATTTTCATTCATTTCTGAGGAAGTCTTTTGATAATAAAGATAGACCATTAAAAATATCAACATATGAATTTGATTGTATAATTTGGATTATTCGGACTACTGTTCTCATCTTGAGTGTTATCATCACAACATTTTAGCCGCTGTAATCTCCGGCCTTCTTCATGTGTATCTTTTCAAACTCGGTAATATTTCTGTCGAACCCGGGAACTGGACGGAATTTGTGATGATAACCCTTATGAGAACAGTAGTTCAAATTATACAAATTATCAATCTTCATCTCAAAAGTTCAGAAACATGAATTCGATTGTATTTCTTGATCTCATTTTCCCCTACATTTTATCTAATTCTGTTCAAGCTTACATACTTGTGTATGTACGTGTGACAAAAAAGGTTTACACTATCTCTGAAGAAATCGCTGAATTATCAACCAGATGATTCAATGTATTCAAATAAACTAACCATACATTTTCTGTTTTCAATTCCTGTTCTGATTCCAGCAAACCAAGTGTAGCAAAGATGAAGGATACAACATCCATATTTAAAGTTAAGCAAAGAACAATTTCAGTAAGTCTTAATTCGTATTAATGATTTCTTTACTATGGACACTAAAATCCTTTTAGCTTGAGAACTCAATTTTTGGCATGATTCACATTTTATAAATTCTGCATTTTGACTTGTTTTCCGTCTGTCATCTTTTCACACATATATATATGTGTATACTTAGGCAGCAAGTCATTATCCAAGCAAGCATCGTTGAACGTCACGGAACTTTCTCATATGTAAATCTTCTTCGTGAGGTTCTTGAACCGTCGAGCTATCCTTCTGGTTTCAGGTTGCAGTCCGTAGAGTATTTCACCGATTGTTCTTAATTCGGCCATTTTTTCGAGCGCTTTCGACTTTCTTAGTCGTCTTCAGGATTAAGTTTTTTAAAATAAGAAGACTTGAGTTAATGTTTTATAGGTATTGTTAAGGGCGAATGAAAGAAAAGAGAGGATGTGTGGTTGAATTGATTTTATTCTATTGTTTGTGTATTTGGATTTATTGTTTATTTAGTTATTTTATTAATTCTTATTTTTACTATCATTTATTTATTTATTCTTATTTATTCTTATTATTACCATTATTTATTTATTTTTTATTACTTTATTTTCATTTAATTATGGAATACTTTTAATACATTAGTACCTGTGTTGAAAGCTATTTTGTTAATATTAGGCTGTTTAGTTTTAATGAATATTGCTTCTAGTATTTTAAGTTTGTTTATGCAATTATTTTTGTGTATTATTTTGGTGTTAGATGTTAATATTTTCCGTAGATCGGCCGACTGTAGTCTTTTGTTATGTGTAGTAATGTGAAGTTGGATGGCGCTGATATCGGATAAATGGTAAGTCCGACGGCGAGAGAGAGAGAGTTGTTGTAGTATGACCAATATAGGTGCTATGTAGTTGTTCTGTTTTGGTTGTAAGGAGACATTCCTTAAAAGGGCATGAGAACATGTATATAACGTTAGTTTGGCTTAGGGTTGTCTATAGAAGCTTTTAGTCATTTTAAACAAAGAAAGAAAATGCAGTTTACATTCCAAGGGTTACTAACTAAATCCAAAATATCGCAGACTTAGCACTTGCATAAGCCGACTTACAGCTGGAAAATTTACAAATACAAAAGGGGATTCAAGTATATAACAGTGAAACAAAAAAAGAGGACCTTAACTTGAATTCTGAAATATTAAATGGGGATCATCAGCTGATTATATATATATATATATATATATATATATATATATATATATAAAAATATATATATAATAATCCAGGTAAAATATCCACAGGGTAGTAATCCAAAGAATTTCAACTGGGTTTATAAAAAGTGCTCAATATCAAATAGAGCTTTTATATGATTATTTTTATTCACACAGACATGTACAAAATCTGTGACACTGGCATGTCGATTTTATCGATCAACAGTTATTATAAACTGAGATCTCATCAGGTAGAGTTAGAATCCGATCTTAACCGTAGATAATATTTGGAAAGAATCAGTTTATAATAGCTGTTGATCGATAACATCGACATGCCAGTGTCGCAGATTTTGTACATGTCTGTGTAAATAAAATCATATATATATATATACATATATATATATATGAGAGATATATATACAAAAATTATTGGCTAAACATTTGCAGACATGTTTTGCCTAGAACTGTAAATAAGTTGAGCCTTTTAGGCCAACCTGTTAGGATGAAAGAAAGGTATATGATCACCGGAAGAGGTTCGGCTGATTTACAGCTCTAGCTGAAACATGTTTGCAAGGTGGAGCCAATCATGTTGGCATCAATAAATATCTATGCTGAATATACAGCTTTACTTTTTTATTGAGCACTGTTACACAGTAAGAATTCGCTCCAATGAAAAAGACCTCAGCAGAAAAAAAATTCATGGTGGTTTTATATAGAAATGACCAGAGTGCTTAATTACGCATGTAAGAGAATATATTTTTTATTTAAAGTAACACTATACATTAGTTCGATCGTCCATTGATACATGCGGTTTCACAGAAGATCTAAAAGTTTCGCCCATAGGATTAACTCCCATGAACAAAATCGTCATTATTACATATTTATATATATATATATTTCGAAGTACAAAATTTCAAAATTGTTTTAAATAAGAGTGGAATTTTAGTCTCCGAAAATTTCGTCTTTAGAACCCTTTCGTCCAACATCAGGAGGAATCGTTTGAATACAAAATGTAAAATAAAATTTATGAGAAAGAGCAAGAATGGGGAAATTAAATGCCGATAACATGGGGGGAATGAGCGTTTAAAATAAATTTAATTCAATAAATCGATTAAAAACGTTTAAAATACAGGTTAGTTTTAAAGGCCAAATATATATATATGTACTTATAGATAAAATAGTTATCCACAGACACGTCTATTAAAAAAATTATAATAGCCTATATATATATATATATATATCTGCTCTTTTAATTTTTTAACAGAGAAAGCGTGTTTAAAACTTAATAGTAATTAAAGTACTGGAGCTCAAAATTTAGTAAGGGAATAGAGACCGAGTTTTTAGTTGAAGAAATGTTTATTTACTCTCAAGCAATTGTTTCGACAGTATTAAATCATTTATTTTCTTTGTTACCATAAAAAAAAAACAATATACGTTCTATCGGTCTCGGCAGTTTGGGTTGATACACTCAAACACTGCAATTTCACTAAAAAAAACTGAATATTTACACAAAATATTCTTTAAAATAATAAAAAAAACATTCATATATATATAATTTCATGTATCTACATAACATGTTATAAAGAGATATATTTTATGTATCGATTTTCAGTATTTACTTCACCAGTGTTCAATATATGAGTAGAGGTAATACGTTATGAAAATATAGTTATGCCAATTAAGCTACACAGAGGCTTCCGCGTTTCATCCTTGTACCGAATAATAAGGCTACAGAAACGAGTAATGCAAACTTGATTGCTGATGTGTTTCACCTAACGATTCCTAACGGGGATTAAATGCGGGAGTCTCTGTGTAGCTTGATTGCCATAAATATATTTTCATAACTTACTATATATATATACACTATTAATAATTTTCTTCAAATTTGATATAAAACAAAGAAAAAGAAAATCGATTCAAAGCAGAATTCAGCTTCTGATTTCATCTGGCAATAAAATACTGTTGTCACTGTTGGTTTAATATTATTGCATGAGACGTTATTTAGACCATCTGTAACTATAAAAGCCTGATTTCAATAAATGAATGTCGGTAGGATAAGAATTACAACATAAACTGAACCTTTCATCTTTTTTCACTTTGCTCTCACCACAGATCTAACACAAAGAGGCGAACGTGAATGCTTCAATGTAAAGAAAATAACCGTCAATCACAGATCCGTAACAAACACATAAGCAATCAAGTTTGCATTACTCGTTTCTGTAAAAAAAAATAATGATGATGATAATAAAGTAACTTTCGTAAGAGGACTACTTCACTAAGCAGGGGGAAACTTTCCTTTATGTAGCTCTTTAGCGATATGTGTGAAGAAGGCGATGGAGAAAGAGGGAGTATTCGGTGCTGAATCAATTTGAAGTTTAAGCTGACATGATTGGAGTCTGGTAAATTTTACTTGTTACCATTATTATTTTTGATGCCAATCATGTGTGGCACGAGGAGCTTGTCAGTCAGTAGAAATGAGGAGCAGTGATGTCAAGTGAAAGTGAAAAAAAAAGGGAAATTCTTTGAGTTGTGGTCGGCTGTGGTGGTTCTTTGGGAATGGCTTTTGTCTACAAAGTGTTAGTTATTTTGTTAGGCGACAAATCTAATCAATGGTAGAACTTAGCAAGGGCTAACCAGGAAAAATGGAGGCGAAACTGGAAGGAAAGGAAAATTGTAAAAATAAAAAAAAGTGTTTTACTTTTTTTTATTTTTATTATTTATAATATTTTCAAAAAGATGGGGAAAAAAGGAAAAAGTAAAAAAAAAAGGGAAAGGTTAAGAAAGGGAAAAGAAAAAGTTTTAAAAAAGAAAAAGAAAAGGTTAAATAAAGAAAAGGAAAAGGTTAAATAAAGAAAAAGAAAAGGTTAAATAAAGAAAAAGAAAAGGTTAAATAAAGAAAAAGAAAAGGTTAAATAAAGAAAAAGAAAAGGTTAAATAAGGAAAAGAAAAGGTTAAATAAGGAAAAGAAAAGGTTAAAAAGGGAAAAGAAAAGGTTAAAAAGAGAAAAGAAAAGGTTAAAAAGGGAAAAGAAAAGGTTAAAAAAGAAAAAGAAAAGGTTAAATAAGGAAAAGAAAAGGTTAAATAAGGAAAAGAAAAGGTTAAAAAGGAAAAAGAAAAGGTTAAAAAAGAAAAAGAAAAGGTTAAAAAAGAAAAAGAAAAGGTTAAATAAGGAAAAGAAAAGGTTAAATAAGGAAAAGAAAAGGTTAAAAAGGAAAAGAAAAGGTTAAAAAAGCAAAAGATAAAATAAAACTCTAAAAAGGTAAACATAAATTAAATTTAAAAAGAACTGAATAAGAATTCTTTTCTAAAGCTCTCAAAATTTTCGAGTAAAAGAAAAGGCGAGAAAACAACTTTTAAGATTGGATTAAACTTGAAAAAAAAAAATAATAAAAAATTCAATCAAAGCAAAACTACAAAAAAACAATCATTAACTAATTGTTTTGGTTATGAGCTTTAGCCATGAAAATGCTATAGAATTAAGTCAATCCTAATGGTTAAACTAATAAAAATAACAACAGGTAAGACAGCAATGGGTAGGGATTAGTTCAGGGAGCACCCACAATCTGAACAAGCAGTCACACCAACATAATAAAGCCAAACTGAGATGTATACCCCTTTTAGAGATCATGCTCTCTTCATTCAACTAATATTTCTAATATTCTCTAATAAAGAATAAACAAAGAGATTGGTTGTTCCATTATCAACTGTCAGTGCTGCAATAAGACATTTCCCCTTCTTGGTGCAGCGATAATGTAGCATCGACAATGTAACAAAACTATTTTGGTTCTTGTCTGCAGCACTTTAAAGAGATCTTCATGCAAAAAACAAGAAACTTCAGATGTGCTTAAATCTCAAAAAGAACTTTTTTTTTAAGTTTAATATTTTTGTTACGTAAGTCAAATTTATTATATGAAATGAACAAAAACAATAAAATATCAAAAATGATTTTGATCAATATCACTTGACTTCTACCCCATCACACCAAATCAATGCTGAGTACATCTCTGGGCCCCATCTTAAAACTTGAATATTATAAAATGGAAAATTAGTTTTATAGAATAGTAGATAAGCATGCTAGTAGAATTAAGGACATCATTAAAGATGAACCGAGAATATTTTGATCGATTCGTTTGACTAAAATATTTTTGCCCAGCTTTAATGCTGTGTTTGTGTCCTTATTTCTACTAGCATGTTGACTTGCTTATACACTATTCCATAAACTAATTTTCCATTTTGTCTGAAATTTCTATTGCATATTTACTTCCTCATATTATAAAATGTAAGAAATAAGTCTAAAAAAAAGATATGTTGTTATGGGCTGGGAGCAAAAGGAAATAGGGGTCCTTATTCAATCCCGGGTAACGCCGGGTATTCCTGCTAGTAAATAAAATAGAAATATAAAGAGAAAAAAAATAAAAATATATAAAGAGAAAAAAAATATATAAAGAGAAAAAAAAATATAAAGAGAAAAAAAAATATAAAGAGAAAAAAGTGAGACTTACCTAAATGATCCTAATCTCCTTCCTCTTGGCACAAGGCAGAAGGTTGCATTGTATAGGAGCTTTTTGTAATCATACCTGCAACAAGGAAAAAGAAGAAAAAAGGTTAAAAATTTGTTAAATAAGATTTATAAAAAAATAGAAAACACAAATAATATTAAATTACTAGCGGGACCCATGAAAATTCCACAGTTGTATCCTCCATCTGTTTTATAATGATGCCATGCTTACAGATATTGCTATTCTATGGACGTCCGGCGCAAACGCAGACCCCACAATATCATTTCACAGGCTTTGTTGACACTGAAACATAAATATCTAAATACTTTGATTAATGTAGTTTCAGAACATACCTGGTTTTGGGGGTATATTTCCGAAACCCTTGAAGGAGTTTGTGACATATTTTCTCGTATAAACATCCAGCATGAACGCAGACCCCATGATATTATTGTACCATCTTTGGACAGAACAGATGCTACACTTTGATTCTAAGCCTGAAGGCCAAAAAAGTTTTATTTTCGACACAACAGTGACATTTGATTAAATTTTTTAAATGACGTTTTTGCATTGCATCTTCGGTGATCGGGCAATCCCATCTTTTAAAACAGGGGTGGAGGGTGATAACGGAGTATAAACATGAAATTACCTTAGCGTATGATTATATAGATTTGTTTTTCTAAACTCACTATGTGTGATTTAATGCCCACTTGCGTGTTCCAAGCCTTTTGGATATCTCATATGAGTTAGTTTTTTCTTACGTTCCTTCATGACCTTCAGCAACCCAAAGTGAAGAAACTTGAAGAAAACTTAACTGATACAAGACATCTAAACATCATGGAATGCTGAATGAGAAAAGTGGATTAAATAAACAGGTTGTTTGAAATTCCAAAAAGGTTACCGACTACAAGAAAGTCTACCCGAAGAAGGCAGGAGAGTATAATAGCCAAATCCAGAGTTTGCAGAGTCGGAGGTTTTAGAAGGAGTCTGACTTGTAAGAATGCGAAGAATCATATTTTTTTAATCTCCGAAGAATCAACAGACAGTCTGAATATTGGAAGACTTTAAAATAAAGAGTCTGAGTTAGAATTTTGGGAATCCTAGGAGTCGGAGTCGGACCATATGCCTTCCCACTCTACAACCTTGGCCGAAACTGTGAGGAAAACAGTCTGAAAGATAAATAATGAAAATGTAAAAAGAAGACGAAATCCCGGAAGCTAATGAGCAGATGCGGTTTCCTTCCACTGTCGCCATCACAAAAACAAACACAGAATTTCTACTTGCCCTCCCCCCATACTGCCTTCCATTTCCAGTAAACAAAACTGAATTCTCATCTTTAGCCTGAAATATGTAAATAGAGTCAAAGAAGCTGTCTAAAAAAAAAAAAGTCCCCGCTGATGAGTAATAAACGGGATTTGTACCCTCCCCCCAGTTTTTATCGAGATGATTTTACACTAATGATAAAGTTACTTCAAGATGTGTATCTTTTGCTCATGTGCGTGTGTTTTCAGACTGCCATTTCGTACACCATTAAAAGTGCTTGCATTGCAGTGCGGTATTTGCACATGAAAAGATGGTAAATTCTTGTAACCTAAGCTCTAACTGAGAAGCACAATCATGCGAAACAGCTATTAGAATTGGAGATTAATGTCTTCCTCAGTCCATTAGAAATGCTGATTAAAACAGAACACAAATATCGATGAATTGGAACTGGTGTCAATATTGCATGAAATAAAAAAAATCTTGCTTTTATTAAATTCAATCAAGAATCCTGTGTTTCAGACTATTATGGTAAAAACAATGTGCTAGCAAAATAATTGGCATGAGACAAAACAGCAAAAAATATAGCAAGAATGAATCCTCTGAAGTTGCGTCCATTCTCAATGCGATATTTAGCAATGAAGAGGCTATTCTAAACTAAAGTACAACAAGCCGTACACCTAGTTTTAAACTTAAGCGTAACAGACCAACAGAAATGCTATTTTTCAAACTTGAGTGTAGCAGACCAATGAAAATGCTATTTTTCAATCTTGAGCGTGACAGACCAATGAAAATGCTATTTTTCAATCTTGAGCGTGACAGACCAATGGAAATGCTATTTTTCAATCTTGAGCGTAACAGACCCATGGAAATGCTATTTTTCAAACTTAAGCGTAACAGACCAATGAAAATGCTATTTTTCAAACTTAAGCGTAGCAGACCAATGGAAATGCTATTTTTCAATCTTAAGCATAACAGACCAATGGAAATGCTATTTTTCAAACTTAAGCGTAGCAGACCAATGGAAATGCTATTTTTCAATCTTAAGCATAACAGACCAATGGAAATGCTATTTTTCAAACTTAAGCATAGCAAACCAATGGAAATGCTATTTTTTCAAACTTAAGCATAGCAGACTAATGGAAATGCTATTTTTCAAACTTAAGCATAGCAGACTAATGGAAATGCTATTTTTCAAACTTAAGCATAGCAGACTAATGGAAATGCTATTTTTTCAAACTTAAGCATAGCAGACTAATGGAAATGCTATTTTTCAAACTTAAGCATAGCAGACTAATGGAAATGCTATTTTTTCAAACTTAAGCATAGCAGACTAATGGAAATGCTATTTTTCAAACTTAAGCATAACAAACCAATGGAAATGCTATTTTTCAAACTTAAGCATAACAAACCAATGGAAATGCTATTTTTCAAACTTAAGCTTAGCAGACTAATGGAAATGCTATTTTTCAAACTTAAGCATAGCAGACTAATGGAAATGCTATTTTTCAAACTTAAGCATAGCAGACTAATGGAAATGCTATTTTTCAAACTTAAGCATAGCAGACTAATGGAAATGCTATTTTTCAAACTTAAGCATAGAAAACCAATGGAAATGCTATTTTTCAAACTTAAGCTTAGCAGACTAATGGAAATGCTATTTTTCAAACTTAAGCATGACAGAAAAACACAAAAGTTATTTTCAAACTTAAGTGTAAGAGACAAAAAACTCATCGAACAACTTGGACGTATCTAAAATAAGATAAGTCTATTTTTTTAATGAAAATGTTATATTTGACTGAAGTGTGACAGAAGCCTCTCATGAGGAGACGCATCTAAAACGAAATGTTTCTATAAATGAATGCATTGTCCAAGATAAAATGGCTTGGGGGGAGGGATAATTTAATTGGATGGCATCGGTTGTATTTGCAATGGCTGATTTATGGAAATAATTAAAGGAAATAATGAAACAAGAAAAAGAAATGAAAAGAGATCAAGAGAAGAATTAAATTATTATGAGCCACAGATTTCATTGTCTATCCATAAACAAATACAATTGTAATAATAATGATTGTCATCAGTGGATTTGATTCTTTTCAAATCACCAAAGGCTTTTTATATAGACACATATATAACTACTCTCTGGTCTCACTGAGAAGTACTAAGCCGTGTTAGTTCTGTGTGTGTGTGTGTACATGTATGGTTTTGTTGGCCTCCTTTTATTCTCGATAGACAATGTATACTTGCTGTAAGGGTGTCCGCATGGGAAGTCTTAGGGAAGCAAGAGTTACGCAATATCCAACTGCACTTCTGAATCGGCATTGCTAGAGACCAGTGACAAGGAGAAGTCCAGGACAACTAGAAGCAATACCGGGATGAGCAGAGAAAGACTGGTGTTATTACAACGTTTTTCCTTTTCCTCGACTAGTTGCACAATCAAGACGTGAGAGTTTAGCTTACACTATCTAATTTATAGCTGGAAGGAGTATATATGGATTCAAGCATTTCCTAAGGTTATTAGTGATAATGATTGAACTCCTACACCAGATCTATGGTAACCCATCCAAGAGAAAGAAAACTAATGTAAAACCTTCAGTTAAAATAATTACCGGTCATCTTGCCTTGGCATGTCACCAGGTTATAATCATAGAGGTTCAGACTCGTAGTCGTGTTTTACAAGTGTTTGTCACTATACTCCAATGATGTACAGATGTCTCTACAATCTCATCTGTCAGCCAAACACAATTAAAGTTCTATCGCGATGGAGGAGTGGCGAAGTGTGCATATATGACCTGTTGGATGTACACAGTCACAACTGCACATACCAGGCCATGCAGATCTATCGCTAGTCTTAAAAAGCCACCTTCAAAGTCGAGAACAAGGAAGGGATGTCAGTGAAGAAACGTGATGAGATATTCAATCATCATACATTTATATAATTTTTTATAATAAATATTTTTTTAATATCCTCATACATATGTTTCATCTTAACCAAGAGACATCAATGTGGCTAGCTATAACGTTATCACCAGTCGCAGGATTAAAACCCTGGACTAAAGTCACCTTTGACTTCTATCCAATGCCTTTACACACACACAGCCGCTGAGACAGCTATACGACAAAGAAAGAGAAATATTCCTATTATTTACTTATCAAACATAGTAAGTCCCCAGAGAGTGTTCGTCCTACCTAAAGGGAGGCAACTTTCTCAATATTGCTTTCGTTAGAAGCTTTTCATATTTCCCTTCTAGAGTGCTCTTCCTTGAAGGGAGCTTTAAATAATTATATTCATAGTCATATTTTATAGCAGTTATTGTCTACTTCAATACATTGTTTACTTTAAAAAATATATTTTAAAATTATTCTGAGCTCTTAGTTATATGGGCAGTATGTTAAAGTAGCACTCTGCGGTATTAATCTTTAAAGTCTGCCCAGAGCGTTGCTTTTAAACGTGTATTAAATAATAGTTCAATAGAGAGTTGTTATCTTTGCAGCAAGTGAGAATACACCTGCCATATTTATTATTCGTGTACATTTTGCACTGCATGACCTTTCATTTGAATAGCGAAATTATTACATAGCAAAATGATATTTAAAAGTATTTTTCACCAAGATGAACTTGTCATTTTAAATGATAAAAAAAAGAATGTAAAAATTTATTTTCACTACGAAAAAAACTAAATACGAAATGAAATAGTGATAAATTAGAATTCATTAACTTTACAACAAATAATAATAATAATAATAATAATAATAATGAAATTTTAACAGTTGATTTGTTTTGAGAAAGAAATCAATTCAAGAAAGATATAATCTAAAGAGACTTAAGAATATATTTATCGATCATTATTAAATTTAATGAATAGAAATTCTAACAAAACCCAAAACATTAGTATAATTTGGATTATTCTGACTACTGTTCTCATCTTGGGTGTTATTCTCACAACGTTTCGGCCGATTTAACCTTCTTCAGGTGTATCTTGTCAAACTCAGGAATCTTTCTCTCGAACTTGGGAATCTGCACGGAATTTCGACAAGATACATCTGAAGAAGGTTGGAGGTTACATCGGCCGAAATTTTGTAAGAATAACACCAAAGATGAGAACAGTAGTCCGAATAATCTAAATTATACAAATTATCAATCCTCATCTCAAAAAATCAGAAACATAATACAAAACATAAGGTTGGTGGAGTTGCTGAAAGCACTACGTTTGCCCAGCGTATAGGTTATCTCAAAGGACGAATTGGTTATGCTGGTACGGTCATGAGAACCTTCATCCTCTTAGACAAACCGTTACAGAATCATGGATATCGTGAATCGCAGGAATATTGGCTGGCCAATGAAAACTTGGAAGCAAGTGATTGAACAAGACTGTACAGAGTGGAATTTGGAGACAGTTGGCCTGTGTCTGTGTCTGTCTCTCTCTCTTGGTTAAATATATTTCTCTCTCTGTCTGGTTGTAACATTGAATAAATGCCTACATCTCTCATGCGAATAAAGCCTCCATTTTAAAACAAGACATGTGTCCTGTATTTGGTCAAAGGAAGAGACAACACGTGTAGGTCATAACAAGAAGCGTATAATTTGGATTATTCGGGTAATTGTTCTCATCTTGAATGTTATTCTCACAACGTTTCGACCGATGTAACTTCTGAACTTCTTCACAAGCGTCTTATCAGACTCGGGAATCTGTATGTAATTGCGAACTGTACACCTTTATTTATTCCTTGCTTGCTCTTGATCGGGTAAAAGTCTTAAGTAATTCGTTAATTGTATTCTCAGTATCGCTCAAACTGAAGATTGAACCTTCATCCTCCTGAAGACTGCATTTACAACTGGTTATACTTCGCACTTTAATCCGTTGGGTCATAAGTCGCAGAAGGTTGAGGTTCAATTCTTAGTACAGGCGATACTAAGATTACAATTACGAATTTCTTAAGATTTCTACCCGGCCAGCTTTCTTTTTTTCTTTTTTTTCTATTATAATTAATCAGTTGCCAGTTGAAAGAAGAGGTATAGAGACATGGACAAGGGAGTCCTAGAGAGAGAGAGGGGAAGAGAACGACGGAGAGAGGGAGGAGAACGACGGAGAGAGGGAGGGAGAACGACGGAGAGAGGGAGGGAGAACGACGGAGAGAGGGAGGGAGAACGACGGGAGAGAGGGAGGGAGAACGACGGAGAGAGGGAGGGAGAACGACGGAGAGAGGGAGGGAGAACGACGGAGAGAGGGAGGGAGAACGACGGAGAGAGGGAGGGAGAACGACGGAGAGAGGGAGGGAGAACGACGGAGAGAGGGAGGGAGAAGGACGGAGAGAGGGAGGGAGAAGGACGGAGAGAGGGAGGAGAAGGACGGAGAGAGGGAGGGAGAAGGACGGAGAGAGGGAGGGAGAAAGAAAGACCGAGAGAGGGAGGGAGAAAGAAAGACCGAGAGAGGGAGGGAGAAAGAAAGACCGAGAAAGGGAGGGAGAAAGAAAGACCGAGAGAGGGAGGGAGAAAGAAAGACGGAGAGAGGGACGGAGAAAGAAAGACGGAGAGAGGGACGGAGAAAGAAAGACGGAGAGAGGGACGGAGAAAAGAAAGACGGAGAGAGGGACGGAGAAAGAAAGACGGAGAGAGGGACGGAGAAAGAGAAAGACGGAGAGAGGGACGGAGAAAGAAAGACGGAGAGAGGGACGGAGAAAGAAAGACGGAGAGAGGGACGGAGAAAGAAAGACGGAGAGAGGGACAGAGAAAGAAAGACGGAGAGAGGGACGGAGAAAGAAAGACGGAGAGAGGGAGAGAGAAAGACGGAGAGAGGGAGGGAGAAAGACGGAGAGAGGGAGGAGAAAGACGGAGAGAGGGAGGGAGAAAGACGGAGAGAGGGAGGGAGAAAGACGGAGAGAGGGAGGGAGAAAGACGGAGAGAGGGAGGGTGGGAGGAAAGATGGAGAGAGGGAGGGTGGGAGAAAGATGGAGAGAGGGAGGGAGGGAGAAAGACGGAGAGAGGGAGGGAGGGAGAAAGACGGAGAGAGGGAGGGAGGGAGAAAGACGGAGAGAGGGGAGGGAGAAAGACGGAGATAGGGAGGGAGGGAGAAAGACAGAGAGAGGGAAGGGAGGGAGAAAGACGAGAGAGGGAGGGAGGGAGAAAGACGGAGAGAGGGAGGAAGGGAGAAAGACGGAGAGAGGGAGGGAGGGAGAAAGACGGAGAGAGGAGGGAGGGAGAAAGACGGAGAGAGGGAGTAAGACGGAGAGAGGGAGGGAGGGAGAAAGACGGAGGGAGGAGAAAGACGGAGAGAGGGAGGGAGGGAGAAAGACGGAGAGAGGAAAAGAAAGAGAGGGCAAGGAAAAAAGA
>OY744515.1:98921940-98947603 GCA_963556195.1 Sepiola atlantica | reverse complement strand
TAACAGACCAAAGAAAATGCTGGTTCAAATTTAAATGTAACAGACCAAAGAAAATGCTTTTTCAAACTTAAGCCTGACAGACCAATTGATTAATATAACCCCATAAAGAGATGCTCGGATGCACCGAAAAAATAAACGAAACACAATATAGTATGCTGAAATTTAAAGCTATAAAAATAGCATTTCAAAGTGAAGTGTGACAGATCAACGGAGAGAGCATTCCTGGTTAGATGAAGGAAGGAAAGAAAAAAATGGTTACCCAAGAGCGCTTTTTTCTCTTGAGTAAGTGGCATTGAAAGTAATCAGGTGAATTTAAGTTGTAATATTTTAATCAATATTAATATCGGTTGCGTGGATGCAGGTAGACCCCACCTCCCACCCCATGTGAAATGCTCGCAGATCATTATCTGAATTATAACAGTAACAAATCGAATGTTTTCTGATTGTAATTAAGTTACAAATTAATTACTTCATTAATTTTCTTTGAAAGTGATTCAAGCTGTATAGAATATGCATTCTGGCACACATATTTCTACACACACTCATAGGCATGCTAACATACAAGGATATATATATATATATGCAGTGACATAAAATGCATAGTTAGATATATTTTTTGATACATGCACATATGGCTATGCATGTAAATCTATATACGAATATATACATTTCTATTCACACATTCTAACACACGCGCACACACACACACATTGCACATATAGTAAAAGACCGCTCATCCCATAGTTCATAATAAAATTAGTTTACTGAGGAAAATAGTTTTACACCACTTTGATGCTCCTGACGAAGATTAAAATCAAGATATATATGCTATTTAACCCTATGTCTAGAATCCTTATTCTAATTTTGATCAAAATCCATTAAATTATTTTGATTCTAGAAAATGTCTAAAATTCAAGGATTAAGTTCATGGGGTTTTAAGAAATTGAAATTCAGTGAATCTTGCTTAATTAGTAGCTGATAACTATGGATCAAATTTCATACACATTGGAAATATTTGAAATCTCAAATGGGGAATTGTGCCCATAGTATGTTTACCTAACAACCATTTAAAATAAAAAGAAACTGAAATTTAAGGAATATTTATTAATTGATGTCGAATACCAATTGTTAAAATTTCATCAAAATCGAAGGTATCTAAAAATTGACAAAAGGACTCCAGCCTCCCTTTCCATAAAACTAAAAGCCCACATTACACATCCTTTTTCATCTATCAACTGTGTTCTAAAATTCATAATGATCAGTTAATTAGTTTTGTAGTTTACAAACATATCTATAAACATATACGCATCTCAAACTAATATATATATATATATATAGGTAGAAGGATGAAAAGGAATTAGAAAAGCGACGGAGATCTTTTTTCAATTCAGTTGCTTAATGCAAGGTATATTCTGCAAAAATCCAATTTATTCAATTAATTGTTTCCTTAAGCCAGGCTTTTCAAAGATCAAAATCTTATCAAAGGAAATTGCTGGGATAGACTTTTTAATATGGCTAATATTTCCCACCTCGCGAATTACTGAGCCTTGTTGCATCCACGAACGAACCCTCTATTGGACTTTTTACCCTCTGGATTCTATCTATTTTGGCCGCACCTGAAGATGGTGGTTTCTGGAATTTAACTTTGAAACCTCTCAATTTATTTTTCATGCCTTCTAACGACCTACCTACAAATCACTTTCTCCGCTGGACTTTTTGACACCGGATTTTTTTGCAATCGGACACTTGCTTGCATTCGGGCAGCTTTTTGCCTTGTTTTTTTCCCCCACAATCTTTATTTTACTTTTTCAAATTTTAAATCTTGGCCTTTGCCAACTTATCTATCACAGCAATTTCCTCTGATAAGATTTTGATCTTTGAAAAGCCTGGCTTAAGGAAAAAAATTAATGGAATAAATTGCTTTTTTGCTGAATATACCTTGCATTGAGCAACTGAATTGAAAAAAGATCTGCCTACGTTGCTTTTATAATTCCTTTTCATCCTTCTACCTATCTATCTGCTCTATCCGGTATATTGAGCTGTATACTTTTCACAATAGGTTTTACCTTTTCTAAAAGTTCGCTTTTAGTTCTCCACTTATATATATATATATATATATACATACAGACACGTATATATAGATTATGAATGGTTTCAATATTCAATACAGAATGTTTTGTGTAAATATATTTGATGAAGAACAATGTATCTACCTCAAGGTTATAGGTCTGGTCTTGATCTACTTTAATATAAGCAACATTTCATAAACATTATCTTCAATATGTCTATTTTGTTGGCTAAATTTTTGTTTGCTCTTAAAAACATCAACACCAATTTTTATTATCCTTTCGCCTCTCTCTTCGTACATTTTCATGAAATATTTGTGTTATGCTGGATTGATTTCCAATAGATTTACACATGAAATTGCTTGGCTTCAGAATAAGCCGGTGTAATGAAATTAAGTGGACATTTCATCAGTATCAGCAAAAACAAAAATGGAGATATGTTATCAAGAAAATCTTCACGGAGATTGATTTGTCTACGAAGAGGAAG
Organism: Sepiola atlantica; assembly: GCA_963556195.1. Classification (NCBI taxonomy): domain Eukaryota; kingdom Metazoa; phylum Mollusca; class Cephalopoda; order Sepiida; family Sepiolidae; genus Sepiola; species Sepiola atlantica. The sequence goes on along the minus strand of OY744515.1, from coordinate 98,945,050 downwards.
GGTAGGTAAGATAAAAGCAAACATACATAGATAAGGTGGGTCAGATTAGTAGATAAAATAAGAACTACTTGGAAAATCCGATCAATAAAACCTGATTGTTACTACTTAATACTTACCTACCAAAGAAGGGCATGTCGACAAGTCATTTATGTTGGCAAAGTTTCCAACTGATATTAGAACAAGGACTGTCTGTTTTTAGAGTCTTGCTTTGGTTTACGGCATATCAACCTCAATTGGTCATTTAATGCTGACACTACTTTTAGGATAGATTCGTATAGGTGGGAATTTTTGTTTTTTTGGTTTCATTCACTTTTTTTTTTCACAGAGAAATAGTTTGAAGTTAAATTTTCTTGAAGAGTCCAATATCTTTAATGAAGGTAAAAATGTTGCTAGGGTTAGTATTTTCGAACCGATCCTTCAGGGTATGTGAATTTTTGTATTTTCTTCGGCTTTGTTGGAGATCGTGAGAGTCCATTAGTTAATGTTTAACTGAGTATACTTCTTAGCATGGGATAGAGATTGGGGATTCTTCATTATTTAATAAATCTTTGGGAGTAATATGTGTATGTCCAATACGGAGTCTGGTTAGTACTGACTCTTTTTAGATTCTTCAATAAAGCATTGATGCTTATCATAGACTACTTGCAATACCAATGCCAGGATAGGTCATAATGTTGTTGTTGTTGTTGTTGCAACAAGGTTCACTCTGGTTGGATTGAGCCAGCTTCTTCTCTGACTTGCACTATATTCCGAACAATGGTGGTTCTGAGCAAGATTGCATGAGATGGCTAACCAATTGCGATTTCACTGTCAAAGACCGACCACCTATGGACCTGAGAGCTCAGCCAAGTCTTTGATGGTTGTTTGTAAGCTCCTCCGCTGTTCAGCAATATTCCTGCGTCACCCAGGCAGAGAGGATTACATTGCAAATTAATGCTCCCTCTGGGCAACAAGCTCCATGCCCAAACCATTGAAGGACGAATGACATAGATTTTAGATTGTCAACCTGCCAGTAATGCAAGATATAGCGGAGGAAGTTATTGCCAAAAACTTTCAACGGGTCCTAACAATGAGATACATTTATTGTTGTACTCTGCAAGACCTTTCAAGCTGCACCGGTTCGGCAGTAGAGGGCAGACAAGGCAGTGTTACATCATATGGTCCTCCTCTTCACATTCACGGATGGTTGGGTCAGTTTTGTAGCCCCATCTAATCATAGTAACTTTTGATCGGCCAATTCCAGTTCTCAGACAGTTGAGTGGTTTCCACTGGAGCCAGGGTGTCTATAAATCTGGAGGAAGGGCCTCAGAAGGTGTGATTCACATGTCAGCAGAAGGGGGGCATTCTCTAGCCGTCTGGTCCACAGCTGTAGTCTGGTCTCTTCCTGATATGTTATTAGGGGTTCGACATGGCTGAGGAAGCACTTTGAAGCGAGCCAAAAGACGAGTGAGCAAAAACAAGACTTTATATAGAGTATTGCACTCAGATATGTGTTTCCGTATCTAGACATGATAATGGGGAATGTAATATTGAGATTGGAAGGTATTCAAAGAAGAACAAAACTAATAAAGAGAGGAACAGATTACAGTTACGTGGAAACTAACAAAATTAGGATTAACTACTTTACTAGAGATAAGAATGTGAGATGATTCAATTGAAATGTTCAAAACAATGCCATTTCTATGGTTCACATTTTTATAAATAATTTTCCTCAATCTGGAGGCAGATTTTAATAGCCAGATCTATTAACCAATTAAATTATTTGAGTAATAGACTAATATGTTTTTGGAAAACTTATACACCTGGAGTGTTTGCTTACAGCACCTAGTATTCTCAAATAGTCACCCATTTAAGTATTAACTAAGGCGCAATATCACTTATCTTTGGTGATCTCATGAGAATTGGTATGTCATGATTTAACCATAAGTATATTGATAAGAAAAACAAACTTAAAATATTTTGTTAATGCTCATTAAATAGATCACAGTCTCAGTTTCATGCAGATAAGATCCATATATTTGGCAGAGTAAAAGCACTTTGATTTTAACATTTCGCTGTTTTATACTTCTTGGAAGAAACAGTTATTGACAGAATGCTTAGACTAGTTAATATGAGAAAATCTAAAACAAAAAAGTGAGGTATCTAGTGGAAACTGAACTAACAGAGATCACTATCTGTGAAACTCACAAACCATTTATTCCTATTGAGGTACCACCAATGGTAGATTCTTTTAGAATAAGAATTGACGAATTGAAAGCCATGTAGGGATTTTATAGTAATTTAAAGAAATTAATCTCTTGAGGAATGCATCTGTCATAACGTATGTACGCAATCTCTAGTCTCATTAAATATTTAGATATAAATGGGATATTTATACAGCGCGAGAAGAATATCTGCTTTTAAAATAAGAATTGAATTCTATAAATAATGATTGATTTTGAAATATTTTCACTGATTCTTGACAGGTCATGATAACTATCCAAAAACGTATTCAATATATTAATAATAATCCATGTGTTTGTGTTAGAGAGTAAACAAGGTGCGGGTCCAAGAGATACTAAGCCATGATTGGCCGAGAAGATTATGTGATAAGGAGAAGAGATTTTGAAATGAGTAGTCGGTTATGGTAAAGCAGTTGCCGAAAATTCCCAATCCCCAGATGGGAAAAGAGAAACGACAAAAACCATACATTTAACACTATATTAACAATACTTCTAAAAGAAGTACAAAATACCGAACAGATTTAATAAATAAAACGGTAAGTCACAGTGATCTGTAATTAATTTATTTTCGTTATATATTTCTGTTTCAGCTTACAACAGAAGTATTCGTGGACGTACATTTTAATATATATATATATATATATTAGAGAGAAAGAATAAATTAGGACTTATTACAAAGTAATAATTTTGGTATATATCTGATCCAATAGTGCTCAATATTAAAATAATCGTTAGTAGAGCTGGTATATATTTGTGGGTTGTTTGGCTTAGACAGATCTTTGTATGCGTAATTTGCATAACTATTTTTTAAACAGTTCATAAGAAATTAATGTGGTGTTACTCATGTATCATTTTATCATCCATTTTTTTTCCATATATATGCAATAGTTTTGTTGATATTACCAGTAATTAAATTAAATTTACAAAAAACTTGTGAATGAAATATTGAATATTTAACATTTTGATTTTAAGTACTTCAAATAGCAAACTTTGCCAGCTAGAATATATATATATATATATATATATATATATATATATATATATATAGGTACGTCAATGAAAATTAGTAAGACCTGCAAATGGAAGCAAATCGGTATTTTCAGTTGTTCAAAACAAGGAGTAGTTTAGTTAATAAAAACATTTATTTTTCATCTCTTTCTTTCCTTAAACCAGGCTTTTCAAAGATTAAAATCTTATCATCAGAGGAAAAATTATGATTGATAAGTTGACAGGGTAGGACTGTCAAAATTCCAAATTTGAAAAAGTTTTCTTTTAAAATTAAAAATTAAAAATTAAAGAAATTCAAAAAACTTCTTTAAAAAATATTTCCAAAAGGTTCAAACGGGCATGGGAATCACCAATAACGAAATCCAAAAAAACGTAGGGCTCTATCCAGTATATTGAGCTTTCCTTATTTCACAATAGGTCCAACTCTCTAAAAGTTTACCTTTTAGTTATAATTTACATATATATATATATATATACACGCACACACACACATACACATACATACAGTTTGAGAAAAAATAGGAACTTGCCTATACTCTTCACACTCGGCAACTGCCTTTATTGGTAAGTGGAAAGAGAATATCCCAGCTTTCTTTGATGATATGACATCAGAAATTACTAACATAAATACATATATAGCTGATAGGCACACACAATGGCTATTATTTTAATAGGAAAGGTTATCTAGCAACTGACTTATTTAGAAACGTTGTTAATTCAGATCTATGTATCAGTTTTTCTCAATGATACTTTAAGACAGTTATGAGTCTATTTCGCAGCCTGAGAGAAAATATCCGAGTTGAAAGGAAAGAATAACCTGGCGAAAATGTCTTTAATAAAACCATTTATCATGTTTGCATTGTGCTTTTTAGACTAGAATCTAATCAATCTGAAGAAACTGAACAAGAAGAAGGAGAGTCATTTATCAAGCGACCTCCAGTCACAACTCATACGATGGGACGATGAGTGGACATCAGATAAATTAACTTTTCATCAACTTCGATAAAATATTTTAATATTGTTTTTTTGCTGCCAATAATTTAATAAAGATAGATTTATTGAACTTTAAACACCTTATTTACTCTGATAAAATGATTATATACACACACAGACATGAAAGAAGTAAATAAACACTCTTATTATCTATATAGAAAGCAATTTCATGTTCGTACGTACATACGTTATCACCCGCCATCTTTTTTTAAGAGATGGGATCGCCCGATCGTCGAAGATGCAATGCAAAAAAGTAATTAAAAAAAAAATGTCATCTTGCTGTTGTATCGAATGTGACACTCGAACTAAAATGCATTTTCTTGACCTTCAGGCTAAGATCAAAGTTTAATATCTGTTCTATCCGAAGATGGTACAATGCTATTGAAGGGGTTGCGTCTGTGCCAGACGTCCATACAATGGAAATATGTCACAAACTCCTACAAGGGTTTTATGGACAGACCATAACAACCAGATATATTCTGAAACTACATTAACAAGAGAAATTAGATAAGTATGTTTCATTTTGAACAAAGGTGCTACAATAATAACGTGGGGTCTGCATTCACTTTATTTACTTCCTTCTCATGGCAGGAAGGTGTGGCACAAGGCTGGATAAAAACCCAGTGCCTCAGCGAAAGAGCCAGGCTGAACTCTAAAAGTAGCCAGAGTAGCCTCAGTGACATTCCTTGATAGGGGCGCCTCAGGCAATTGGCAATAAACTAACCTCTTTCCCAAAGAGTTAAGGCAAGGTCTGAGAGTGTGGACCTCCGAGGACTACCCAAGACATAATACCTCAATCCAACAGATAAATACCACCGAAATGGCCAGTCTGTCTGTACAATCATCAGCCAATTTTGCAGACTGAATCATTTTGGCATCTGCATTAATAATGAAGACGGCTATCAGAGGGTCCTGATGGGCCTAGACAAGATAATATTGATTATTTTCTCTCACTGATAAATTGGACAATCACTTGGTTGAAAGTGGAATCTCGAGGTTTGTGGCGATTTTACATTCATTAAGTCCACCTTCAGATTAACCTATAATAATGCTCATCTGAGACTTAAAATTCTAATGCCTCTTTGGCTCGTGTCATACAGAAATCGTGATATACGATAGACAGATTGATATCTGCAACACAATAAATGTCAATTAATGAAAAAAAAAATCGATTTTTCAAACTTTTACTACCGCTTTGTACAACTCCGAGTTCTAGCTGTCGACAAAAGAAAGCAGAAGCTTTAAACATGTATAAATTGTTTTTGTGGGGTGTCTATTTACTTCTTTCATGTATGTGTATATATACAAGAATTATAAATTGTACTTAGATTAACAGAGGGAGAGACGAGTAGAGGGTGCACAGCCCACATGTGACAACAATACTCCATGCATGGACGCATGGTGGCTTTGTAGAGATATAAGATAATGTCAGGTGTGAGAAGTTTTCTAGCTCGGTAGAGGGAGCCCACTTTCTTTGCAGCAGCCATGGCAATATCTTCTATGTATTTGTTCCAATTCATTTTACCTGTGAAATGTTAGGCTGAGGAGTTTGAACTGTCGACCCTTCAGGTAGGGTGTTATTTGCCATGGCAATCAGTGGTTGAAAAGATTTCCTGTAGTTGTTGAAGGAAAGGAGCTTTGTCTTAGCAGCATTAAATATTACCATCCATTTATGACCCCATTCCACTAAGACTGGAGGTCACTTTCTAAGGATTTAGCCATTGTCTCGGCTGTGTGGGCAACTGTTTTACCCACATGATGAGAGTAGAGCATGATGTCGTCAGCAAATATACCCATCTCAGACATAATGTCATCAGGGAGGTCGTTTATGAAAATCAGGAACAATAAAGGTTCAAGGATCGATCCGTGAGGTACACCTGCATTTATGTCATGTTCATTGCATGAATCTGTTCTTTTCCGATTTTGAGAGGTTATTTTCTTGCTATTATGTGTGTGTGTGTACGTGTGTGTGACTACATATGCTCTCCACCTCTTCACAAGATTAGCACTCTGGTCAGTGAAATCGCCCACTACAATTAGTGATAATGGAAATCTTTATGTAAATTAATAGAGCATTCTCCACAGCTAGTAATGTTTACATTAACGTTGAGATTTTTTATTCCTTGTGGCTTGTGTTGATGGGGTAGTATTACCAAATGTCAGAAAGATGGCCTAATTTCGATTTCCTCTTGAAGCATTTGCCTGTCTAGCCACACTGAAGAGCTGTGATACAGCAAAACGGCATGAATAACTAATATATTTAGTATTATACTAAAGCTGAGTTAATCAACGTTTTTTTCCCTAAGACGTTTTGTTTCTATACTCTTTAAAAACACAAAATACATGCTAAAATATTCTTTAGTTCTGGGATTGAGTTATGCTAAAAAAGTTCTATTTTAATTCTTCTAATTACCTATAATTTGTAATCAACTGAACATGTCACCCATGTCTATCTATGTATTCCTTTTGCCCTCTATCGCTCTTTGTTGATTTAACCATCATTTAATAGTTTCTAATGTCTATGTGAACATTTAAAGAAAGAGTGACTCTTTTTCAGCTTAATTACATAGTGTATCTGTACACAACATAAACAGTCGGGTCTCTGTATATACAACTTCTATTTTTATCGCCTATTTCATTCTCTTTTTGTCAAATGTCAAATTTTGCTGCAATATCCTGTTTTTATATATATATATATATATATTAGTAGAGAATGGTAGTTTGCTTGAAGCATTGCTGGGTATAGTAGTAGTAAGTTTTTGAAAGGCTGTGGGCAATGCAATTCCGGGTAAGATGCAAGTTGAAAGGAAAGGAACAAAAACAATAACAATAAATCGAATACGATATAAGACTTACTATTTATTTTTCCTTTTTTTTTCCTTTTTTTTTTTTTCTTACATAACAGCAAGAGTGTTTTAGCTGTTCGTGTGATGTCCGGGTGATTAAAAATCACTATTTGATATTTCGGGAAAAGACATCCCTTTTTCAAAAATAATTAGACCAGAAGAAGAATAATATTTTATTATTCGGAGAGGAATAAAATATTATTCTTCTTCTGGTCTAAAACACTCTTGCTGTTATGTAAGAAAAAAAAAAAAGGAAAAAAAAAGGAAAAATAAATAGTAAGTCTTATATCGTATTCGATTTATTGTTATTGTTTTTGTTCCTTTCCTTTCAACTTGCATCTTACCCGGAATTGCATTGCCCACAGCCTTTCAAAAACTTACTACTAATATATATATATATATATATATATACACACACACACACTAGTGGAACCTATATTCCAATGCTGCCTGGGAAAATTGAGGAAGTAAAAAATTGCAACCCTCAGACGTAAATTGACTGAAAATGACCAAAAAAGCTCTTTCATTCAAAATGCTAAGCCTTTAGCCATGATATAAAAAATATTTGTAGAAAGTTATTTGGAAAGAAGGTATACTCACTGACCTCCTTGTTTGGCTGGTGTGTGTATGTTGGTTAAGACTTTATTTTTAATTTACAATGAAAGATAGGATCGCAGAGAGACTCTTTTCAACCAAAATGCTAATTTTCTATCCACAATATAGAAAATATGCGTAATAATAAAATAAAGGCAACCATTGGATTAGAAAAACAATAAAAATAAATAGTGAATTAATGAGATGCTCTTTTGCATAGCATTATGCAAATTAGTTAACCGTAGTATGTCAATCACATACACCTGATCAGTATATTAGAAAGCTATTTTAAATACGAATTTGGCTTTTTAATCTGTGTCAATAGGATAAATGGACCAATTTTATAAACAGATGTATCAAATTAAGTCATATAGGACAATTTTATATTTCGTCTTTATTGTTAGAAGACTTCATCAGAATACAAAATCAGACGTTTTAGTTATAGCAAACAGGAAAAAGAAGAAACAAGATAAAGAGAAGAAAATGGAAATTTCAGATGATGCTGAAAAGTGACAATCACTGATATTATTTGTATCATTGCGTGTATATATGTATGTAAATATATATATATACACACAAGTGTGTATATGTCTTTGTATAAACACACACACACATATATATATATATATATATATATATATATATATATTAAGAGATACACATACAAAAGCATGCATACATATAAAGATACACGTCTTATATATATATATATATATATATATATATACACGCACAGAAAGATACACCAGAACACACAATCACACATACAATCAACAAACACACACACTATAACATTTTTTGTGTTGTTTATTGAATATCATCAATCATATAATCAGGCGTAACAAGTTCCAAGATCATTTATAACTTTAAGGTCAGTTGATATTGCAATATGAATGAAGCAATCAGAGAATGAAAGAGGGCAGGGGCGGGGACAAGATTGTCAGATTTCATAGTGAGATAAAAGATATTGATCAGTTGGAAACTATTGATGAGAAAATAATTTAACAATCAGATACTATGAATTAATAAAAAAGAAGTCCCAGTCCCCCACCCCACTGGAAACATAAGTACCATATATATATATATATATATATATATATATATATATATATATATATATATAAATATATATATGATTTTTAGCCTTCGTTCTGAGGAGTTACACTCATACAAAAACAGGATATACAACTCTGTATTTTGGCTGTGCAAGTGTTAACAAAATACTCCGTCAAGAAATGATTTTTTTAGAAATGGAATCTAACCATATATTTATTGTTTTTACCCACCCACATTAAAAAATAATACGATAATAGATTAAATCATTTTTTTAAAATTTATTTAAAAATGCCTCGCCATATGAACATTTTTATGGTCTCTTGTCCTTTTGGCTAACATCAAAGTGTAATATCTGTTCTCAGCATCACAGTGATCAGATGTTTCACTATCGACGAAAATATTGCATATATATATATAAGAAAATACGACAATACACAATTACAGAATATTAATTTAATTAGAAGCTATTTATAAAATAAATATGCAAATTAAGAAGATCTAAATGTGTGTGAGTGTTTCCTGTGTACTATATATACGACATGTATCATAGAATTAAATAAGCGTAGCCAGTTTTGATGCTAATATAGTTAGGTTAGATGGAAAAACACTTCTGCATTTATTCATTTAGATAAGATATCTATAGAATTACAGATCAGAGTTATATCATACAACGATTTTGTGTCAGTTTCGGAGCCAAAAAAAATCTTACGTTTTCTGGAGAAAATTCACAGTATACTTGAACAAAATCCAAAGGTACCATACGAACTTCTCGTCTTCAGAGATAATAATAGCCAGATATAACTTCATAACATCCAGTTAAAAAAACGGGTAAAAAAACACCAGAATCATCAAGAGCGATGTAGAGGTAATACAAACGAAAACTTGATACTCCAAAAAATAAAATGTCCAGAAAAAAACTCGGATACACACCAAAAAGCTTTTTAAAACCAAAACAAACTAAGTCAAAAATAATTAATCAAAATTTAATAATTACCAAAAAACCTTTAAATGGAGCCCAGAAAAGCCAACATTCCTTTCAATATTGGCAGATTTTTCAAACTAAAGAGTTCTAAAACCAAGGGCAGTTAAGAACGCTAACTACTGCACTAACAGTTGGATTCTGAACCTCAACTTGAATCACTCACCATGCCTAGCCACACTGAGGAGCTTTCATACAGCGAAATAGCTGTTTATGGATGGTTATATTTAAAAAACAAATTTTTTTTTATCATAGTTCACCCCAAACAAGGCTGGCCGCCACTGTAGACGTAAGGGGCTACGGGGAAAAAAGGGTGAAGGTTTTTTTGGGGGGCGGGGGGGGGGGTCAACCTAAGTTAGGAGCTGTGCAGCGAGATGTCTGTTTACATTAGTTTTAAATTTCTGCATGTCAGTAACGTCAGGGGAGCAGGGAGGGAGTTCCAGAGTCCAGCAGCACGAGGAAAGAAGCTTTTGGAGTAGAAAGCTCTTCGGCATCTGGGGACCTCCATAGTGTATGGATGGAATTTGGCAGATTGTTGGGTTGGTCTAGTGAATTTACATTTGTAAAACAGGCACAAGGAAGCAACATTGCCGCGATGGGACAGGGGCTGGAGCTTGGTGGATAGTAAAGGACCTATCAAGTTGGCGACTCTTTTTTGGACCTTGTCTAAGAGGAAGAGACTAGTAGATGATGCCCCAACCCAGATGTGGCAACAATACTCCATGCATATTTATTTCAAGAGAGATAGAAAGGAAGATTTAATAACTAAACAAAGAATTTAAGTAAGCATTCATCATAAAGACTGACACAATCTTTCAAACGGTTTTTAGCTAAATCTAAACCACAGAAGAATGTTATTGATGTATTCTTTAAGAATATAAATTGTTCATAGATTTGAATACATAGCAGTGTTGCGGAAGATGCCGCGGTTTCCGCCATGGTTATAGATTCATTAATTTTAAACTAGTGACATCTCAATCAAAAGCAAACTCTCCCTTTTTCCTGTTTATTATTTCTTTGAAAATCAATCTGAATGCCTCCTTATTCATCCCGCCTTCTCATTTGACCGTTTTATTTCAGAAAGTCTGTAATATTATAAGTTTTTCCATCTCTCCTGAAAACTAGCCCAGTCTAATAATTATGACAATGACAATACCCCTTTATGTCCTACCCTAGTCTTTTTCACTTGTTTCTTTTCATACTATTTTTTTCCTTAGTTCCTTCTTTTGGTGTTTATAGATGCTTGTAACTTGTAAAAGAATTCACCCAGGGTGGGTTGAGCCGGCTCCAAATGAGTTCACCGACGTCGCTCGGCAGCTGAGTTTTTGGTCCACTTCATCTATTCCTGATTCCTGCGACGAATACCAAAAACACAAAGGCTAGCCCCCTAGCTCAATGTCTGCCATTACTGTTTTAATCCAGGTCTTCAGTTGGCCGCCTTTTCACTTCCTCCAGCCAACGAGTGCGATTGGGGCCAACAACTTGCAAATAATCTTGTTATTGAGAAAACAACAGCAGAGAGAAGAGAAGATGGGAACCTCACTACTGCGACTACAGAAATCCAACCAACTGATTCTGCTGACGAAGTGGACACACTGTGAGGATTGAATACCACCTCAGTAGGCTAGTAGAGTCAGGTCGACTCGCGGTGAGCCTTGTTTGCAAAATTGTGAAAAAAATAAATCGGCTGTTATATTTGATTTTGTAGACTTTAAGTCAACTTTTAAGTTTTGAGCTTTCTACCAATCATGATTTGTAGTACTTTCCACCAATCATGATTTGTAGTACTTTCCACCAATCATGATTTGTAGTACTTTCCACCAATCATGATTTGTAGTACTTTCCACCAATCATGATTTGTAGTACTTTCCACCAATCATGATTTGTAGTACTTTCCACCAATCATGATTTGTAGTACTTTCCACCAATCATGATTTGTAGTACTTTCCACCAATCATGATTTGTAGTACTTTCCACCAATCATGATTTGTAGTACTTTCCACTAATCATGATTTGTAGTACTTTCCACTAATTATGATTTGTAGTACTTTCTACTAACTCGATATTTACTTGCCTCTCCACGAGGGCAAAATTAGAAATAGTTTTTATTGTAGGGAAAATCCAGCTCCCTAAAGAGGGACATTCTGGATTGAGACAACAATTAAAATTGCCACAGTCTAGTAGGATGTTCTTCTCTGAGCAAGAAAAGAATAGATACTACACTTTGATCCTTGCGAGAAGGCCACATAAAAAACAATTCTACTAAATCTACACTAGTTTGTTAGGCTGATTTTATATACTGCTAATCATTATGAAATCACCTGCCATTTTTTTTTTAGAGCAGTGTCATCTTCTACAAAATGTGTACGAGTGTGATCGGATTAAGGAGAACTCATTAAATAAAGATTGAAATCTGTACAATGATAAATCTGAAGTTTCTTTTATCCAATTTCACTTGAGAGTTATCTTCAGGCCTGATGATGCCAGTTAGAAGCTGATAAATGAAAACAAAGTGAACATTACAAATTCAGTTTTTTTTAAACAAAAACCTTTAAGGTGAAGTGCATCTTGTGGCTGTGATTTTAGCACCAGAACAAAAAAGGAAAGAAAAGAGGAAAGGAAAAAAAGGAAGAAATAAAAAGAAAAGGGTTGGGGGAAAAGGGGGAATGAAAAGGGGGAAGTAAAGCGATGAAAGAAAAGGGGAAAAAGGGGGGAGGGGAGAGAAAATGGAAAAAAGGGAGGAGAGAAAATGGAAAAAAGGGGGGAGAGAAAATGGAAAAAAGGGAGGGAGAGAAAATGGAAAAAAGGGAGGGAGAGAAAATGGAAAAAAGGGAGGGAGAGAAAATGGAAAAAACGGAGGGAGAGAAAATGGAAAAAAGGGGGGAGAGAAAATGGAAAAAAGGGGGGAGAGAAAATGGAAAAAAGGGAGGAGAGAAAATGGAAAAAAGGGAGGAGAGAAAATTGAAAAAGGGAACAAAAAAAAGATAAGGGAAAGGGAGAAACATGAAAAGGAAAAGAAAAAAGAAAAAGGAAAAAAGAAAAAGAAAAAGGAAAAAGGTGAAAAGAAATAGACGACAAGGGAAAAGAAATAGAGGATACGGGAAAGAAATAGACGACAAGGGAAAAGAAATAGAGGATACGGGAAAAGAAATGAAGGAAAAGGAAAAGAAATGAAGGAAAAGGAAAAGAAATGAAGGAAAAGAAACTGAGAAAACAGAAAAGAAATGTGAAGAAAAAAGAGCAGGCAAAAAAAAAGAGGGGAAGATAAGAAAAAAGATGGTAAGTGTGTGAGATCATTCACTCATCCAATTTTCTACACATCAACACCTAAGAAATTCTCCGTTTTGAACAACCCTACATTTTTTAGGACTTATTTCTTAATATTTTTTGATGAGTTAGGATAAAGAAAAAGAGAAGAAAGTTTATTTTAAAAGTTCAGAATGTAGGACATCATCTTTATTTATGTCATCTGATTTTTTTTTTGTGCCAAATGAAAGATTGTATTTTGAGGGAAACAAGTCTTTTGTTTTTGTTTTTCTTCCATTACTTTTTTGGTTGAAATTTTTAAAACTAACTACAAATAAACACATGCATGCAAACATATATGATATAGATAACTGTAGGACTACGGGGACTGATTCTTCGATTCCCAAACATTATCCAGATGGCGGTTCATCACGTAGGCAGTTGGAATCTTGTTGTGTAGTCGATGATATATGATATGACTGGAAAATGTCATATGAAACATGAAAATATCATGTGAAACATGCTTTATCCAGTTCGTAAAATGTTTTGGTTTCTTCAGAAAAGAGGGGAAAAAAATGTTAAATTGGTGACAGCATTACAAATGAACAAAACAATTATTGAGAGTTAAACAAAACTGTCAAAAAAGAAAAAGACAAGAAAAAGAAAGGAATTAATTTCAAGGGATCAGAAGACAGTGTGAAACGGACGTTCTTTAACTGTTTAAAAGTTTTAATTTTGAGGCAAAAAAATTAAATATATGTTGTGAGGAAGAATATTTCCCTACAAGATTTGGACTCGTCTGATGAACAAACTGTTGTGGAGAGATAAACACCCCTCGCTACCAGAATGAACTAGCCAAAAGGACAACAAATAGTGTGTATGTTATTCAGAAATTAAAATATAGTTGATTTCCAACATTGAATCCTGAGTGTACTTACTACTTTTTAATAGTCGGACTAACATTACAACAGATTGACGACAAAAAATTTGAACAAACTAATTTTTGAATTAATGTGGCAAATCTTCTCCGAACAACTAAAAAAGCACTCCGGAGAGATAAATAAATGTATATTATATTGAGTTCTAGGGTTGAGTACATTTTAATATGCAGGCGTGACAAGCCTGTTGCTACATATTCGTCTACTGAACTATGGAAGGATGCAATCATGCAATTATATAGAATAATCACATTGACACACCGGTTCTTGTTAGATCATCAAAGTTAACTGACGTTGAGTCAGGTCAGAACTATGATACATTGGATTGACAACAACGAACTTTTGCAGTATTTACAAAAATACGAACAACAATGCAAAAAATGAAGTTCCCCAAGTAAAAAAAAGCAACTTGGAAAACTTGAAAAGTTTTATTTTCTTGTTAAATTTAGTATAGAATATACATACTTTAATCTTAACATCTTTTATCCAACTTTACAGAATTTCTTTGGTCATAGGTTGTCTAAGTGGAGAAATATTATCCAAGTACAGATCTTAAGACTTAAATGTTAATTCTTTCCAGGTGTTAAGAGTTTGAACAATGTGGCAAAGACGTGGTTTGCCAATCGACTGACCAGCTAAAAACTATTTACGAGTTATGAGTTGATTCTTGGTTCAAACCGGTTTGAAAGTGATATAAAGAAAAGGGCGGTGAAGTTCAGACATTGCTTAAGCAACCAAACATTCGAGACAGCATCAAGAGAAGTCGATAAAGATCAGCAGGATCAAGAAAGTGTGCTTTAAATACGCCTGAAAGCAGACAATTGAAAAGTTTTACCATTCTCTGGAGACAGGGGTTCTATAAGAAAAACCACTAGATAAACTAATGATAACATGATCAAACAGTTAAATATAACAACACTTTCAAATTTCTCTCTCTCTCTCTCTTAGAGGATGGAGGAAATGTACTTATGTTCATACTAGCAGAGGTACCGACGTTTCCCCGAGTATCAAATGTGTTGAAAATTAAGAAAACTTGGGAAAGAATCCACTAGATAAAATAACAACATCTCACTCACAATGTTTTTTGTTTTTTTAAGCTGTGTCAATTCATGAAATCCGGGTACCATATGATGGAATCTTAATTGTATAGTAAGAAAAATAAAACACACACACATTATATATATATATATATATATATATAAAGTTATGAAAATATATTTATGGCAATTAAGCTACACAGAGGCTTCCGCGTTTAATCCCTGGAGGGAATCGTAAGGCTAAAATGCATGGAGTTAGTTTTGCCGGGTGTTTTTATAGACATGTCTAACTAGTTAACAAATCAGATTCTTTGTTGTTCTCTTAGCCAATCGTTGGGCTTCTCACAAACAAAGGTTCGGTTAATTTTAGTTCTTATTTCCTATTCTATTGTTCTGTTTTCTATAGGATGACTCATCCATGTTTCTTTGTTGTGTCAATATAATGGGTGACAGAACAATAGAATAGGAAATAGGAAGTAAAATAAACCGAACCTTTGTGAAACCCAACGATTTGCTAATTGATCATTATTATTTTTAATATTTCATATTACCATATAAACAATGCTTTCTAAAACAAGGACAACACTTCTAATTACAATTTACACTGCCACGTGCCGTCTTTAACAAGAG
Source organism: Sepiola atlantica (assembly GCA_963556195.1). NCBI lineage: Eukaryota > Metazoa > Mollusca > Cephalopoda > Sepiida > Sepiolidae > Sepiola > Sepiola atlantica. The sequence continues at coordinate 98,929,501 of OY744515.1, read as the reverse complement.
AGACGTTCATCCCGGATTCGTTTCAGCAACACTGAATTGATAACAGCAAAAACGAGATGAGAAAAAAAAGAAAAAAGGTATTTAAATATATCTTTATTTGAAATTCTGATGAAGTATATCTTCGAAAATCAAATTAAAAAAATAAATTAAAAGTTAAAACTAAAATGCATTGTATGGCGTTCTAATTGCTCATTATTATTTTTAATAATTCATATTACCATATAAACAATGCTTTCTAAAACAAGAACAACACTTCATATATATATATATATACACACATACAGTATCTACAATAAGTGAGTACACCCAACGACTTTTTACTTTATAGAACTTTAATGTTTCATAGGATTTAAATGAAACGCGATGTGAATATGGACATGTAGTGGTTTAATAGCTTTATAAACTATGAAGGAACAAATATCTTTTCAATGCAAAAAAATTGAACAAAAACATTTGGAACAGGTAACAAAAAGTGAGTACACATGAGCATTTTAAACAAATAATCTTATTTTTAATACTTTGTATGGCCTCCATTGTTATCAATAACAGCAGACAACCTCCTAGGCATTGATTCGACTAGTTTATGACATGTGTCCGCCGGAATTGCGTTCCATTCACACTTGATGACCTCCTTCAGTTCGTTATTATTTCTCAGATTTTTCCCTTCAATTTTCCGTTTCAGATGCTCCCATAAATGCTCTATTGGGTTCAAATCAGGTGACATACTCGGCCATGGTAAGGTATTAACCCGTTTACTGTCTAAGAACGCCTTTGTAGCCCAAGACGTGGTGCTTAGGGTCGTTATCTTGCTGGAAAACTCCACGTCTGTCAACACTTGTTAGACTTGGTAACATTTTTTCCTCTTAAAGCTATTAAACCACTACATGTCTATATTCACATCGAGTTTCATTTAAATCCTACGAAAAATTTAAGTTCTATGAAGTAAAAAGTAAAAAATTCGTTGGGTGTACTCACTTATTGTAGATACTGTATATATATATATATATATATATATATATATATATATACTAGGTGGCTCTGCTAGTTCGCTATCGCTTTGCAGATTTTGCCACTTGAATACTTGAAACATTAATTTTAAATAATAAACATTTGATTCATAACTTCGTTGTAAACAAAACAAAATCCTTCTTTCATATAGAAAAACATTAACACTTTTGAAATTTCGATACAAATTTATTTTTCTTTTAAATGCGACTGTAAAGAAATGAAATCAATTTGCCTTTTGCTTGTAATTTATAAATAGATTGCAACTTGTTTAAAATCAAGTCGGTACCTCAAAAGAAAGGAACATTTGAACACAAATGCTAAATAGAACTATTTGTTAATTTGTTATATTAAAATCAAAACAATCATTGAATTAAAAAAACAAAAACAATAACAAATAGTTAATAAAATTAACTTTTTCAAAATAAATACGTAAACTGTTATCCATGAGACAGATAGTAGCAGTATATAAAAAAAGATGGCGTGTCTCTTGTGTATAGGGCGGTTGGACCATTAATGCGAGAAATGGGTCCAACTTTTGCATTTATTCATTTAGATATTTATATCAATAACAATTCTGATATTGTGATCACACTCTTGAATTCTTGTTTGTCGTTGATCTTTGTTTATATGGAAAAACAAAATTTTGTGACTGGTGATACCAGATCAGGCTGCCCTGTGGCTCCCTGAGACGAAATTCACCTACATTGACGTTTTTTGTTTGTAAAACTTAATTATGTTCTACAAAACCAAAAACAAAAACAACAGCCCCTCTTCCTTTCTCCCTCCCCCTTTTTATTTTTCCTACCCTACTCCCGGTCCTGGATATGACCTTAAACTACATCCGATGGTGAGATCCGGCTTACGGACTTTGGGGAATGTGGAGCCTCCTCTTAATTACCATTGCTCCCAGGTCCACCCTGACCCGGAGTGGTAGTACCTGTTAGGGTCCCAACTATGGGTTAAATAGAAACAGATATTAAAAGGGGAAAGAAACAAAAAAGAGAAGAAAACAAGACCAGATTCGGCATTAAATAACCCAAAAAGGGTTGATATGCCGTAAAACAAAACTACCAAACCAAAACTACCAAAATTTTCTGATCTTTCTGGTTACAAAACATTTGAGTCATTTGCAGAAAGAAAAACTAAAGAAAACAATAGTTATGGATGTAAAGGTGTTGGATCCATTGTTTAATGTTTTCTTGTATTTTCTAATAAATCAGTTTCTAAATTGATTAGTTTGACATTTCAAATGTTTTGTTTTGTAAAAGTTCTAAGGGAGATAAAAGTCATATCGGATGTTTATGTATTGTTCGTGTTTCTTTTTTATTTTTCTTAAAAGTGAAGCAGTCATTACAATACAGGAAATAAACAAAAAAATATTTAAAAAAAACCAAAAAAAAAAACCCTCAGCCATTGTCGAAAATGTCATTTTCATGAACTTTCAAAGAAGCTTTACTTTGCTATACTGAATCACATAAAAACAAAAAAACATTTTCAAGGATCTGTGTTACTAAAGTTTAAAATTATATTTTCGACGGTATTTGTCTCTAAAGTTTGTAATGACATTTTCAACACTGTATGCTAAAGTTACAAGTAACATTTTTGTCCCAAAATCATTAAATCAGAATAAAATCTTCAATTTAATAATTTTATATATAATATATATATATATATATACTAGAAGAATACCCGTCTCATGACAGGTAAAATTAATTCCTCGAATAGAACAGTTTTGCACGACTTTTATATTCCTTTATGAAGATTAAAATCAACATATAATGATACTAAACCTTATGTCTTGATTCCTTATTCTTATTTTGACCAAAATTCATTCACGATTTTGAAGTTTGAAACAGCATTTTTCGTTGGTTTATCATACTTACGGTAGTATTATTTAATTTCTTTTTAATATTTATGTATAAGTAATGTTTCTATTGAAAAATGTGTTCATACAGAAAAGAATTTAACTCATACTCTACATTTACGTTCATCAAATAAAATAAAAATGTAATCGTTAATTTAAATTTAAAAGAAATCAATAATTCAATTTTCGCTTTTAACAATAATAAATTCCAACAGACTTTTTATAAGAGACATTTTTTTTTTAAATAGAAGTATTTAGCTAGTATGAAGCAAAAGAAACATGATATTGAGATAAAACTATTTGCTATTAATTTCATAATTTGCCAGAAAGTATAAGAAAATCTTTTAAATGTTTCATGTAAAGAGAGAAACCAAGCAACATTATTTCTCGTTTCTTTTTTTTTAGGCTTCTCTTGGGAAAAATGGACAACACTTCAAAGATTTGTTGGCTTTATTAGACCAATTAATATGAAGAACTTCATTAGACATGGTTTTGTTTTTGTATCAGGAATCAATAAATTACATAAATGTATGTACATACACAGACAATATATATATATATATATATATATATATATATATATATATTAATTCAGTAGATTAAAAAATTTACGACATAATATTTTGTTATATGCTCCACAAATATGCAATGTTTATCCATATGTACACATGTTTCAGAAATATTGCAATAATTTAAGTTCTTTAACTTAAACTTTTCCTTATATATATATAACATGTGTAAAAGTTATTTTGTCCCGAAATCATTAAATCATGGAATAAAATCTTTAATTTAATAATTCATTCATATATATATATATATATATATATATATATATATATATATATATATATATATATATATATATTAGAATACCCGTCTCATGAAAGGTAAAATTAATTCCTCGAATAGAACAGTTTTGCACGACTTTTATATTCCTTTATGAAGATTAAAATTAACATATAATGATACTAAACCTTATGCCTTGATTCCTTATTCTTATTTTGATCAAAATTAATTGCACGATTTTGGTTTTAGACAATGTCACAAATTTAATGTTTAAACTTAAAGGAGTTTAAGAAATTTAAATGTATGAAATATTGTTTAAAATACTTCAAAGAAACTGAAATTTAGGCAATATCTATTAATTGATATCTAATACCTATTGTTAAAATTTCACAAAAATTCGAGGGATCTGATTATTCATAAAGGGCTTCAACTCCCTTTTAGCATGAAACTAAATTACACTGAATATAGCTACATTTGGACCCCTTACGCATAGCAGCTGTGTTCCAAAAGTCAGAATGATCGGTTAAGTAGTTTAGGGGTGAATCCTGTACATACAAACATAAACATGCCTAACTTTATGAAGACATATACATATATCTGTGCGTTTATTCATATATTCACACAAACATAAACATGCCTAACTTTATGAAGACATATACATATATATGTACGTTTATTCATATATTCACACAAACATAAACATGCCTAACTTTATGAAGACATATACATATATATGTGCGTTTATTCATATATTCACACAAACATAAACATGCCTAACTTTATGAAGACATATACATATATATGTGCGTTTATTCATATATTCACACAAACATAAACATGCCTAACTTTATGAAGACATATACATATATATGTACGTTTATTCATATATTCACACAAACATAAACATGCCTAACTTTATGAAGACATATACATATATATGTACGTTTATTCATATATTCACACAAACATAAACATGCCTAACTTTATGAAGACATATACATGTACGTTTATTCATATATTCACATAAACATAAACATGCCTAACTTTATGAAGACATATACGTTTATTCATATATTCACATAAACATGCCTAACTTTATGAAGACATATACATATATATGTACGTTTATTCATATATTCACATAAACATGCCTTACTTTATGAAGACATATACGTTTATTCATATATAAACATAAACATGCCTTACTTTATGAAGACATACGTTTATTCATATATTCACATAAACATAAACATGCCTAACTTTATGAAGACATATACATATATATGTACGTTTATTCATATATTCACACATAAACATGCCTAACTTTATGAAGACATATACATATATATGTACGTTTATTCATATATTCACACAAACATAAACATGCCTAACTTTATGAAGACATATACATATATATGTGCGTTTATTCATATATTCACACAAACATAAACATGCCTAACTTTATGAAGACATATACATATATATGTGCGTTTATTCATATATTCACACAAACATAAACATGCCTTACTTTATGAAGACATACGTTTATTCATATATTCACATAAACATAAACATGCCTAACTTTATGAAGACATATACATATATATGTACGTTTATTCATATATTCACACATAAACATGCCTAACTTTATGAAGACATATACATATAGATGTACGTTTATTCATATATTCACACAAACATAAACATGCCTAACTTTATGAAGACATATACATATATATGTACGTTTATTCATATATTCACATAAACATATATACATATAAAATATTTTGTCCATTATAGTAAAACAAAAAAAAAACGAAGTTTTCAAATATTGTTCTGTTGCTGTCAAAATGCCATTTTGCTATAAACTGTTTAATTGAAAAAGAATATGGAAAACATCCAACGAATAAATAAAAGGAATTATAGATTTATTTGTAATTAATTTCTTTTTTGCTTCATAGATTTTCGTAAGATCAAAAGTATTTAGTGGCCATTCTCATTATGCAAATCGGTTCAGCAATAAAATCATGACGATAGGAAAAAAGATGGAGCCAAAGACTATCATCCAAATGGCTTGAGGCGTTTCAATTACTTTGCTCATCTGTAGAAGTCATTAATTTGTGTGTGCGTGTGTGTGTATGTATATATATATATATATACATGTGCGCGTTTATTTCAACGTTACAAGAATCCAATTTACCCAATCACATCAACGATTCAAGTATTTGAATCTGAAAGATTAAATGAAACATACACATATGCTAAATTCGATGAATAAAATCTATAACAACATTTATTTGTTTGTTACAATGTATCATGGTCTCATACCAATGTTGGTTAATTTAAAAAAGATTTTTGCTTTTTTTTTTCAGTCGGTCCTCTGTCTAACTGGACTAATAGCGAAATGATGATTTCCATGTTGAGACCATATGTGCTGACGAAGTGACTTAAAGAGTTTCAAAAACATGTCAACTAAATATTTTGTTGATGTCGAAATTTTGGAACCTATATATATACACACACATACTTAATGATGATTTTGTCATAAATTGTGTATCCTTCTATATATACACATACATACATATACACACTCATACTTACATACATATACATTTCTCAGAACTCAAGCAAGATGAAGGCTTTCAATGCCAACTGACATACGTTAGATGATAATCACTCCATAATCAAATAGTTTGAAGGTTCAATCCTCGGTGTGGGCGATATGATGTATTGCAATTACTGAAGACTTCTACCAGTATGGCGACGGAACAAGAGCATGCTACCCCCATGGATTAAATAAAGGGTTCCGTTCAAAATTCCGTCCAGATTCCCGAGTTCGAAGAGATACACCTAAAGAAGGCTGGAGGTTACAGTGGGCGAAACGTTGTGATGATAACACTCAAGATGAGAAATGTAGTCTGAAAAACCAAAATTATATATATAGTTTTTATTTACAAAACATTTTATTTAATCAGAATTTATTAACAAACAGAAGTCACAAATATTTTATTTTAAGTTAAAAAATTTTTTTTTAAAACTGTCTCTGAGCTAGGATCAAAGTGTAGTATCTGTTCTGTCCTACGAGGAGAGGAAATCCATATAAGATGAAATAATTTTAAAAATTTTGTTTCAATCCAGAATACCCTTGGGGGGGAGGGGCGGCTGGGTTTTCCCTACTTTAAACATCGATCTTTTGTCTAATTTTGCCGTCATGGGGAGGCAAGTGAATAAGAACTTTCCAATGAAAGGAAATTTCTGCAAAGCAACAATTATCCAACAGTGACTTCTTGCGAAACTCTACCATCTCATTTTTAGATACGTCCAAGCATCTATATACGAGGCTCTGTCTATCTGACCAGTTTCATCGCTAAACATGCGGATTGAATGGATGAGTCTTAAGAACAGATCCGTTCTTGTTTCTTTATAGAAAAGGTGATATTGAACTAAAGGTTATTTGACTTCTTTCATCTTTGGAGAACACAGGAAGAAGAATCTCTATCCGTCCCGCTTAATGCGCCAACAGTGCTTACCCCTCTTTTTGTTTGGAGTGGATACTAAATTGAAAATCCTGACACAACAGAGTGAAGCAACAGAATGCAGCAAGTTGTGAAAGGTTAATGATTTGAAAACACAAAACCCATCCTGCAGAAGGGCCGGAAACCGTTTGTGTTGTCATCCATGTTGACACCATTTCGGCAGTCAATATCACAAACGGACATTGTCATCAAATAATTGATTGGAAACCATAAAGTAACAAACAAATTGTTCATGTGCACAGAAGAGATGTTTGCAGTTAAATAAAATGAAAACTTAGTTTGGAATAGTTTCTAGACAGCTGGGGGTTATGGGTGGGGTTAATTCTGAACAGAATAGTTCAAAGACGTTCTGTGGCTTAGTGAGAAA
>OY744515.1:98819440-98919440 GCA_963556195.1 Sepiola atlantica | reverse complement strand
AAACTAAAAAAACAAAAGAAAAAAACAAACAAACAACGTTACCAAAATTCCATTTTCTGCAGATAAATGGAATACATCCATCTTTAATCAGAAAAGCATCTAACTTCAATTCCATTCAAATATTATTTCATCAAATTACATTTCAATTCAGATTTGCTTTCAGCAATCAATTTATACATTTCGTCAAAGAACAAGAGAATAAGCAACGACAAAAAAAGGTCTTCTATGAATGCATAAACTTGGTGCCACTCTCATCCTATTGAGTTGAAAGAATCAACATATTTAGATTCCGTGTTTTTCTTATTCTTTTCCATAAAACAACGACGGAAGTGGTATTGTTAAAATCTCGGATATCTTCAATCTACTTATTATTAAAATATATATAACAAAACAAAAACATGCCTCTTTCTTTGCATGGGAAATGTTAAGCGGGAGTTTTACAAAGAGAAATTATGAACGGCAAAACGAAAAGATGAAAAGGTTAATTAAAAATTATACTCATTTTAATAAAAGCTTTATCTTTCTGACAGCATTCAAACAAAAAGAGTACAAGCCAAAAATAAGAATCGATTTCTTTGTATACTTTATTTTCACTTTGTATATATATATATATATATATATATATATGCACCTTAATTAACTTACTTTTGTGAGCGGGAAACTGAAAGAAAGAGCACTCAATTAATTAAAAGAGTCAAATATTTAATATTCAAACTACACTACTGATGACATAAATGTATACACGGGGTTTCGGAAATCCATATCGATTTCTACTTCAGGCAAAGCTATTTCTGTCAAATTCAAAATGGATACCCATGGTGGAAATCACGTTATTTCCATGGTGTGGTTGTTCCTATTTACTTGCCTCCCCAAGAGAGCAGACTTAGACACAAGGTCTGTTTTTAATGTAAGAAAAATCCAGCCCCCCCCCCCAAAAGGGGCACTCTGGATTGCAACAAAATAAAAATTGTCTCAGTCTAGAAGGACTTCTTCTTTATTGACCGATGGCAGAAAAGACTAAGTGCAGCATCAAAACCGATACTACATTTTGTCCGTAGCCAAAAGGCCAACGAAGGTTATGGTAATTAAGTAAAATTTAAAAGTCTATTACAATTGTTTCCACGTTATTATAGAAGTCGCATAAAAAGTGAATAATCATATCATTATAAATAGGTGTTTTCATTGAAAAAGCGCATGCATGTAGATACTTTTAATATTCAAAATTTAATTCCATGTTTGCATAAATATATATATATATATATATATATATATTAACTCAAATATACAGAAGTTCACTACCTGAATCTCACTGCACCAGGATCGTCAGGTAAACTTGGGTTTATAACAGGAGTTTACGACTCTGGTTTAATAAAACCTGTCCCAACTGCTTTTATCCGCCAACACTTTGTCTGTCTTTTTGCAGTGACATCTTTGATGGTTTGGGCATGCCACTCGTCACCCACAGGGTGAATTCGCAATGTAATCTTCCCTCTGAACAACGACCATCACGAAGGACATGGCTAGCTGCATGGACCGCCATGGTTTAGGATGTGGTGTGCAGGCCAGAGAAGGAGCCGACTCAATCCGACTAGGATGAACGCTGTTGCAGCAACAACAACAATGAAACCTGGGTAGTAAGAAAACTTCTTGCATATTTTTAACATTTTATATGTATCGAGCATTTTTTTGATATTTCTTATTTTTGAAGCTCTCTATTCATTCCTTAAACAAATTAATTAACTGGTCGAAACTGCATATCTCATCCCATAACGACCCCTCCTAAAGTATATACATAAGGTATGCACCATGAGGGGATAAATCACATGGCCTGAAGAATGCAAAACTAGAAACTACTAGTCACCATGCATTGTAAACTCCATGGCTCAAAACTTAGATCAACATAGGATCTTTAGTATGTTTCAGTGACAGATGAGATAACAGAGACACATTTGTACATGTTTGGATTATAGTAATAAACACTTGTACAATACGAATATTATACTCTGAGTCTTCATGCTTATAACCTGCACCATGCCAAGGCAAGATGACCGGCAATCACTTTAGCTGCAAAGTTGCCTTTTCCCAGGTTACCATAGACCTGGTTCAGGAACCCCATACATTATCTCAATCGTGGATGGAATTGGCTTCAGTTTCTAGCAAGGAGGAATGGCAGAACTTTGTCATGAATGTCTGCGAGATATTAGACTGACATGTTATTACCCCAGGGGATCCTGTGTAAAATTTGAATAGATTAACAATCCACAAAAGATAGATGAACTTTGCGCCCTTTTCAGTGATAGAATTGGCAACAAACCCCGGACATGTAGCAGCGTCAGCAGAGAGGCTCAAGCGGTCAAAATATGCCGGTCTTCTCGACAAATTTGTGTTTCAACCGATTGCTGTGAAAATGAGTGGAGTGATAGGCCCCGCCACACGTGACTTCCTGGGCATGTTCTGTCTGGTCTGTTAATGACACGCCACACTGGGGACAATCGTGAATTGACTTGGCTTCACGAGCGCCTCTCCATCACCATTATTCGTGGAAATGCCTTGAGACTTTTCTCTACCTGCCAAGCCAGCTGGACATTCGATGAAACTTCTTAATGCGTGCATGTTGGTGTTGAAGAGGGACATTTTATTATTATTTGCCTCCCCATTTTCTGTCTCAATATTTTATTTGACTATCATTGTTTTGACAAATTGTTTGTTTGGTTTAATAAAAAAAAGTTTGATCACCCTAAAAAATGTCTAGAAAATGGAAATTAGTAGCAAAGTCTGTTAAACGGAGGAGGCATGGTGGTCAGGAATTACTCCCACAGTGTACAGTTCCTAATTACTTGTCTCCCTACGAGGGCAGAAACAGACACAAGGTCAGATTTTAATGTGGGGAAATCCAGCTCCCCAAAAATGGGCACTGTGGATTGAGACAAAATAAAAATAGCCTCAGTTTAGAAGGATTTCTCCTTCACTAAAGTGTGGTATCAAAACAGATACTATACTTTATCTCCAAGCCAAAAGGTTAACAAAAGTCCAAAGCGTCAGCCAGTAACATGCCATTTAATAGCATAGCATGCCGCTTTCAAGGTCAGTGTCTTGTTGTTTTTTACTGAAGAAAGGATGGGTTACTGGTGTAGCTGGTATGATGTGAAAAACTTGAAACAGATAAAGCGAACAAATAACTGATGACTCACTGTGAAACATCTTCATGTATTTATCAGTCACTACATCAATCTCTATATATTATTAAATAATCAAAATATGTTATTTTTAATATCATGACTAAAAAACAATTACTTAACATCTATTAATTTCTTTTTGTGAATTCTGACACAAGAAAATTTATTTAATACATAGTTCAACATTTGGCTAAACATGACTTTTAGATTTAAAATTAAAATTTCATGAAAGTATTTTTCAACCAGAAAGCCCATGTGTAGAACATCAGCAAGTTTCATTGGATGTCTTGCTGGCTCGGTAGGCAGAAAGCAGGTCCAAGATCTATTAAATAAATCAGTTTTTTTAGGAAGGGCAGCAAAGATGCCGGTCAATACATATGTTCTCTGATTATTTTGTATGTAATGATTTTGAAACAGCCCCGCCCCCTTTTAGATTTTTTAAAGGCAGAATAAGAAGGGAGTGAAGAATCCGAAAAACCAAAAATCTAAACAGATGCAGACGAAAGAAAGAAAATGAAACCGGGGGGGAAAAAAAACAATAAAAAACAAAACAACAGAAACCAAAAAGGCAAACAAACGTTGTGTAGATGAGAGTAAACATCAACGGGGGAATTCAACAACATTGCACGTTCACCAAATTAGAAACTCAAACTTATTTCACAAATAACACAAACCTGAGCCCAGAATGAATCAGAGTTCCTTTTTGCTTTTTGTATTTGTAAAGGAAAAGAAAAATAAATCTCATGATTATCGAAGAGAGTAAGAAAAAAAACAAACAATGGTCTCCATTTTCTTTGAACAATGTGATTCAGGTTTTAAAAAAGAAGCCCATGATCAAATAAATGCAGGAACCTTTGTCAGTAAGTATAAACAAGTGGAGAAAGAGAAGGAAATAGACAAAGAAGAAGGAGGAGTAATGAAGAAGGGGAAGAAGACGAAGAGGAAGAAAAAGGGGGATAAGGGAAGAAGGAGAAGGAAGAGGATAAGGAGAGAGAGAAAGAGGGAGTGAGAGATACAAGGAGAGAGAGAAAGAGATACCAGGAAAGAGAGGAAGAGAAAGAGATGGAAGAGAAAGAGAAAGATATGAAAGAGGAAGAGAAAGATATGAAAGAGGAAGAGAAAGATATGAAAGAGGAAGAGAAAGATATGAAAGAGGAAGAGAAAGATATGAAAGAGGAAGAGAAAGATATGAAAGAGGAAGAGAAAGATATGAAAGAGGAAGAGAGAAAGAGAAAGAGGAAGAGAGAGAGAGAGAGAGAGAGAGAAAGAGGAAGAGAGAAAGAGGGAGAGAGAGAAAGAGGGAGAAAGAGAAAATATATTGAGAGACAGAGACAAGGAAATCGAGGAGATCATCTGATGAAGGCTTTGTTGGAAGCAACAGTACAAGCAACAGTTATTCTATAAACATGCGTGTGTGTGCATTTCGAGTTAGTAGAAAAACACTATCAAAGTGCTCAATCGTAAGTAATACAAGAGCTAATATTATTTTTTTTATTTAAATACTATAAATGGTTGCGTTCGCTGGAATTAGGAAAAATTCTGGACTGTGCTTTCTCCTGATACATTTGTGAGTCTCGGTTTAGGCATTTCAATCAGCCTTCCGAATTTGTCTGAAAAAAATCACAATCCAGAATTTTCCCTAATTCCAGGAGGACCAGATGGACGAAAGCCGGGTATCTCAATTGGACACAGTAATGTATACTATTTGAATAATATAATTATATATATATATATATATATATTATTTGAATAATATAATATACATACACATACTGTGAGGAGAGTGTTGTTCCCTTGCGCATGGATATAGATGTAATAAAATGTTTTGATCTTGTAAAGCTAAGAGGTTTTAAGAAACAAAAGTTTCAGACCAAAGGTCAAACAAGTATATATGAAAGGACAAAGTAAAGAATTAACTCTTGGATGGTCTGCTAAATTCTGGTCATGTGATGTCCTCTGCTTGGTAATATGTTTTTCTTGAATTTGGTAATCATTTTCAATCGAATTCTAAGCAAAACTCAGCCGAAACCTATCTCGATTTATGTAGCTACACAGATTTGTATAAATAAATATTTGTTTTTCTTTCTCTCTATCTCTCTCTCATTATATATATATATATATATATATATATATATATATATATAAATTTAGAATCTAATCAGCTTACTTATCTGAATCGTTATTATTTTTCTCATATACCTGAATCCTTGAAGAACCCAAACTTTTAAAAATCAATCCAGCCAAATTTATGTTTTTGATTAACGAAAAAGAAGAGTGGATAATCTTAATCTGCGTGTTTAGAAACGAAACTGCTATTCCAAATTTAAGTATGACAGACCGACGAACAGAGCTTCTTTTAGAGATTATCGGACGCATCTCAAATAAATCGGAGCCATTCAATATGCATGTTTTGCAATGAAAATGCTATTTCAAACCGTAGTGCAACCGACCAACCCAGTTTCTTAGAAAGATACAAGAACTCCTCTGATAATTATTTTTTTAAATTTAATAAAAAGATCTGTCGTTCATAGATGTAAACTTAAAAAAAAAAGAACGAAAAATTCCCTAGTTTTCTCTTAAAATGACAAGCTCTAATATTAAGTGTACGTGCCAACAATATCCATGCCTATATTAAATCCTACATAACAGCAATGGTAGTTTTAATCTCCGCAAGTATTTTTGCTTTTTTATTATTGTTGTTATTGGAATGGAAATTATAATAACCTTCACCCTCTCCGAAGCCCCATCCTGAAATTTAGTCTGTAAGTCACGATTCATTGGATATTCCTCATCAAATTTAATTTGTTTAGTCACGTGACAGGAAACGAGGAGACAATGCTCCAAAGGCCTGACTCTATACAGATATTCGCTAATTTATCGATTTGCAATGACAAATACAACCTCCAACAATATTAAAAGGTTTTCTAAACAGGAAGCGCATACCTCTACACAACAAACAAACTATAAAACTTGTAAAGGTTTTAACAATATTTAAAAAATAACTTCCATAAACAACAACAAATAATAATAATAATAATAATTATAATAATAATAATAATACTGGGACTTTGGGGAGGCTTATTGCCACCCAAATCCCAGAGAAGACCAATTGTCTTTACTAGCGAGAAATCAATGGTAAGAGGCTGTTGCGATACCGCATCGTTATCGAAAAGAGGTGAAGAATACTGGAAATCTGGGAAGGCTTGTTGTTACTCAGACTCCAGGAAATACCACTGGTTGTTGTCGGTGAGCAATCACTGACGATGATCTGTGTGAGAACTCCTAGTGAGTACAAATAATAATACTTGTCACCTAAATTTCAGGGAACATCACTGGTTATTATCAGTGGGAAAATCACTAATAATCACTTTTGCAAAAACTTATAGTGAGTAAATGAAAATAATATAAATTATATAAAGTAAAGCTAGTTCATCTAATAACAAGACTTTGACTTTAATTTTTTCTCTTTATAAATGTACAATTCTTTCTCTTGTGTCATTAATAGTTTTTCCCTTCAGGTTACTATTTTCAGCAACAGGCGATTTATTATTTAATGTTGCTGCTTTTCAAATTTGGTGCGCACGATATTGTGTATCTCTATGCATATAAAGATAGTTCCAACTTTAAGCAAAAAAAAAAAAACACTCATCAATATGGTGGGCTTAATATAAGGTTTTAAGTTGTCTTTCACAAAAAGAAATCCAGGTTAAAAGCTTGAGTTTAAAATTTAATCAAAAATTAAATTTTTACTCTATTATCAAATTTTGTTTCCCCTCCGTGTTTACATGGTCCAAATCTGCGTTTTTTTTTTTTTATTGATTTACTATTAAAAGAAAAACCTAGCTTGATCTCTCATCCGCTATGAATCATATTATGAGGATACAATGTGTTAGTTGTTAAAATGAATCTTTTACGAACAATCAAAGTTGCGCTTCTGTGTCATTTAGTTTTTTTTTTAGGGTAATGGTATCTTGTCCAATGTTTAGGCTGGTTTGATCTAATAATTATTGCTTCCGTTATGATTAATATTCATTTACCACAAGATGACATCACATTTGTAAGGATTTTGCACTTGTTGAAGCCTACATGTTTAGTTTATACTGTGAACATTTACTTCTGAACTAATAACGGCACATTTTCTAATTTCCAACAAACTTTGAATGGTCATAATTCGGTGGCTAATTGAGCTACCAAAATAAATGTGGTATCATTGTTTGTCTTTTGCAAACATCTCTGTGCTCACATTAAATTTTTACATCAATGAAAATAAAATGTTGCTTTGGGATACATACTACTACTACTACTACTAAGAGTGGACCTGAGAGCAACTAATGAGTAAAACCCCAAAATCTTCAAAATGGAGGCCCTATCAACAGATGCAACTTAGAATTTGAACACATGCTTCAAGAAAAAGTGATCTAGTCTAGAATGACAACTTTGATATAACTCCCGTGATCGGATTAAATGTGACGGATTATCCACAGACATAATCAGATCCAAGGCATGACTGCAAGAAGTGATAACTATTGTTGCCAACATCAAAATTTATATCAAGATCCATTTTGTAAAATATGGAATGACCTTGTGTCAAACTAGGCGGATATGAATGTCTGATTAGAGAAAAATGTCAAGTGAGTTGAGGAAGAAAAAGCTGATTCTAAGGAGACGAGAAATTCTAAACCAATTCGGATGACATCAAGAATCAGGCTAGGTGTGGTTGTGCCTTGTTTATAAAAATAAATCATGAAGGCATGAGCGCAGATAATACCAGAACACGAGAAGCTAGAGGATGGATACAGTTGCACTGTCTCCAAAACTAACTCTAGCCTAATCTTCTTTACCTGAGCTTAAACCAAAGATGCCCGGTTAAGATATCGTAAACATGTATGAAAGAACATCATAAACATGCAAAACTAGCTAATAAAGAAAGACTTACATCTTTCACAAAGCTGTGTTATGTTTGTGTCTTCGTTACCGACGAACTGAGTAGATTACGCACAAAATGAATTCATATTGACCGAACAATTCTTAAATTAAGAATAATATTTTGTCAGAATGCAGAGATTGGTTCCGCAAGAAAATGTTAAATGTGGATTCTGGTAAATATATGGGCGAGCGTAATCTTTTACCGGTTTCAAAAGGGCAAATTGATACGATTGAAATGTCATGGCTGGTGAACAGAAGAAAAAAATGCTTCGCTAAAAATTTAGTCACTATTCAAAGTAAATGACTTTGAACTTTTGAATTCAGTCATTGATACACAAGGATTTTTCTTTTTTACTTATAGACATCATCCTACTTATTTTAATGGATGATTACTTATTGTACATGGTTGTATGACTACGCCAATTGTGGCACAAGACTTGAGTTACACAGCAAATGAGTTTAGCATAATTTGGATTATTCGGACTACTGTTCTCATCTTGAGTGTTATCATCACAACGTTTCGGACGCTGTAACCTCTGACCATCTTCAAGTGTATCGTTTCGAACTCGGGAATCTGAACGGAATTTCAAACGGAAGCTTTTACTTAATCCATGGAGGTAGCATGCTTTTGTTCCGTCAGCCATGACTGGGAGAAGTCTTCAGTAATTCGCAATTCTTCGTATTGCCCACACTAAGGATTGAACCTTCAGATGACCATCATTTAGAACTGAATTTTACTTAATACTATATCCACTGCGGACAATTCTAGTATGAATTTTGGGAGCCTTAAACCTATTCTTGTTTTTAATATGCAGTTGTACTACTTATTATCTATCACGCCTGTTTTTATTACTACATATCACTATATATAGTATCAATTCGTATTGAAAATAAATCAATAACGTGCTTGATCGCAGAAGAGTGAGAGCTAAATACAAATAATTTATTTAAAAACTATGTTACATATTTCAGAATCGTACCGCGGTTTCATCCAGATAGGCTGACTTTTCTAATTTAAAAAAAAAAACTCTATACCTCAAGCGTACTAAAATAAAATCAAAAACAAGGCGAAATGGCATTTGGGTTCATCGTTTTTTACGATGAATCCAAATGCCATTTCTACTTGCTTTTGATCTCATTTAACTATATATATATATATATATATATATATATATATATATATATATATATATATATATATATTTATATATTACAACCTTATCTATTTATAATTATAAGTTCCCATATTGTATTGAATTCTATACTAGGTCTGCTTAGTAAGTCATTGTCGCCTAACATATGCGCTGCTTCTTTGAGTCGTCTTATTCTCCACCGTTCTTCTCTACCTATAATTTTTACTTCGCCACATAAAGGTAGATGGTTTCCCTTTTACCTTCATATGTGGTCAGCCATACCCGTCTTTTCGATATCTCCACGTATTACGGCTTTTTGGTGTTCTTCTATCCTTATTTAAATGAGTTTAGGCTTACCAACATGAAAAGGAAATTTAAAGAATAACAATTGTTCAAATGGTACATAGATTCGTCTTTGCACCAGAGTTGGAGTTAGAGAAAGTCAAAGGTTTTGGAAGGAATCACAGTCGGACTTGTAAAAATGTTATGAATCGGAGTCAGATATTTTAATCCGACCTGATTATTACTATATATTGGAAGACTTTAAAATAATGGGACTGGTATTTGGAGAAACCTAGGAGTCGGACTTGGATATTTGGAGAGACCTAGGAGTCGGACTTGGATATTTGGAGAGACCTAGGAGTCGGACTTGGATATTTGGAGAGACCTAGGAGTCGGACTTGGATATTTGGAGAGACCTAGGAGTCGGACTTGGATATTTGGAGAGACCTAGGAGTCGGACTTGGATATTTGGAGAGACCTAGGAGTCGGACTTGGATATTTGGAGAGACCTAGGAGTCGGACTTGGATATTTGGAGAGACCTAGGAGTCGGAATTTTAGAAATTCTAGGAGTCGGAATTGAACTTACACCATCTGACTCTGCAAATCTGCTTTGCACATCAAAAGAAATTACATAATAAAAATCTTATGGGATGATTTCTAAATTCAGCAAAAAAGAAATTGTTTATGATAATCAAGAATGTACAAATATATATATACAAAAATAATTTTCCGGGTTTCGACTCTCAGCATGAAAATACTCATCACTAGCCACACCAAAGAGCCGAGATATCACAAAACAGCTGTCTGCGGATGACTATATTTCGGGAAAAGAAACTTCCCTTTGTCAAAAATAATAAACACCAGAGGAAAACTCCGTCTGTGCAGAAAATCCCGAAATATTAAATAAATGATTTTTATAATCATCCGGACATCACACAAACAGCTAACACCACACTTGCTGTTATGTAAGATTTTAAGAAAAAATAATTAGTAAGTCACATTTCGAATTCGATTTATTATTTTTGTTCCTTCCAGCTTACATCTTACCTGGAATTTGCATTGCCCACAGCCTTTTAAAAACATACTACTACTACTACTCCCAGCAATGCTTCAAGCAAACTACCATTCTCTCTCTCTCATATATTATTTATTACAAGTCTGACTTCTTCCAAAACTTCAGGCCCTTTCTGCAAACCTGCTTGTAACTATCACACCAGGGTCTTGCTGTCAGCTGTAGTGGGATGAATAATTGAAGTGATAGAAGAGGCTGCTCAAAATACCTCAGCAATAGTTTACTCGAACTGAATCTTGTGTATTAATCATTAAACGAAGATATTTTCCAGTTTGTGGTGAAAGATGTTATTGCATTCAAAGAAGTAATAAAAGATGGCCGTTTCGGGCAACTAAATATTTCACAGTTATGAAACTTTCACTGCAAATATGCTCAGCGACAAGAAATTTAATAACGCCAAGACTTTTGTGAGAAATGTTTGCTGAAGACATGAAGAGACAAACTCATCGCAGCCACACGGGAGAGATTTATAGTAAATCGGCAAAAACAGACAAAGCGCCGAATATGAACGAACGGCAAAAGGAGAAAACGCACTTATTTCTTTCTGCAGAAAAAAAAAAACGAAAGAAGAACGGATATTCGTAAGATGCATCGATTCAACCTGTGCATTTAGCAATGAATGTACCATTTACAAACTTAAGCGTGACGGACCAGCTGACAAAAAGAGGACCTCTAACAAGCATGCTAGGACATATCTAGAAACATTATTTAGCATATATAATTTATTTATTAAGCCTCTTTGGGGATCTCTTGTTAAATCAGTAATCTCATGTCAACTTGAAAATTTAAGAAAAATCTTTTTTTAAATAAATTAAAATCAAATCTCACAATATATAATACAGGATGATCCAAAAAGATGTACTTATTTTTTTATTATTTTTTTTTATCGCTATCATTTCTATGAAAATTAACCATGAAAATGGACATGGATATCAGCAGAACGTATTACATAATGATAGCGGTTAGAGAAGTCATTGACGGATGGGAGGTTAGAATTTAACCTTTAGTTAATGGAAGTTACCGAAACCATGTGCCTTTTCTCTTTTCGGCTGACAGTTTAAGCAGGCAGATGCGAATTGTGGCTGGTCTTCGAAGAGCCCAGTGAGTGGGGGACTGATCACGCACAATATAGCTTGGTGTAACGAGACAAACTATCGACCTGTCTTTCTCTTTCGCACGCATGCATCCACACATGCAACTCGTCATTTTAAAGTATCAATTTCTCTCCCTGGTTTTCTCTGAATGTTACTTACTGTTTAATAAATTTATATATAAAATGAATTGCGACTTTTGTGTAAAATACTTGAGATGCTGATCGAACCTGGGTTCCCTACAATGATAGGTGTATAATCGTTTATGCAAGCCACGGACAACTAAAAGTTACAGAATGAGCAACACCTCATTGCTCTAATGCTTAACTCAAATATCTCCATCGCTGAAGACAAGCTCATCTTTCGTCGTATGAACAACCCTTGGCCTGCACATTCTCCAGACCTATCCTCTTTGGATTTTTTCTGTGGAGATACCTAAAAGACATGGTCTATGGCTAACAGTCACCAAACTATTGCTGCACTCAAGAATAACATTCGAACAGAGATTCAAAGAATTTCCCATGACATATGGAACAGGGTCATAACAAACTTCATTGTGAAAGTAGCCAATGACTCAGCACCAAAGAGGTTAGATGGAGCACATCATAAACTATTGAGCAGTGTTCACAAAATGATAGTAAGGGAAAAAAACTTATGCCATAGAAAACTTATGCCTTTTAGACAGGTCTATGAAAAAAAATTCTAAAGTTATCCTTTCA
Source organism: Sepiola atlantica (assembly GCA_963556195.1). Classification (NCBI taxonomy): domain Eukaryota; kingdom Metazoa; phylum Mollusca; class Cephalopoda; order Sepiida; family Sepiolidae; genus Sepiola; species Sepiola atlantica. The sequence continues at coordinate 98,907,040 of OY744515.1, read as the reverse complement.
ATAGTGAATGCTACTTTGTCACAGATGGTTACATAATCATTTTGACACACCAGTTCCTGTTAGATCACCAAAGTTCTATGATGTTGAGCCTGGTCAGTACTAAAATGGGTGACAATTTGGGAATACCAGGAGCTGTATCTGCTCTCTGCTTATCTGAGCATTGTTTCCAGTCGTCTTGGACTTCTAACCTTGCCACTGGAATCAAGCAATGCTAATTCAAAAGGGGTATGGTTGGAGATTGTGCAACCCTTGCTTCACAATTACATGCACAGCAACTCTTACAGGGGGTATCCATTGTCTCTCGAGACTGAACAGAGGCCATAAGTTACATCTTTTTGGAACACCCTGTACATTTTAATGTACAAATAAAATTCTTCTAAATATTTCATCAAATAGACTCCCCACAAAAAATATGCTTATAAACAGATGTTTATTACCATTATTTCTGAATTCAGCCAGTGATTTACATGAAAGCTATGTTTAACCCAAGTGTACATAATTAGAAAAAAAAAATCTAATCGTGTGGTAGAATTAGTTTATGAATTTTCTCTTGTTAATAAATGTTCGGTGCAAGGAAAGATATTAAAAAAAGGTTCCATCGTTAGAAATGCCATTAATTATTTTGAAAGTCTCAATTACGTCACCTCGCATTCTTCTCTCTCATATTTAAACCAAACTATTCCAACCTCTCTTTAGAATTGGGATGCTTTATTTCTTGCTAGCAGGAAGACCCGGCATTGCGCAAGGCAAAAGTGTAACATATTTCTATTAACGCTTATCTCTCTTTCCTCACCCTCTCCTCCGCCCAACCCATCTCTCTCTCTGGACAAACACACACAATTTTAGGAATGAGTCAGTGTAAGGGAAATAACTCCTTGAACCAAAAAATCAGAGTTACTTTTCTTTAATTAGTGGCTGGACAACCGATCCCCCTACCCGACGAAATATGCGCTAGTTTAGGGTCAAAGAATTAATAATTTTTTTCTAAATTTTACATATTCAACTGGAGCAAGACCGATTAAGAAAATACCAACTTTGTGGGTGTTTTATTTTTATTGTTTTTTAGTTTTAGCCGGGCATACACACACACACACAACTGCTCTTTATATAATCGGCTAGCAGTAAGACCTGACGTTGCGCGGGATTGAATGAGGATCACTACTATATACTTTTTCACTTTCTTTGTTTTTACTGCCCTCCCCTCCATCCCATTTCACCCTCAATATAGTCAGAAGGAGTTCAAATGTTCGAAAAACTTTCTAGTTTTTCGAACATTTGAACTTCAGAGATCTGAATTAGATATATGAATTTGAAGTTTTAGGGTGTTCTATCCCCATGGGTCACTTAGATGTCGGGTTACATATAGGTTAACGTAAAGATTTGGGACCACTTCCATTGTCTTCCCTAGAAAATTTTATACATATGATTTAAATTTCATAAAAATAGGATATATTTGAAGTTTTAAAGGAGCTATGTCCTCATAGTCCCCTTAGGGGTGCACTTAGAGTTTTGGGAACACTTCCATTGTCTTCTAGATTCTCTAACCTTTCATTCTATAGGAAACATACAAATATCACACATAAAGACATTGAGTTTATATATATATATATATATATATATATATATATATATATATAGAGAGAGAGAGAGAGAGAGAGATAGTAAGAGAGAGAGATAGATAGAGAGAGAGGGATAGAGAGAGATAGTAAGAGAGAGAGGGATAGAGAGAGAAAGAGATAGAGAGAGAAAGGGATAGAGAGAGAGAGAGGGATAGAGAGAGAGAGGGATAGAGATAGAGGGGGATAGAGAGAGAGAGGGATAGAGAGAGAGAGGGATAGAGAGAGAGGGATAGAGAGAGAGGGATAGAGAGAGAGGGATAGAGAGAGAGGGATAGAGAGAGAGGGATAGAGAGAGAGGGATAGAGAGAGAGGGATAGAGAGAGAGGGATAGAGAGAGAGGAATAGAGAGAGAGAGAGAGAGAGGAATAGAGAGAGAGAGAGAGGAATAGAGAGAGAGAGAGAGAGGAATAGAGAGAGAGAGGAATAGAGAGAGAGAGGAATAGAGAGAGAGAGGAATAGAGAGAGAGAGGAATAGAGAGAGAGAGGAATAGAGAGAGAGAGGAATAGAGAGAGAGAGAGGGGAATAGAGAGAGAGAGAGGGGAATAGAGAGAGAGAGGAATAGAGAGAGAGAGAGATGGAATAGAGAGAGAGGGATAGAGAGAGAGGGATAGAGAGAGAGGGATAGAGAGAGAGGGATAGAGAGAGAGGGATAGAGAGAGAGAGGGATAGAGAGAGAGAGGGATAGAGAGAGAGAGGGATAGAGAGAGAGAGGGATAGAGAGAGAGAGGGATAGAGAGAGAGAGGGATAGAGAGAGAGAGGGATATATAGAGAGAGAGGGATATAGAGAGAGAGGGATATAGAGAGAGAGGGATATAGAGAGAGAGGGATATAGAGAGAGAGGGATATAGAGAGAGAGGGATAGAGAGAGAGAGAGGGATAGAGAGAGAGAGGGATAGAGAGAGAGAGGGATAGAGAAAGAGAGAGGGATAGAGAAAGAGAGAGGGATAGAGAAAGAGAGAGGGATAGAGAAAGAGAGAGGGATAGAGAAAGAGAGAGGGATAGAGAAAGAGAGAGGGATAGAAAAAGAGAGAGGGATAGAGAGAGAGAGGGATAGAGAGAGAGAGGGATAGAGAGAGAGAGGGATAGAGAGAGAGAGGAATAGAGAGAGAGGAATAGATAGAGAGAGAGGAATAGAGAGAGAGAGAGGAATAGAGAGAGAGAGAGGAATAGAGAGAGAGAGAGGAATAGAGAGAGAGAGAGAGGAATAGAGAGAGAGAGAGGAATAGAGAGAGAGAGAGGAATAGAGAGAGAGAGAGGAATAGAGAGAGAGAGAGGAATAGAGAGAGAGAGAGGAATAGAGAGAGAGAGAGAGGAATAGAGAGAGAGAGAGAGGAATAGAGAGAGAGAGAGAGGAATAGAGAGAGAGAGAGGGATAGAGAGAGAGGGATAGAGAGAGAGAGAGGGGGATAGCGAGAGAGAGAGAGGGATAGCGAGAGAGAGAGAGGGATAGCGAGAGAGAGAGAGGGATAGCGAGAGAGAGAGAGGGATAGAGAGAGAGAGGGATAGACAGAGAGGGATAGAGAGAGAGGGATAGAGAGAAAGAGAGGGATAGAGAGAGAGGGATAGAGAGAAAGAGAGGGATAGAGAGAGAGAGAGAGGGATATAGAGAGAGAGGGATAGAGAGAGGACAATAGAAGAAAGAGTGCATATATGTTATAAGAGGGAGGAATGTTTCAAGTCCATAACTGTTTCGAAGATTTTAGGTAAAATTGAATGAATACGTCATGTTACCAAAACTTGTAATACGACGAAGTTAAACTGGACGATGATGCAGATGAGGTCTCCTTCTCTCTAGAGATTTAATGTATTATAAACCACATAGCTGATTAAGTATGAAGACAGCATACAATATTTTGCTTCGTATTTCACAAATAGGCACAAGTTCCACAGATAACACGGAAGAAATTGATGCATAAAAACTAACAATTGAAGACAAGATCCATTTGCAATGCCGCATAATTTACTTGATGTCTAAAATCGTTCTTCAAACACTATTATATTCAATTAATGTCTAATACTCATCACGAGTCTGTTTATCTGTTACACCGGCCGTTCTAACAGAAGAGACACTACACCGGTTCTCACTATAAATAGTGCGAGTCACCAGAGTTACGGGAGAGAGAAAAAGGACAGACTTGTAACTGTCTAGCCAAGTGCCAGTCAGTTTCCTTGCCTTTGTACCTTTTATGTTAATACACTTGTTATCTTAACCCAACCTCGACTTGACTTCTTTCTTTTTACTGTTGGACTACTTCACAACATTATCATAAAAAAATTTGTCTGTTATTTTTTGTTATGACATACAAAATAGAAACACCATTCTATGCAAATTTTAAAGCTTGCTACTGTAGACGGCTACTTGGGTCTTTGCTCAATGTAATTTAAACTTTAGAATAATAATAAAAAAGAACTTTAATTAGTAAGCAAGTATAGCCATAGTTGGTGGGAAATTGCAGGTTCATGCACCTTTCCCAACAGCATAAACGATCACAATGAGTCCTTATTTACTTGCCTCCCCACGAGGTCACAACTAGACACAAGATCGATTTTTAAATCCAGCTGTGAATTGGGACTAAAATTTACAAGATTACCTCAGTCAAGAAGGACATCTTCTTCACTGCCTGAGGACAGAACAGATACTACACTATGATCCCAGAGGTCAGATAAGGTTTGAAATGGATATAGTAACTTCTATATACGCTGATGGTATCCATCAAGCCAATCATGAACCCTTATTCTATAAAGTGTTTTCTTCACGGACAATCTTTAGTAAAATAAAGTTACAGACTACAAGAACTACATTAGAATCGTCTTTTGGGTGGAAACTGAATCGATTATTTGAATACGGATTCAACTTTTTACTAGAATTTTCTTTGATGGTAAATTTTACATTTTTATATACATAGGGAGAAATTGCGGTCTCATACAAGATAGAAGATGCAGTTTGTTAGAGTGCAATCAGCAGACATTCAAGCATACCGGGTACCTAACAGCATAGTTGGGGATCATCAGGAGAGAATGCGTTCTCAGTCTATCCATCTCATTAACCCTTATCCTTGAGTAGTTTTTGGCCTCGATAAAATATACACACTTCATTTTATACTAGTTTCTACTTTTTGTAACAACATCATTTACATGTTTCGAACTGCTGACCTCATCTTTTTTATGTTCATATCTTTCCTGAGAGTATTAGTGTGTAAATGAGCAAAATAGATCTTGTAGGACTTGAACCCGACACAGCTGATTCCGTGGACCATAATCATTTCCATTAGATCAATCACGCATCACTGTTCTAGAAAGAATGTTTGGTAAAATAAAGTTACCACCTACCGGAACTATATTGGGATAGGGAAGAGGTGAATAGATAATGGCCAGCCAAAATGGCTACCTCCATTTTCGAAATCGCAAAAGTAACATCAAAAACGTCATATGACAGCAATTTGTATTGAGTAAAGTGCAAAAGTTCTGCATAAAAATTTAAAAAATTCTTCGATGCAAAACCGAAAAAAATGATTAAATCAAAAGCCTGTTTTTTTTTTAGAGTTGTAATCTTTCCTGTATTTAAAACAAAAAAAAAAAATCATTTTCATGCAGACGCTTCTATTAAAATGTCCTCCGTTGCATGATGGAAAAGGATGCTGACAATAGGAAAGAGAATGGTGAAGATTTTAATAAAGGATGAAGCGGTCCATGTGTAATGACCAGAGAACTTGTTTTCTTTCATGCTTTATTGGCTGTCAATCGGAAAGGGAAAAAGCAGAGAAGAAAAATAGAAAAGATACAGAAGACTCGAATTTAAAGCAAAAATACATTCTAAAGTTACAGGGAAAACAAAAAAAAAACAAGCGGAAAAGAACCAAAGAAATGCAACTAAAACCGAAAATAGCCAAAGAGGACAACTTAATGGTTCAAACTCCTATCTTTGGAACTTTCAATCGATCCAAATTTTTCATTGGCTAATTTTGATTTTTGAACAAAGTTTTCAAGTGTACACGGCAAAATGTTCACATATTGCTTGGATGAAAATTATAAAAAAAATTTACAAAATATATAAGACACAAAGAATAAATTTAGGAAAATGTAGATAAAAGCCTGTTCTTTTTTTAAATGGAGAGAGAGAGGAGGGGGAGTTAATGGAAAGAGAGAGAGAGAGGTTTTTTTTAATGAAGAATGGTGTTTTTAAATGGAAAAAGAAAGAGGTAGGGAGAGAAGAGGGTTGAATAAAGAAAGAGGGCAAGAGGATCTTATTTAATGGACGCAGAAAGAGAGAGAGGGAGGTGGTGGGTTAAATCGATACTCAGAGAGAGGATTTTTTAATAGAAAAACAGAGAGTAGGGTATCTTATAAAATGAAAAGAAAGGTTTCAGAAAATTGAAGGAGAGAGAGACACAAAGTCTGGTTATGATCATTTATTCACAGAACTAATATATATATATTAATGCATGTGTTGTTGAAAACGACAGAACTCTTCTGTTTAGTGATTCCTTTTTTTTATTTTTTCCATTCGTCGAATGATCTTTTTGACGTTGAAATGGAATGAATTAATGTAGGATCCGTGTGTTTGACTAACGTTTTCGATTCTCTCCGGAATCATCTGGAGGTCTTTAATGGCAAAAATGAATAAAAAGCGAGTGAAAGAATGGAATTTCTTAAAAAATACGCCGGCAAACCATTCACGTAAAAGACGGACGTCTACATTTTGAAATGTGACGATTGAAACAGTTCTTCGTTTATTTATTAATTTTATTTATTATTCTTATTATTTTTTATAATTTTAATTTAAAATAGTGGCTGATTTAATTTGGTCTAGTCAACGTCAAAAAGATCATTCGACGAATGGAAAAAATAAAAAAAGGAATCACTAAACAGAAGAGTTCTGTCGTTTTCAACAACACATGCATTAATGAAAAAATGCTGCCTAAATACACACAATATATATATATATATATATATATATATTATGTATATATATATTATGTATGTATGTCTCTCTCCCTCTCTCTGGTGTGTGCATGTAGTTATGAACCAATTTTCCATTGCTGTAAAAAGGCGAATTGTAAAAGTAAAATGAAAAACGCACCCAAGTTACATGGAGAGAGGTTATCAATTCATCAATAGCATCTGAAAAGCTTTGCTAATTTAAACTAAAACTTTTTTCTTTTTGTTGTTTTTTATTATGTTTAGTTCATGAAGAGAATATTGATTTCTGAGAAAAGAAAAGTTAACGCTTTAGTGACTAGATGGCCATGAAACGGTCTCTTTCTTATACCATCAATCCTCCTTGGGGAATTCAGAGTATTTATACAGCTTTACAATATAAAAAGGATGATATCCCCCAGGAAAAGAAATAGGAAAACAATGGTACACTGACTGATATAGAAGTGGGTTTGTGTTGAGGGTCACATCATAGAAAGTAAAATATTTCAGAATTCTTAGATGTGTTCATCAGTCAGAATATACTGAATAGGCACACCTGATTATTTCCACCAAGGAACTTATGCGTTCGCTCGAGTTTGTAACTATGCTTGTTTGTGTACAACCTAGCATCTAGATCGCTTGACCAATTGTCACCAAACTAGAACGGATTTAATTTTGGGATATCTAGGTCAAAGTCAAGGTAACAAAAAAGGTGAAAGTCACACTTTTGGCAATAACTTTGGTTCTGTTCATCGTAGAAACTCACTACTTGGCCCATATTATAGCCAACAAAGTCCTGAATCGTATATGACCTTGAGAAGTTCGGTCACGGGCGAAATCTTGATGGAATTTTACTTTCAGCTTTTTCCAAATTTGAGACATGAATCTGATGCTCTTTCACAACAGTAACCACCATGCAAAATTTCAGCTTTATCAGATAAATAATTATTGAGTTATCATGACATAATTTCGAAAATACTTCATACAATATGGAGAAGCAAGAGCTAGATAAGACTTTCACCCATCCTTACATTGTCAGGCAGAAGTATGCAGTCTTATGACTGACTTATATTTTTGTTGTAGAAACATCACTATAAGAGGACCCGCCTTGTTGGTCAATTAGGCGTAAATTTAAAATAGATTCTTTTTTTAATTTTTTAATTTTTTTTTTTATTACTAAATGCTTTTTATTTTCAGTGGGACATTCCTAAAACCACAACCATTTTAACATAAAAAAACCCATAAAAATAAAGTTGGAGATCCATTTTCTGACGTATAAATCTCCTCCACCTTCAGGATAGGAGTATAAAGCCCTATCTAGTAGAATCATACATTAGCATGTGTATCTTCACTAAAACTCAGACTGCAACTGAAATCTAACTTCTAATCTCTTTTAACCAATCAATAACTTGCTAGTACTAGCAAAAGCATATTTTTGCTAGTATATATGAAGAAACATACTACACTCCCCCCCCCCCCCAGGAGAAGGTGATGCCTGGAAGGATAGTCTCATGATAACAGAACATATATTACACTACCCCACCTAAAAAAAAACAGAGGAGATGATGCCTGGGATGATGGTATCATAACATAACAGACACTATACTAACCCTTTGAATTGAACATTAAAAGATAGTAATAGTATAGTTCAGCTTCAGACAGACAGCTACCAAATCTCCATTAGTAATATATATGAGGTCACAGCCTGTCAATCATACCTAAAAACCTTTCACATTTGGCAAATCATATCTAAACTTATCTGCTAAAACTCCTAAGTAACATCATACCTTCTCTACCAAAAACCCTGATTCTACGAAAAACACATTTCATAATCTTAATTTTTTTTTATACATGATTTAAAGTCTGTTGTGTTGCCAATTGAAAAAAAAAATTCCTGTTTAAATTGTTTATATTTGAGAGTTATTTGCATAATCGAAAAATTGCATTTAATTTGGCAGCTGAAGTCATGATGGAATTGGAAGAAAACGTTATCCACAAGGGAAGGAAAAGAATTTATGAGCGAACTTGTAACATTTAAAACTTCATATCTTGTAAACCGATTGATATTTTTTCTATTCCTTATTTTTTTTTAATGAATGTTTTTCTTCAAAACGTTAAAAAGGTAACCTGAATTTTGTGGCAGAGACATTTTAGAATAGGAAACATTAAATTAAACAAAAAACAAAAACATGTTATGACATTTTGAAAAGGGGAAAGAATAAACGTTTTCTATTTCCTTATTTAGATACAGAAAAACTCTTGTTTGTTAGGGAGGGGGGGGTGAACAAGAAACAATGTCATCCTCTGTTCAAAGTTAATATAAAAAAGGCAAGTTAATTTTTTTTTTTTTAACTATGCCAGAGCTTGGAATTTTTAAAATAAATTATTCTGAGAAATTTTCATAAAACTACCAGTCAAATTTTATGGACACTTATCTTGTCAACCGGATAAAAAGAAATGTGACAAATATAAGGAATATTTACGAAACTTACAAAGTGCATGAATAAAGAAATTTTTTTCTGACTAAAGCTAAGAGAAAAGTAGCAAAGAAAAAAAAAAAAAAATAATGTTTTTTTTTTTTCCAAAAATGTGTTAAAAAAGTCTCCAAACTGAAATTGTATGATCATAAAAGAACGTCACCTTCTTGATCACGGGACATGCACTTCTTATGTATTGTAGTTGTTTCGAGAAACAAGACAAGTTGAAAATGCACCATTTGTAAAATTTATTCAAAACAAACTGTGCGTGCGTGGTCCTCCTCTGTATGTGACTCGATGTGGCGAGTGTAAAATGCAATAAATTTGGGCAATTTGGGGCATTTTTTACCCCACCCCCCTTTGACCCCCTGGGGGTGCGAACTAGAATTTTTCTGAGGTCAAGGATGCTCATTTTATATCCAGAACAATTGCCTCTACATTTTGGCCAAGTTTCAGAAAAATTGAATGGATGGATCAAACGTTATGGGAGAAAAGGGTAATTTTTTGCCATTTTGGGGGATGTTGACACCCTGGGAGCGCGAACCAGATTTTTTCCAAAGTCAGCGATACTTATTTTCTATTAGGAACAATTGCCTCCACATTTTGGCCAAGTTTCAGAGAAATTGAATGGGTGGATGAAAAGTTATGGGGCAAAAAATGTCATCTTTTGCCATTTCGGGGCCTTTTGACCCCCTGGGGGGCTAACCAGATTTTTTTTTTTAAATCGGAGAATGTCACTTTCTAACCTGACCAAAGTTACAACTTCATGCAAAATTTCAGAGAAATTCAATGGATGGTTGCAGAGAAAAATCCGGACGGACATGCCTCAAAACATAAGTCCCCCAATTTTATAAATCGGGGGACCAATAATGTTTCCAATTAGATATCTTAAACAACATATGCCTTATCTTAAAACCACTGAAATGGTCAGTATATAGGAAATACATCATAATCGTCATCACCAGGTTTTGGTATTTAAGGTGCTGTGAGTGTCCTGAACTCCAGGGTGGGCAACACCTGCAACGTCTCATGCCTGCTCTCCATACGGTCTGATCGATAGGGTTGATAGCAGTCATGTTTCAAGCATTCAAATCACTTCATACGCACTAAATGCAGGTTTTCCTTGGTCTTCCACACACCCTCGTGCCTGGGGTATCTATGCGTGTTATTGAGTTGATGCAGGAGGTGGCATTCTGTACATGGCTAAACCACCTGAATCACCAAGCGTGTAAGACATCCCAAATCCCACCAATACCAAGATTCTGATAGAGCACTGTTGAAAGGATTCTCTCCTCTAGTTTGCTGCCGCACATCCACCGGATTATGGCACGGTTATTACGCTGAAGCAGTTCCAATCAGAATCTAATTTGTTGCTTAGCAACAATTACCATAGTGTGTGTGTGCATTTGTCTGTGTTTATAAAAACGTAAATACAGAATTGGTTGGGACTATGATTGCGGTAACGATCACTATGTTAGCAACATCCATGTCAATAATGTCCGCAATGTCCATCACTTAAGCAGCAACTGTTTAACAAAGGTCAATATTGATTGAAATGAAATTTTATAAAAACTTAGCATATGTTGACTTGCTTCATTCTTGTTCTGGCATTAGCTCCCACACCTTGTCTTTTATAGAATCATGTACTCACATCAGAAGTCAGGTGAAGGTTGCAATGGATCTGACAGGATTCGAACACGGGGAAACACATCCTGCATTTACTTTTGAAAAGTCTCTATTTATTTGCTTTTGAAGAGTCTCTATTTATTTGCTTATCTACAAGGGCTAAATTAGACACAAGGTCAATTTTTAATTGGCAAAAATGAAGATTGCCAAAAGAGGGCACTCTGGATTGGGACAAAAATAAAAAATGATTTTTTAATTTTTTTTATAACATCGTTCACCCCAAACAAGGCAAGTTGCCACTGTAGACATAACATAAGGGGATACTGAGAATTAGGGTGAAAGTTTGGGGAGGTCATCCTAAATTCGGAGCTGTACAGCGAGAGGCTTGTTCATATTAGTTTTAAATTTCTGCATGTCGGTACAGTCAGGGAAACAAGGAGCAGTGAGGGAGTTTTAAAGGCTGACAGCACAAGGAAAGGAGCTATTGGAGTAGAAGGCTCTCCGGCATCTGGGAACCTCCACAGTGAATGGATGGGATTTAGCCGATTGTCAGATTGGTCGAATGTATTTATGTCGAGGGGCACACAAACAGCAAGTTCATCGGAGCACATTCCATTAAAGTATTTGTAAAACAAGCACAAGGATTCAACATTGCGACGATGGGACAGGGGCTGGAGATTGGTGTATAGTGAGGGACCTATTAGATTAGCAACTTTTTGGGGGACCTTTTCTAAGAGGGAGAGACTAGTGGATGGTGCACTAGCCCAGATGTGACAACAATTCTTCATGCATGAGCGGCTGGTGGCTTTGTAGAGCTATAGGATACTGTCAAGTGTGAGAAGTTTTCTAGCACAGTAGAGGGAGCCCATTTTCTTTGCAGCAACCTTGGCAATGTCTTCTATGTATTTGTTTCAATTTATGTTACCTGTGAATGTTATTTCTCCTCCTCTGACCGAGAAAAGAAAAGATATTAAACTTTAATCCTAGATCCAAGGATGGGAAGTCTTTCAAAGGATATGACTTCTGGAGGCAGAATGTCAAGATGAGAAGCAAAAGAGAAAGCTTTCATCTTGAACATATTACCTATATAAAAATACATTAAGACAACTTCATATTCGTACGTATGTTATTACCTTCCACCCCTTTTTTAAAAGATGGGATCGCCTGATCACTGAAGATGCAATGCAAAAAAAAAAATAATTAAAAAAATTTAATCTCATGCCGCGTCAAACATGAAACTAAGAAAAATACACTTTGGTGGCCTTTGGGTTAGGATCAAATTGTAGTATCTGTTATGTACAACGATGGTACTGCATTTGTGCCAGACGTTTATAGAAGATAAATATGTCACAAACTCCTACATAGGTTTTGGAGATAGACCCCTCATGACCAGATATTCTGACATTACCTTAACCTGAGTACTTAGATAAGTATGCTTCAGTTTGAACAAATGTGGTACAATAACATTGTCGGATCTGCGCTCGCGCTGGACGTCTAGAGAATGCATGCCAGCAATATGCAATAGATAAAGGATACTAACGTGGAATTTCCACGAGTTCCAACAATAATAATAATAATAATAATAATAATGATAATGATGATGATGATGATAATAATAATAATAACAACAACATTAAACACAAAAAGAAAAAGCACTTTTCTATCCCCCCTCCCTCCACTTCTGCAAATGTAATCAATAAACTCTGGTAAGTATTTATGCTAAATAAACGCCCGATGAAACGATTCAATGTGAAGATGTTGATAGAATCACCTGCAATGCTATGTAAAATCTGACGATAACACGCACGTACACACGGGAACCGATTCTGCAGAGAAAGAAGAAAGGAAAAGTAAGAGGACAACAAATTCTAATCTGAAAATAATGTAGTAGAGAATGGCACATCATAAAATGGAATCGGTATGGAGAGTGTGTTGCCATCCATGCAACATACTGACAGCTGTTTTGAAATGGCCGATACCGTTTCGGTTGTTCAACAATGATTCAGGTAAGGGGAAGAAAGAGGAGAAGGATTATCATTATTATTGCTATCACTAATAATAATAATGTTAATAATAATAATAATAATAATAATAATAATAATAATAATAATAATAATAATAATAATATACATCTTTTACAAAGAGAGCAGGTGCAGTTTAGTCATGTGACTAGCGATAAAAGAGTTTGAAGACGGTTGCAGGTTAACAATAGTAAAAAAAAACATGTAAGTTAAGATCCTAAGTAAATGTAGGGACTTTATATCCTCATATCTCTCTTTAACGACAGCCAGAGGCAACTCATAGTTAGGGAAAATAAATCCAGGCTTGTAGAATCGGAAGTTATAAATTCCGACTCCGGACCCTAGGATACCAAAAATTCCGACTCCAGACCCTAGGATTCCGAAAATTCCGACTCCGGACCCTGGGATTTCGAAAATTCCGACTCCGGACCCTGGTATTTCGAAAATTCTGACTCCGGACCCTGGTATTCCAAAAATTCCGACTCTGGACCCTGGGATTCCAAAAATTCCGACTCCGGACCCTGGGATTCCAAAAATTCTGACTCCAGACCCTAGAATTCCAAAAATTCCGACTCCAGACCCTAGGATTCCAAAAAATTCCGACTCCAGACCCTAGGATTCTAAAAATTCCAGCTCCAGACAGTAGGATTCCAAAAATTCTGACTCCAGACCCTAGGATTCTAAAAAATCCGACTCCAGACCCTAGGATTCCAAAAATTCCGACTCCGGACCCTAGGATTCCAAAAATTCAAACTAACTTCTATAACAAGCCAAAAAAATAAATTAACTTTTTCTTTAATATCTATAAATGCTAAATGAGAAAACATTTGTAAATTTTAAAATATTACATTAGGGCAATGCAAGGTTTCTTCACTGATATAATAAGGCTATTTCCATCTATCCAAGTATTACGGTGAGAGAATTGACCAAGTTGCCAGAAATTGGCAGGATGAATCAAAGATTAGCGGAGAGAAAATGGTAAAATACTAAGAAAAGGTGACCGAGATTTCAAAGCAAATCCGTTAATCAGTTATTTGAACGGAAACAGACAAGTCCAAGAAATATTGGTTTGGTGAGATCTAAAGAATAACATATGCATGTCTGTAAAAATAAAGCAAAAACAAAAACCCGAAAACATTTTACCTGGAATAGAGTTTGCTATGAGGAAATTGACCAGATATTGGAATTGGCTAATGCAAAGAAGAACTCAAAACAATTAGAAGAAAAAAAATGGAGAACAAGGAAATGGTGAAGGAGGGGGGGGGGGTCTTTTTATTAGATTTTAGTTATGGTTTTTCTCTGGTTAATCTAGTTGGTGTTATCTGGGAGTCATTTTACTGTCATTTTTGTTAAGTTTTTTGTAACTATAACGTTTATTTTTTACCAAATAATGTTTTAAATAGGTTTTTAAGTTAAATTTAAATATGACTATATCATTTATTCATTAAATTATTAATTCAACCAAATTGTTATAAAACTATAATTATGTTTAGGTAATGTTTTAATATCTATAAAAATTATATTTGATGTAAAAGCTTTCAAAACTTATAATAGACGAGGATTTGGTTGTTTGGTTTTACGGCATATTAACCCTTTTTCGGGTTATTTAATGCCGAATCCAGTCATTTTGGTAAAAGTTTTTATGCTTCAAGTTCTTTTTTTTTGGTCTTTGGTTCTGCAGAATATTACTGAGTTTTGCAAAGGGAAAGAAAAAACCCAATAAAATCAATGTTTGGTGAATTTTAGGTCAGGAAGCCAGTATCTTCAGACAGTCTGATCACAAGGATTTGGTAAACATTTTGAAGCTAGTCTAAATGACATTTTAATCGACAGTTTAAATGCTTTAAAATTACTATCAAATCCTTGTGTATTAAAAGATCGAAAGCCCTGGAAGTTAATTACATCTAATATTTTTATAAATAGAGATTAAAACAATAGCACTATAAAATAATTAGTTATATTTTTATAATGATTTAGTTCAATTAATGATTTAATTTTGAAACGATACCGTAATTATTAAATTTAATTTTTAAAACGATAATTAAAATAAAAAATTTGGTAAAAAGGAAACAAAAAAAACAAAAACAAAGCTGCATGATTCCTTTTTACTTGTCTCCCCACAAGGGCAAAATTAGACACATGGTCGTTTTTTATGCAGTGTATTTCCAGCTCCCCCAAAAGAGGCACTCTGTATTTGGACAAAAATAAATAAAAAGATCGTTTCAGTCAAGAAGGATCTTCCCGACCGACGACAGAACAGATAAGAGGTTAGATAAGATTTGAACTGAGCATAGCCAATTCTATAGACAGTGATGGTATCTAAGAAGATAATTATTAACCCTCATTGTATAAAATGTTTTCTCCATAAAATAAAGTCAAGAAGGACTTCCTCTCCTCCGAGCAAAGACAGAACAGATATTATAAAAAGTTAAAAAAATTAATAATAAATAAAAAGACTCCCGGACAACGCCGGGTATGCACAGCTAGTTAATTATAAATTACTATATTCATTTAGCAGAGCAGTGAAAAACAGAAAGGTATTATCCAAATGTTTCTGGTCATATAAAAATAGAAGTTCATACACTCTGATAGACATGACCCCATACATTAGAAACTGTAAGAATTAGACTTTGAGGCCCAACAACTACTTTTCTTGTCATCACTGAATATGAAATTCTGAAACTGATTTATGACTTTTGAAAGCTTCTGTGGTCTACACTTTATTTCACTCTCCCTGAATTAATCTAGTAAAATCTTAGTCCAAATATAATTATCTGAAAAATGGTAATACAGCCGTGTTGTTTACCAAAAAAGTTACAGCCATGCCAAGATTCAAGGCTGATAAGATAATAAAGAAAAGAAGAAAAAATTGATTGATAATCTATTTCTTCCTTAATCAATTATCAGGAAATGTCATCACTCAAAAGAAAAAGAAAAAAAAGAAAAAAGAAAGAAAAAGAAATAAAAAAAGAGAAAAATAAATTTAAAAAAAAATATGGGAGAAAAACAGCACTGATTTTTCCCCAACTAATTTTTCTTTGCCGATGGAGGAGCGAGGCTTGAATAGCCTCGGTTTATTTTTGAACAATAAAAAAAAAATTGAGCTACAAACTGAAATAAACAAAAATGACATTTAATAGCAACGGTTTTTTACCATAAAAACAAGTCAATATATATATATATATAATTTTTGGTTCCCTAGGGCCATTTTCATATATATATATATATATATATATATATATATATATATATATATATATATATATATATATATACTGCTTCAAGGTAAAAAAAACTAGCCAACGATTAGTGTTATATGGGTAGATTCGACCCAGAAAACAGCAATTCGTCCCCCTTTGTCAGAAACATAGCTCATGGAATGTGAGGACTAAAGCACAAAATAAGGGAAGCGAGAGTTACGAGGCTGCCAGAAGTAAACCCAAGGTCCACTTTCTACTCTCCTCCTTACTAATTGACTAATTAGCCGTAATTTGTAATTAACTGAATAAATCACCTATCTTTCAGCATTCTATGTATGTTGATTCAACAACTCTCTTATTTTTTTAATGTTTCTGTGAGCATTTAGTGAAAGTAACTTTTTCCTCAGCACCGCCATCTAATTTACATAGTGAGTTCGTACACATAAGTCTTTACTTAAAGGGACTTATTTTAAGTTTTGCTAGAAGAAAACCTTAAAAGATACGTGACATTATATGAATTTGCAGTCTAAGCAGAGATGTCATATGGACGAACATAAAACGTTACTAGCTTGTATACTAGTCCTCTACTACCCAACCGATGCAGCTTGAAAGATCTTGCAGAGTACAACAATAATGCAAAGGACTGCGTGAAAAAGTGGGAAACTGTTGTATGACTATATGCGTCAAAGACACGCAAAGAAGATTGTATACGCTACTCTCTTTCTATGTTTGTTTGGTTTACTCTTTCCACTTCTTTTCTTTCATTTCTACCTCTAGAAAAGGTGATGCACTCAATATATATAATAAATACTGACCCAACGGGTCACGGGTGGTCTAGTATGCTATTAAAAGGAAATGCAGATGTATTTTATTAGATTTTTTTTGTTTATTTCAAACTGATGCATATTTAATAATGGCTATATTTTATATAATTTATCTCAATTATAAGGATAGGTAGGCCTCTTTTAGGTTTAGCTACTTTACTAGAGCAGATTGAAACCGTTGAAATAATTAATATAAATATTGAACACACTCGTTTCTTGTAAATATTTCTTAAGACACGTTAAACCGATGATGATGATGATGATCTCACACTTGTAATTTATTGTCAAGAAAGATTTTTAAAATTAAATCTGCCGCACATTTCTATATATTTTTTATAATAGTGTAATATACTTTTATAAGAAATTGCTTAATCAGATTATCATTGCTCTAATGTAAATCAATTTTAATAATAAACTGGATGAATTCAGAAAAAAATGGTAAAAAATAGATTTATAAAGACATTTATTGTGTCTTTCTGATAAAATATTTAGGAAAATCTGATTTGTATATTCATATATATATATATATATATATATATATATATATATATATATATATATATACATTTATTTATGTATTACAGAAGATCAGAACAACATTGGTACCCTCGGTTTCGAATCCGACAAAGGGGAACAGCATGTCATCGTCCTTTGTAGACCCTCCTCAGCTGTTCCCTTTTGTTGGATTCGAAACCGACGGTATCAATATTGTTCTGATCTTCTGTAATACATATATAAATAAATATTACGTTCTTATTTTTTAATTTTTCTTAATAATCGAGTACTCTGCTGGGAGTTATCTTACAAAGATATATATAGGTATAAAGTTGAGATGAATAACTTCAGTACATTATTTATATCAGTTCCAAGAATTCAAACAAGGAATATTTGGCGTACGATCGTTTCTAAAACGATTTGAAATATTTTATTTTGTATTATATTTTAGATGATTCCAAAAGGTCTTCATCAGCACCCCTCATAATTTATATATATATATATATATATATATATATATATATATATATATTACTTGTTCACAGCAAACAAGACATATTGCTACTGCGACGTAAAGGGCTATTGTAATTAGGGGCATGATTTATAGGTTACATCCTAAGTGGGGAGTTGTGCAGCAAGGTATTTGTTCACATTACATTTAAATGTCTGCATGTTTTGTGAGATTGTTTCAGTTAAAGTTGACCTGAGATTTTGGATTAAAATAAATGCCCAAAGAGGAAAATAAAAATGTGATTGTTTAAATGTCTTCTTGTTGGTGTCAAGAAAAGATATAAAAAGTTCACTAGCGGATTACTACGCCGACTCGCCTGATTGGTTGACACATGATCAAAATCAGTTGAGTATAATAATTCTCCGCCTAAATAAATAGTTACAAAATAGTTTGTTACTGCTACAAATTCATTTTTTGACTGGTTTTTAGCCAAGTTAGTTTCTCTGTGAGCCATGTTGTGTGTGTGTGACACTGTATGATAGCAGTTTCTCTATGAGATGGATGATGCTGTATGATGTCCATCCTTGCAGGCTGTTGCCTGGCGACAGATAGTGGAAGAAAGACGGTGTTGTCTCATTTCTGGCGTTTGGCCATCTGTACTCTTTGTGCTGTCGATGAAAGTTGTAAAAAGTTTGCTAAAGGGTTGATACACCGACTCTCATGATTGGTCCATACATGACCAAAATCAGCTGAGTATAATAACTCCCCACACACAAATAAATAGCTACAAAATAGTTTGTTACTGCTACAAATCTGTTAAGTCGTGCTTTCATCTGTTATATTTAAATTTTCAAAAATTCAAAGGTAAATTTTTTTGAAAAACGTTTACTTTAAATGAATTTACAATACATTCATATTATATATTCTATGAGATGTTTTTTCTCGTCCTTTTAAAGTTGACATGACATTCTGGATTAAATCAAGAGGTTCTTAAAGAGGTATAATAAATATTGTGTGCATTAAAAAAAATTATACAAATCTTAAACCAAATGTGTTTAATGAAAAAGTAAGTTAAACTTAACTTAGAGAATTCCACTTCTGAGATCAACGTTTGGCTACATTGTAGGTTTAACACAGAAAACCTCACGGCGACCTTCTATAACAGTGGTTCTCTAACATTTTTTGAACCATGAACCCATAAAATTATGGATTCCATTAAAACAAATACTTATATTTTATTTTTTTATTTTTTTTTATATAATTGGAATTCAGAAAATTATTTAAAATGAACATTGTGTTAAATAATACTGGTCATTATATCTATCTAAGACAGCTTTCATTTAATATAAGGTTCTATTTAAATAATATTCAGAATTTTGGTAACATACATACAGACACAAAACTGCATTATAGTAAGAATGTATAGACATTTAAGTACATCTAGAAAATAGCCATTAAAACTGCATAGGACCAAAAATAAACAAACTCTACTTAATTAAAAAATATAAAGATATTTTTATTCAACTATTTCTAAATATTCACTCAAAAACATTTTTTTTAAATTATTAGTCTTCCTAAAAGGACAAATTTAGAAAATGTAATATTAAAAATATTTAAAGAAAAGAAAAAACACAAAATTCTCATAATTGTGAAGTTGAGCTTTCAAAATTAGAATTACTTGATGGTTTTTGATCGTTATTCAATCTAAAGCTCCCAGTCGTATTCATTTCCCGCCCATTTTGACAAAACAAAGCAATAAATTGGAGAAAATTCATTAGAAGAATGTTCATTAATGAAATCAATTAAAACATATTAAAAGCGACAAAAAGAAAAGCGTATTATAAATCAGTGGCATAAAGAAAAGTTTAAAGAACGAAAATCACAATGAAATTCTTCAAAAGTTGATAATGGTCAACACTGGCGGCTATATATGAGGCTCTGAAAAGGGGAGTCAATTTCTAAATGAATTGGGAAAAGTGGGGTGGGGGGGATGTAGAAGACATTTTTTTCTTCCAAGTTAAAAAGAAAATTTCTTTTTCCAAGTTAAGACTTTAATTAATTTGAAAAGACAAAAACAATTTTTTATGAGAGCCTGCAAGCGAAAATTATCTCAAGTATTTTTGTCAAAGTTAAAAAAAATTTTAAACTAAAAGAAACTTTTTAAAAAATCTAAAGAAATAATTCTAGAAAGTGAACATGATTTCTCATGAACAGATGAGACAAAAGCTTTAAGTTTGCCTGAAGCAAAGCTTGACACATTTTTCGTGCATCACCGTGTCTTGCGCAACATGGTTTTACCATAGGGTATTTGTTTGCTTTCATTTTAAAACACATGACATTAATGAATGTTTTGTAATCAGTTGCTTTCAGGGGAGACATCATTTTCTGGAGGTTTCTTTTTACAGAACATGGCTGCACATTATTTCACACTTAAAAAGTCATTTTTCTTTTTAAGAACTTTAATTTTCTGTCAAATACATAATTGAAGCTTCAGGGTAGCTAAAAATTAAATCTTCACTTTTCTTATGAACTATAAATCCTGTTTTTTTTTTTAAATTCTATAAATCTTTCAACATTTATGGAGTCTCTCACACACACACATACATACTCGTGCTGGTCAAAAAAATAGAACATATGTATAAAACTGTAAAAATCATTCCGTTTGAGATAAATTTCGGCTTTTAAATTGTGTAGGCGAAATATTTTATATGTAAATAACAATTACAACTATTTTTAATCATTTGTCATATTTGCATATGTCAGACTTTATTGTCACAGAGTTGTTTATTGTCACATTGGGAAATTCAATCATTTTTACAGTTTTATACATATGTTCTATTTTTTTGACCAGCACGAGTATATATATATATATATATATATATTTCGGCAGCAAATCATTTCTTATACACGCATCGTTAAAGACCACAGTTTTCTCTCTTCGCTATCTTTCTTGTTAATTTCTCGACTCAAAGAGCGATTCGTCGGTTTTCTGGTGTTAATTGGTGGAGTATGGCACCTAACATATTGTGGGTCATTCCTCTAGCGCTTTCGGTCTCTCGACGGTCTTCAGGAGGCTGTGTCTTATTGTTACTAAGCGCTAGAGGAATGGCCCACGATACAACGTTTGGTGCCATACTCCACAAATCAAAACCAGAAAACCGACGAATCGCACGCCGAGTCGAGAAATTAACAAGAAAGATAGCGAAAAGAGAAAACTCTGTGGTCTTTAACGATGCGTGTATAAGATATATATATATATATATATATATATATATATACACACATATATTACTATCGCCAGTAAAAATAATAACAAAACAAAAAAATCAGTGTTACATTATAGGCGATAGAAAGTTGTGGATAAAAAGTTGTGCATAAAACGTGAGACTAAGAATATTTACATTGAGGGTTCGATCCCTGCCCGGGTAGTCATGCTGATGACTGCTCAGAGCCAGAAACACGTGTTCATGTCTTCGTTTTATGCATGCAAAAATTTATAAATTAATTTTAAAATATATAAATATATAGAATTTTTTTTTAATGAATCTTTATTCTAATATAATTTGATATACCAACTATCATATCAATGGATAGTTCTTATCAGTAATGTTTTATTATTATTATTATTATCATTATTTAATACGCAAAATACCATATCACAAGATATTTCTTCAAGGTACTGTTTTATTATTATTTATTTATATGTATATATTCTAATTTCATATATATATTTATTTTTTGGTGTGCAATAATAACTTAATTGTGTCTACATTTGGTTATTGGGGAAGTAGTATTTTTATTAGTACCACTGAAGAGCCATGAATTTTATAGCTGTTCTGTTTTTAAATCTTCAAAACAGTTACATGCTAAAGAGCTAATGATCCTGTTTTTATTTCACAATTTCAGTTAAGGTTTCCTGTTTATGTTTCACTGTTATATACTTGAATCCCCTTTTGCATTTGAATTTTTTAATGGTAAGTCGGTTTATACAAGTGCTAAGTTTGCATTATGTGAATTTAGTTAGTATTCCTAGGAATTTAAACTGCATTTTTTTTATCTTATCGTTTATAAATGACTCAAAGTTTCTGTAGACTATACATAAGGGCTGTCTAAAAAGTATCTAACCTTTATTTTTTCCGTATGAAATAGAGACGCTAGAGCGGCACACTCTACACAGTGAAGGAAGACACCTTCATGCACATGTGTGAATTTTATCACCGCCTTCCTGCACGTTAGTTGCTGCCTGTTGGTCACTGAGGGAGGTGCTACACAATGTATTCGTAGGATTACTGATTCTCTCAAGATAACTGAATGTGTTGAGCAAAGGTACTGCATCAAATTTTGTTGATTCTCAAAGCAAAACAATTTGTAAGATTAGCAGGTGTTTGGAGAAGATGCGATGGGTGTAACACAAATTAAGGAGTGGTTCAACCGATTCAAAAATGGACGCACATCAGCGGAGAGTAACCAGCGATCTGGCAGGCCCCAAACTGCTCTGAGTGCAGCTGTTGATGAGAGGGTGCGAAATTTGGTGATGGAAGATCGTCGTTCAACCGTGCGGGAGATCGCTTAAGACGTCGGAGTGAGTAAAGATTCCGCACATGCAATTTAGCGTGATGATTTGAACATGCAGAGAGTGGCTTCAAAATTTGTGCCCAAGTTGTTGCCACAGGAACAAAAGGACCTCCGTTTTCAAGTTGCACAGGACCTTTTGGAAACTGCCAACACTGATTCTGGTATTCTGAACACCGTGATAACTGAAGATGAGTCATGGGTGTATGGGTACGACCCAGAAACAAAAAGGCAGTCGGCGCAATGGAAGCATCCCAGTCTCTAAGGCCAAAAAAAGCACGACAGGTGCAAAACAAAATCAGGGTGAAGCTGACTGTCTTCTTTGATATCCGTGGAATTGTGCACCACAAATACGTACCAGACAGTATCAAGATGTTCTCCGGCGTTTCTGTGACGCAGTTCGGCGCAAAAAGACCAGGCATGTGGATGGCGAAAAACTGGCAACTGCATCACGACAACACCCGCGCACATTCATCAAAATTGATCCAACATTTCTCGGCCAAACATAGAATTCCAGTTGTTCGTCAACCTCCCTACTCTACAGACATGGCTCCTCGCGACTTCTGGTTGTTTCGAAAATTGAAGACACCACTGAAAGGTTCCCGTCTTGAGACCAGAGAAGAGATAATGCGGAACGCGACAGCGGAGATGAACATCATTCCAAAAGACTTCCAGAGGTGTTTCCGGCAGTGGTTGAATCGGTGGGCTAAGTGTGTGCAAGCACAAGGGGCCTACTTTGAAGTGGATTAGGGTTCCAACCCTGTCAGATATTTGAAATATTTTTTCTGGCCTAAGATTGTATACTTTTTAGACAAGCCTCGTATATATATATATATATGATTCCAGAATTCCAAAGATTACAAAGAATAAAATGGAATCTCAACATAATCTGTTTCACTCAGAACTTTTGATAACATTTTAACAAACTTAATTTTCTTACATGCATATTGCATAACGCTGTGTGAAAGAGCATAACAATTAAAAAGCAAAAATTAAATTTTTTTTTTATTTCATTCAATGTTTGGTTTATTTGACCATCAAATTCTAAGAGTTATGATGAGAATACCCCCACTTTTTCCATATTTTGTTTATTTTTTATGGTTGCATCTTGAAGTCTTTCACTTAGAGAGGGTGAAAAAAATTACCTTGGATTATTAGATTAAAAAAGAAAACGATTTTCATTAAAAACAAACATTCTCTGACTTTTCCATAGGGAATTTGTTGCTCCCCCCTCCTCCCGATACATACGAATCCTGTATCTAATATATAAAATTAAATGAACCGGATTTTAGAGTTAGATCTAAATAGCATTTAATCTGACGCATCACTTTTTCTTTACAACACCGAAATGTCTTTTGCCTCAGTTTGTTTGAGAAAATAAATATTCCAGCTAGGAAGATTGTTATGATGGCGAAAATTTTGAAATAACTCAGATACTGTAAGGGAGATAATTCACATTTTAACGGGGACATATTTATTTCTCTTACATCAATATTTTGTACCATCTTTTCTTATTTCTATTAATAATATTTTGTAACCACTTCTCGTGTTTCTGTGTATGTGGGTGTTTCTCGCCTTTACGTGACTTACATATATTTATAAAAATTTACTTTTAATTTAAATTTTATTGAAATAATAATTGAAATAAAAGTATAAAAAAAATAAAGATTTTAATTTTTTCCTGTAGAATCCAGTATATATTAATGTTTGATTTAAAAGTACATTTAAATCAGATTTCAGAAATGAAATGTACTTTTAATAGTCTTTTACACATGTAAACACTAATATATAAGCTCTAACATTTTCAAAAAATTAAAAAATTGAGCTTTCTTACTCTACAGATTGAAATAAAAAAATCATGTAATTAAATTTATAATAATTTAAATACTGGGATATATATATATATATATATATATATATATATATATATAAATAATAGTGCTCAGTACATTAGTAGAGCTTTATCAAAGTAATCAAGTTATGAGATCTAAGATCAACACATGATTGCATATCGTAAAGTATTTTCATATTTATAGTATACAATCCTCAGAATATACATATATATTGGTTGAATAGTCAAATGATAGGTCATGGAAATTATTTGCTATATGTATCAAAGGAAAAAAATAGATGTTTTTGCATAAATGTTCAATAGCAAGTGATTTTTTTCTGTAAATCTGAAGATTCATTTGTCGATAAGATTCAGACTTTGCTAATGCTCTGATTTTGTGGCTCTAATGAAACAGCTGTGATATGTAAATTAAAATTAATTTTGCTTGAGACAAGACCTTGTTTTTGTTTGAAAATATATTAACTTATATATATATATAGTCTAAAGAAGCTTTGAGTCATTAAAAAAAAATGTAAAATGCAGTTTAAATTCCCAGACAAACTAACTAAATCCAAGATATTGCAGACTTAACATTCGTTGGAAAATTAATAAATGAAAAAATATAAGTAAAAAAAAAAAAAAAAAAGGGGGGGGGGTAATTATCTAAGAGTGAAACAAAAACAGGAGACCTTAAGCGTCTAATATTAACACGGGGATCATCATATATATATATATATATATGTATATATATATACACATATATATATTTATGAAAACATGCAAAAGAAAATGAAATTCTAATACTGAACCTTGACGTTTATGGCAGTGATGGAAAAAAAAACGCTCTGAATCAGGATGCAACAAATATTTTGTTTCACTTTCACTTACCTACAAAAATAGAAAGAAAAGAAAAGAGAAATCAGAAATAATTCACTGAAAGATTAAATTAGCATTGAAAGAGTCTTGGAAAAAGACAAACAAAAATCAGAAAATAAATACAATGCCAGTAGCTATAATTTAATCACAGTAGTTGAAACATTCATTTAGCATCACAGGTTACAAGTTAAAGGAGATTGGATATTGTAAAGATGCGTCTATTTAATCTGTGTGTTGAGTGATACTAATGCTATTTCTAATAGTGTGACAGGCCAACAGACAGAACTTATAGATACATGGACGCATCTAGAAATGATATTTATTACTGATGTATGAAAGATCAAAGAAAATGCTATTTCAAGCTTAAGCATGACAAACCCTAAAAATGCTATTTCAAGCTTAAGCGTGACTGACCAAAGAAAATGCTATTTCAAGCTTTCGTGTGACTGACCAAAGAAAATGCTATTTCAAGCTTTCGCGTGAGAGACCAAAAAAAATGCTATTTCAAACTTAAGTGTGACTGACCAAAGAAATTGCTATTTCAAGCTTAAGCGTGACAAACCCCAAAAATGCTATTTCAAACTTAAGCATGACAAACCCCAAAAATGCTATTTCAAGCTTAAGCGTGACAAACCCCAAAAATGCTATTTCAAGCTTAAGCATGACAAACCCCAAAAATGCTATTTCAAACTTAAGCATGACAAACCCCAAAAATGCTATTTCAAGCTTAAGTGTGACAAACCCCAAAAATGCTATTTCAAGCTTAAGCATGACAAACCCCAAAAATGCTATTTCAAACTTAAGCATGACAAACCCCAAAAATGCTATTTCAAGCTTAAGCGTGACAAACCCCAAAATTGCTATTTCAAGCTTAAGCGTGACAAACCCCAAAAATGCTATTTCAAGCTTAAGCATGACAAACCCCAAAAATGCTATTTCAAGCTTAAGCGTGACAAACCCCAAAATTGCTATTTCAAGCTTAAGCATGACAAACCCCAAAATTGCTATTTCAAGCTTAAGCGTGACAAACCCCTAAAAATGCTATTTCAAGCTTAAGCATGACAAACCCCAAAAATGCTATTTCAAACTTAAGCATTACAAACCCCAAAAATGCTATTTCAAACTTAAGCATGACAAACCCCAAAAATGCTATTTCAAGCTTAAGCGTGACAAACCCCAAAATTGCTATTTCAAGCTTAAGCGTGACAAACCCCAAAAATGCTATTTCAAGCTTAAGCGTGACAGACCAAAGAAAATACAGCAAATTTAATCAAATCTAATTTTACAATCATATGATATCTTGTAACAGATTTGTATTTCTAAACTAATTGTAAACATCGAATAAATTAAAAGAAATAAAAAATATATTTCAACAAGTCCCTATTTACTTGCCTGAACACCAGGGCAAAGTTTTTTGTTTTTTCTATCAAGACTTAGACATTGCAGGATGACGTCATAAGAAAATGCTATTTCAAACAAGTGTGACAGACCAAATTACATGCTATTTCAAGCTTAAACGCGACGGACCATCCACCAAACAGAGCCCCCGACACAAATGCTTGGAAAGCATCTAATAGTGAGAAGATATTGATGAAGAGAAGCCATGATTGGAATGTAATCGATATAAGAAGTTTCAAAAATCCCTGGAGGCTGCCTTCATCAGGATAGATTAAAATCAAGCTGAAGAGTTGATAAGGTGTTTTATTTTATAGTTTAAATTTTTAAAAAATGTTTTTTTACACATGTAAATTAAATAAGCACAATTTTACATTGGCAGAAATTATATTCCAAATAAATAAAATAAATGAGCTGGAGTCAGTGGAAATAAATCAGACTTTATTTTTGTGTGTTCATTGGAGAATAGCTTTATTAAGTAGGAAAATCAAAAGGAAAAAAGATGAAAAAATAATTATAAAGCAATCAACACAGCTAAATGCTATTGTATTTCTATGGATGCCCATTGTCAAGTCTGAGAGGAGTCAAAAGAAAAAAAATCAGGAAATTCTCTCCCTCTCAGTGTGAAGTCACTTGCCACACCAAAAAGCTGTGATACAATGAAATACTTTTCTGTGGATGACTCTCTCTCGCTGACATTATATATATATATATATATGTATATATATATATATATATATATGTATATATATATATGTATATATATATATGTATATATATATATGTATATATACATATGTATATATATATGTATATATACATATATATATATATATGTATATATACATATATATATATATATATATATATAAATGACAGAGAGAGAGAGAGAGAGAGAGAGAGAGAGAGAGAGAGAGAGAAAATTCGCCCAGTTTTGAAGAATGTATTCTTTATTTAAAACGATTGTTCCATTGTTACCCTGAATACTTGTGAAATGAAAAAAATCTCCCATTATAAATATATGATCCCTTTTGGGGAATTTTATCAATAATACATTGGATGTTATCATATATTTTAATAACTTCTTTGTTAAAGTGTGCAGATGTTGGGAAATAGCATTGTATAAAATCAACTTTGTGTTTATTTCCCCTCATTTCCAGAGTCAAAAATCTATCGGATATTGGCTTATATTCTTCCACTGCAGTGATATATTTTCTTTTGAAAAATCAAAACGCTATAAATAAAATATAATATATATATATATATATTAATTATTACTAGTATAAGAAGTGTGGATGTTGGTATAAGCACCTATTGGTACTAAAACCAAAACCTGTAAAAGGGCGGATGTGCTCAATTGACTCAACGCCCATCTACACACACCTAGCTATTGGGCCAACCTGCATGCCTAGGGTGGCGACTATGGCACAGTCCCCTGAATGACAGACACCAATAAAAAAAGGCCCTCTTGAGTAACCAGCCAAAACATCAAAAGGATGGACAATAGAGCAGAGAGTTCTAAGAATCCCTGAGTTAAAACAGGCTGCTATTAGAAGGCCAAAAATCTAGTGGAGAGACGACCTTGACAGCTAACTGGGTCCTACTTGGCCATGCCTAGCCAGTGATAAAACAAGGTGGAAAGAAACTAGGAAAGCACTAATGATAAAATTTCTTAGGCTGGAGTCGAAGCTGGACCCTTTCAAATTTCAGGAGTCTGGTGTTTGGGCAACTTCATATCCAAAATGTACTATTGATTATATTAAGAAAACATTGATTCATTCTGACACCTAAAACTAATTGATTAGATGAAGATCTAAAATTATTCAAAGAGTTTTAAGCGTCTACCGCCCAAAGATGAAGCTATTTCCAATGTCGCACTTGGTTTCCTTCATAATCTGCTTAACGGTAGCGCTTAACATATAATTGAGTTTTTACACCCTGGGCTCGGAGATGCTGTGATGAGAAGTGTAATACCGAATGAGTCTTCTAAGTTTCCTACACATTCATGATTAAATTCTCTTTCCTTTTCTTCTTTGAGAATGATTCAAAGAGCATCGGAATGGATAATAAGTAGAGAGAGGATGGAATTCATTATTGGCCTTTTGGTTTTATTTATAACTAGTTGGGATACCCGTCCCAGGTAGGATTCATAATAATGAGACACACTTGGGACCTTTAATAAGTTCAAAAGTTCAGACTATTAAATACTTTGAAGCAATTATAAATATACATTGATACTAATGATGAGAGGAAAAAAATTAAAATTATGCTTCACCAATGTTCACACTTGCTATTTATCTAGACATGATATTAAAATATTCATATAAAAATCATAGAATTATGCCAGTAATTAAATTTTTCATATATAAATTATTATTATCATTTCTGATGACCTAAAGAAAATAAAAAACACCCACCATTAACTTTTTATTATAGAGTGGAGAATTTCTTTTTTTTTTTTTTTTTTTTTTTTAAATTCATTTTGGGTGGCAGGGTAAGTCTGAGGTGGTAGTCTGAATTACTATTTGCTTTCTCGCATCACTTGAAATGGTTTCTTCCGGGAGCTAGAAAAAGGTACATATTTTACCCGCTTACAGGGATGGAAGTACATATATATGCCAAATGGGAGATATATAGGGTGGGCCAAAATAAGGGGCCTATCTTTAAATTTGAATAACTTGAATTTGAATAACTTCCACAAAATAAAAGTTAAACTCACCAAACTTTATGTGTGTGTAGACTGACCCTTCCGAGATTTTTTGAAATAAACAAAACAAATTTTAGCCGAAAAACACTTCTTAAAACTTACAAAAACTAAAGTATTGTTTTTTACACTGTTTTGAGTTTTTTAAGCAAAAATAATGTTTTCTAAATGAGGGTACGTTCCTTAGAGCTAATACGGCTCATGCTTGCTTCGGAAGGGGTCCTTTACTTATTCTTAAAAAAAAAAAAAAAAAAAAAGTCAATAAATAAAAAAGTCATGAATTTTTTAAAATAGGACCCTTATTTTTGCCCACCCTGTATAAATTATAACTAACGGAAGAAGATTTCATAGGCTGGAGCCCCAGTTAAGTATTATTTGCCATATCTGGTCTTTGAACAGGCCCAATCGAGAAATAGAAAACCAATAGCATCATCTATCATTAGTAAACCCATAACTTCGTTTCGGGGTTTCTGTGATGCCATCAAGACAATTTATACTTCATTTTTATAGGTCTTTGCATCAGCATGAGGATAATTAAAGACCCAGTGTTTGTGGAAACCCTGCAGGATATAATATCGATGATCAGGTTGTCGATGCCAATTGGATTACTTTTACTACTTCCTGTCTTTTTACGATAGCTTCAAGAATTGCACAGAGACTGAAATTGGCAGCTCCTATGCACACCGTATAGGTATCAGCTTCAACAATCATCTTGTTCTTCATAGAATTTTGAATCTATTTCACTCCTGGAGTGCTCAGCATTCCACCACTTTCTGTAAAGTATTTTAAAACAAGTTTCTTTCTTTTTTTAAAATTTTTCTTATCTTTCTGTTTCTGCTGGAGATGGGGCATCCTACCGGATGCCAGGCATTCACCGGTTATTTCAGACACTCCAGCCTAGAGATCTTTTTAAGATTCTAACCGTGCCTGTAAGTGCAGGTGTTTGTATTTCTCTTGCACTCGGTTCACAGGGTATACTCGCCAGATAGCTTTTAAAATTCTTTTTCATTAGTCCTGTTGCTCCTATAATTACTGGTATGATGGAGATTTTCCTAAGATTCCAGTTTATTTTCATAGCATACATAAAACCTTGGTATTTCGTAATCTTTTCCATTTCTGCTCTGTTTAATCCTGCATCATTAGGGACACTGACTTCAACTAGGGTTGCTACTTTCTCCCTTTTGTCCCATATTACGATGTCAGGTTTAACAGCTCCGTTTTCTAGATATGTAGCTGTAGGGATTGCATAGTCATAGTGGATGGTGTATAAATTATAAATGCTTTCTTCTATATACATTAATATGTGTATCCATGTTGTTATTTAGTGATTAACCGTGACATGTCCTCCTAAACCGTCCTCATAAGTAATCAGATTTTGTTTATTCTATTCATCAGTTGTAATCCTCTCATAATATTCTTCATCATTTCAACTGACAATCACTCTCTTTAACCTTTATCCTGGAGTCAGGGATGTGAATAGCCAATGGTAAAAAAAGCTGAAATCGAGAAGAATTTCCTAACCTGGGAGACACGGTCACAACCCTGTGTGTGTGTGGGTGTGCGTGTCCGTGGGTGTGTCCGTGGGTGTGTCTGTGTGAAGAGTGCAGAAGAAAAAAAACTGTTTTCCTCAACAACTCGAATCAGTTTCAACTAAGAAAGTCAATTTTCTGAGGAAACAAAAGTCATCTAACTCTCAAACTCCATCATGAAGTCTTAGTCTTCACGGCAAAATTAATATTTTCAGTTTTCACAGAGAACTGTCATAAGAGATAAAAGGAAGGCAAGACAAGATGGAGAGAGAAAGAAGAACAGAGAAAAAAAAACAGGAAAAGAGAAAGAAAGATATAGCAAGAAAAAGAAATAAAATCAAGTCAAATAGTGATGATAACATAAGGTTGTAGCAATTTGGCAGAAATAAGCTTTTTTATGAAAAAAAAAAAAAACAAAAAAAAAAAACAGATTGCAACCAAAAAAGCAAAAAACTCATATCCATGAGAGGCCTTAGCCATTTAAGCAGAAATTCGCCTTTTCTGGATAAAAAAAAAGCAGAATTCTGCTAGAAAGCATTCAAATCCATGTTAAATAGTTTTGGGTCTTGATAAATGGCGACTCGTTAGTAAAAAAAAAAAAAAGTTAAAAAAAAAACATTCACTGTGCTGATTACATTTTTGTTTAACACCAATGACAACACTGAATTTGTGAAAATTGACTCATAATTTTCATAAGATGCTTTCATTTGCATATAGCTTGAATAAAGTACTGACATCCAGTGATATTTAATGGGTTATCTCCCTTGGTCTCTGTAGCCATCAAGGTTTATTTCCCTTGATGCCTGGAAAAATAAAAAAAAAGTAAAAGAAAAGAGCATACAAATTTTCTTGCAGCTTTGAAATAAACTAGGAAGTTAGTTATTCCATACTAAAAATGTTAAGTATTTTAATTTATACAAAAGAAAGACAAAAAGAATGTCACTAAAATATTCAGAAGGTGATAAGTGCCCTCCTCCTCCCCTCAAATCTATTATATGAAGGTTCCAAGATTAGACTACGTTTTTTGTAAACGAACAGACATATTTTTTATCACTAATAAAATAATCCCAACTTTCATTAAATTCTCAGTATTTATTCTTATAAATTATATAAGTGGGATGTTATTGCCAGTAGCGTCCCCTTACTGGAACTCTCCATTTAGGGAGGACTAATAAAGTGTACCCCCCTCCCCTCGGCAGTTCAATAAAGAATATCCTTCGAAGCACATTAAGAATCCAACGTTGTGTGTTGGAGTTATCTTTCACCTAACATGAAGATACCATAACAATAAGATAAGGAATACAAATATTCAATTTACCATCGTAATGATTTTCAATAAACTGGAAGTTCGCTATCATAAGTGTCTCCATTTAATTAGCAATGCTCACTGCTTGTAAAACGTCACTAAAACAGCATTTGAGGGGAGGGGAGGGGAGTTCATGGAAACATACTCATAAGATCGCTATAAACCCATAAAATCCTGTCGAATCATACATCAAACGCAAGGAAACTTATTTATCTTAGATTTATCAATGTTATTTATGTTTATTTTGTTTCATACTTTTCCCCAGCAAAAAAATTGTTTTTTTTCGATTTTGGTTCAGCACATAAAAGGATAGTTGCATGTTTAACTCGATTCCAAAGCACACAGTGGTGGAAATTTAGTCAAATTTGGCTTTAAAAATCAAGAAAAGAACGCCTTTTTAGTTAATACATGTTCGCATTTGGTTAGTCAAATAGTTTAGCTGCAATTGATCATAAAAGTTTGACCGCTGTGGTTCAGTAAGTCTTCATTAAAAAAACTTCCAACATTTAAATCCGTTTTGAAATTTGTTTCATGCAATTATCATACATCTATGTCTAGAAAGTTCTTTGGAAATTCATAATAAAGGCACACCAACAAAATTTTACTGAATAAAATCCGTTGATTCGCCAATTTAACCTTTTGTATTATTGTAATGTCAGCAGGCAGTATCTTCATTGAACAAGACGGCGATATTTTTGTTGTTTGAATTCGTGAACGAATTTTAAAAATTGAAAATATGAATATCGAAAATGCTCTTAAATGTGTAGTTCTGTTATCAGAATATATACTTAATAATTTATAAAATTAAAGTTAAATAAACTACATTTACATGCTATTCTATTCTATTTTGAAAAAAAAAAAAGACTTTCTCAGCATTTGAGTATCTTTCTTAAAAAAAAACAAAAAACAATCATGTTTTACAGGGGATGGGGACAAGGATTGGATTTCCAAAGTATTAAAGATACCGAAAGTGGTATATATGGTGAAATAAAAATACTTAAACGTAGGAGACGTATATATTCACTTTTCGGTGTGAAATCAATTTCAGTGATGAATTAATGTTGCCTTCTATCCACCATTTTTAACTGGTAATGGAACAAATCGGTCAAGTCGAGAAAAAGAAAAAGAGAAATCTAAGATTTTCTATTTTTCTTTTAGGAAGTACAGGGTTATTTCACTTTCTTAATTTTATTTACGTCTAAAAGCGGTATGTGTCGTGCGATCAGATTTAAAAGTAAAAAGTAAAAAAAAAACTTTGTTTTTAATGTCCAAACCAATCTCAACCAAAAGATTTAATATTAACTGAAAAGTATTGAGTGGGCTCTTCCCTTGATTCGAACGGTATCTCGAATGAATGCCGTCAATACCACACAATTTTCCGACATTTGACCTGGCGATCTCAAGCTACTCACAATTTTACTGCTGAAGACTGTAGATATGACGGCCAGGGATTGCATCATGGCCAGCTTTCACTTGTCAACCAAAAGATTTAATATGTACTTGCTGTTGTATTAGCTATTAAATTAAATTCAATTAATTTGGCAAAAAATAAAACAAGCAGGTTTCAGTTACACTGTAAGGAAAGAGTGGTAGAAATTTACACAGAAGAGGATACAGTCGCCCAGCACCTGTCAAAATTCACTTTGAATTGCTACATTGTTGGCACGTTTATTACCTCTCTTGGGAGTCCATTCCAAGGTCCTGGGATCCTGATTGCGGTGGCCTTCCTCCGGTTCAATCGAAATCAGTACTGAAATAGTTTCTCGTGGTGTTCACATAAACCTCTTTCTGGTGCAGGAGTGAATAATAGGTCGCGAGGTATATCGTAATGACCATTAAAAAGTATTGAGTCGGCTCATCCCTTGATCTGAACGGTATCTCGAATGAATGCCGTCAATACCACACTTTTTCTATGTTTGACATGGCGATCTCAAGCCACTCACAATTCTACTGGTGAAGACTGTAGATCTGATAGCCAGGGATTGCATCACGGTCAACTTTCACTTGTCGGTCATTTTTTTATCTGCCGGTTTCGTCAGTGTTGAAGTGGATCTTGAAAATTCAGAGTAGAACATTGCTAATACAGACGTCTGGACAATAGATTGCAACTAATGTGTTTGTTAGTAGCAAGTATGTGAGTGGCATTGTTTCGGGCTTCTTTTTTATGCTTAAACCAATATATATATATATATATATATATATATATATATATATATTTAAAATCAATAAAATGTCTCCTTTGTGGGGCTATCCAAATACATTTTATTATCAACTTTCAAAGTACAATTTGAAGCTCGATATTTTATCATATGGTAAAATAGAGCTTAAGTTTTATTATATTCATTTTAAAAGACTTAAATTAACATTTAAATCATATTTCAAAATATTGTGTCTGTATATTTTGAAATAAATCTTTTGAAACCTTGAATACCTGATCTTTTTTATTAATTAATGTTTTACTTTTGTTCAATCCAAACACATATTGCCACTGAAGTGTAAGGAGCTACTGTGGTAGGTGCTAGATTTATAGGGGGCAACCTGGGTAAGGAGTTGTGCAGCAAGATGTTTATTCACATTATATTTAAATTTCTACATGTTAGTATGATCATCAGGAAACGAATTCCAAAGGGAAGCGGTCCTAGGAAAGAAGCTATCAGAGTAGAAAATCTTACGACATCTAAGGACCTCTACAGTGAAGGGGTGGAATTTTGCTGCTAGTCGGGTGGGGCGGGAGTATTTTTGCCGAGGGGGTACAAGTGCAGTAAGTTCGTCTGAGCACATTCCGTGGAAGTACTTGTAAAACAAGCACAGGGTTACAACACTGTGGCGATGTGACAGGGATCTAGCCGGGCAGACAGTGTGGGATCTATTAGGTTCGAAATTCTTTTTTTGCACCCTTTCCAAGAGAAAGAGGCTAGTGGTTGGCGCACTAGCCCAGATGTGGCAACAATACTTCATGCACCGGAGAATGATTGCTTTATAAAGATAAAAGATACTGGCAGGTGTGAGAAGTTTTCTAGCCCGGAAGAGAGAGCCTACCTTTGCAGCAGACTTGGCAGTATCTTCTATGTACTGATTCCAATTCATGTAGCCTTTAATATGTGCTATACAAGTCTATGTTTTAAATAAAGGTACTTAAAAAAGGGTAGATTACTTGGAAGAAGGAAAATCGACATAACTTGTTATATTTGCTTTCTCAAAATGCCTTGCCAAAAAAATATTGATAGCCACTGTAATGTTATAAGTCGTCTCCCTCGCACAAGTCAGTTATAAGTTATCTTTCTTGTAATCAGATGTGTTATATCAGATGTGTTATCTCCCTTGATTATAGAACTCTTCAAGGTTTTCACATGGGATATGAGAAAAATCTTTCTTCCTATTTTTTAATTATTTTTTAGCTATGGCCATCATAGTGTACGGATGTGTAAAGAAGCAGCTAATAAAAGCATGAGATGAACACCACATACGTTCTCTTTCAGTCTTTGTCTTGGGATACTACAGCCACTACATGGCGGCCATTTTGTCTAATAAATGTAACGCAAGAAACTGTCGACCATCAGACGTGCCGTTCACTGCCTACACTCATCAAATTTATAACTATGTACATGTCTATGTGTTAATGGTTTTCAAAAGATAGACATATTCATCATTCATTATGTTATTTATGTCTACAACAGTATATGTGCACTCTGTTTACGTCCTTTGCTTTTTATTGGCTAAACCAATCTTAAACAGAATGTGTAATATGTGCTATACAAGTCTATGTATAGAATATAAAGAAATCTTCAAAGAGGGTTTTTTATGACTAGGAAGAGAAAAAGAGCAAGACAAAAAATAGAGAACAGATAAGCCTGACTGCTTTAGAGCCAAAGACAACTCTCACTTTAATATTGATAAAGCAATTAGCAAAGAGTTGTCTCCCCTGAATGAGGTGAGGATTGTTCTTTCTGATGCAAGGAGAATAAGTAAACATCATTCAAATTGAACTGGTTTTAAAATATATACGAATAACATAGTAAAATGGCCGACTTGTTTATGAATAAACCGAAATACATTGTGGGGTATTTATTTTTGTATATCAACTATTTAAAAAGAATTTTTTTTTTTTTTTTTTTTTTACAAAAATTCCGTTTTAATCCTTTACATTATTGCATTTTTGATTTCAATAAATAATTAATAGCAAAAAAATAAATAAAAATAATAATTTAAGATGTAATTATCGAAATCAGAAGGAAAAACACACACAAACACATGCAAAGTCGTCTTATAATTAAATTAATAAAGATAAAATGATTATGCTTTTAACTTATACTCTGTACTCACTAAAATGTTTTTTTAATTTCAAATTTTTAACTATATACGCTGAAGGCCAAATAGACCTCTGCTGGAGAAAGCTACACACGACACTTTTAAGCTTAAGCATATACATACATAGAGTTAGAATTACCGGCTAGACACTGTCCTCGAATGTCTAAATTCTCTCTGTACAGGGGTTGTCAAGACAACCTGGCAAGTAAACCCTGACTAAATATTCAAAATAACATTGGATTCGAAGCCCAAATAACATCTCTCGGTATGACTACCCCACATTGGCTTATAAAAGGAATGGTGCAGCTTCTCCAAGTGATGTTGCCTTTAATAACACCACGTAGATGGATACTCCACCAGACTAGTTGAATTCTTGTCCTGAAATCCAGTAAAACCAAGAGACCACAATAAAGATATACTATAAAGTAGTTAACTGGTCAATTGGAGAGAGGAAAATTAATGTTCTCCACTTCTTTTACAAACTTAACGTTTCAGAGGTAAGGGAGAACTTTAATGGAATATTTGAATGCGTATGTATCTCATATAGCGATCAAGTGTTAACCCTAGGATGGGCCCCCTTTGATTTCTGAGAAATTAGAGTGAAGTCAAATGAAAGAGAGAAACACACACACGCACACACATATATATATATATATATGTATATATATGTATATATATTTGTGTTCTTACAAAAAAATGTATATTTTTAAGTATATATCTTCTATAATATCCGAAAATGTTCCAAATTGCAAGCTCAATGAAATTGCATTACAAGCTACAGAGTATAGGAGCATTCCAATGACCCAAGGAAAAAAAAAATCAATCCATAACGATATCTTTCATCTGATTTTCCAATTTCTTCATTCTCATATGTCATCGAAATTTTGGTTGTAATCGTTCAACGACATATGAGGATGAAGAAATTGGAAAATCAGCTGAAAAGTATGGTTTATGGATTGATTTTTTCCTTGGGTCATTGGAATGCACTTTATATATATACATATACCCACATATGTATTTCTTTCAGTTAAAATTATTTTAAATAATTTAATTGTTATTCCCATGATATTTGATAATGTAGGGAACTTACACTCAACCTTTTACTGTAATCAACTCTGTAATCATGGAGGAAAAAAAGCTATAATAATTCTATCAACTGCTGCACCATCGCCACATCCCATCCAATAGACATTCCGGCAGATAAGTGTCAGGATTTACACGATGGAAGGAACGAACGAACGACCGAGTGGAAGTGTTAAGGATAAAATGGCAAGTTTTAGATGATTAAAGTTTGAATATCCAGGGAACGGTAATGGAAGGATAATGTGTCTGCCAGGGGGAGGGGAGAGATAAGCAATGACAAGATTAGATATGGGGAAGGCAATGTAATCTATTTAGATAATCCCATGCTAGATTACAAGTCGATATTAAAAGTAATGGAGAATGAAGTTGATGAATGGAGATGAACTGAATAACTGTAATTCTGGACTGAAAAAATTCACCGAATGAGGAAGAACAGGTGATTACTGTGCTTTTCGTTTTATTGACTTTAAGCAGGGAATGGATATATATATATATATATATATATATATATATATACATATATAATATTTAAATGTTAAATTAAATTAAAGATAACTGAATTATCGTTTAATAATAATCTATCGTGATAATATAAAGCTCAATATATTGAATAGAGCAATCAATTCTACAGATGAAAGATGAGAATACAAAATTGTAAAGATACAATATTTATTAGAACATCAAAAGTTCAGAGCAAGGAGCTTCATATCCTTAATCCATGGATTTTCAAAGATAAACTCTTTTCATCAGAGGATAGAGAAAAACCGACAATATAATTGTAAATATTATTTCTTTATCCTCTGATGAATAAAGTTTATCTTTGAAAATCCATGGATTAAGGATATGAAGCTCTTTGCTCTGAACTTTTGATGTTCTAATAAATATTATATCTTTACAATTTGTTATTCTCATTTTTCATCTCTAGTATATATATATATATATATATATATATATATATATATATATAGTGTGTGAAACGAGCTTAATGAAAAATAATAAAAAATTGGAAAAAAATAAATAAATGTAAGTAAAAGATAAATAAAAGATGAAGGAAAACATACAGGTATTCGTCGGAATAAAAAAAACTGAAAAATAAATTTAAAAAACTATGGTTATGAGTTGATTTTTCCTTTGGTCATTCGAATTTAACTAAGGTTGTTTTGTTTTACGACATATCAACCCTTTTCAGGTTATTTAATGCCGAATCTGGTCATTTTGGTGAAGGTTTTTATGCTTCAAGTTTTTTATATGTTCAAATGTTTAATCATGGTTTTTGCTTTGTTGTTTTTGTTTCATGGTATATCGACCCGTTTCAGGTCATTTAATGCTGAATCCGGTCATTTTGGTGAAGGTTTTTATGCTTCAAGTTCTTTATATGTTTAAGTATTTATTCATGGTGTTTGGTTGAGTGAAAGGGGGGGGGGGAGAGGGAAGAAGAGGGGAGGGAGGGAAATTGTTGTTTTTTGCATTACATGACTGAGTTTTGCAAAGGAAAAAAACAATAAAACATCAATGTTTGGTGCATTTTGAGTCAGGAAGTCAATAACTTCAGACAACCTGATTTGGTAGCGCCAGTAGGTTCTATTTGACCCATAGATGAGGCCCTTACAGGTGCTACCACTCCTGGCCAGAGTGGGAGCAATGGCAATTAAGGGGCAACTCCACATTCCTCACAGTTCCCAAATGGAGGCCTCATCACTGGATGTCTTAAGGTCATACCCAGGACTGAATGTAACTAAAATATATATATGCTTTGAAACTTGTAACACTACCTCATTGAGCTTACAATTTGAAACAATTTTGGAGATTATAAGGAGTGTGTATACCTAAACATATATTTTTAATAAAAACTCACAAATATATATATATATATATATATGAGTTACTTCCCTGCACTTTTATTTTGCTTCAGACAGAAAATATATTTTTCTTAGTTAAAAAAATAAATATTTCTTTCATACAATTTGACTAATTGTATTATTTGACTAAAAGAATCCTTTTTTTGACTAATTGTTAATTATTTTTTGGGACGCAGGCAACCGACTTTTCATTCGGCCTTTTTCGTTCGTCTACGTAAACATCCGGAAACTACTGACGCCAAGTCGATTTTAGCTTGGGTCCTAATCTGGACCAGTACCAAATTTTGAAATAAATAAATATATATATACATGTATATATATATATATATAATGATCCCTTAAATAATGTTAAGATTAGCGTAAATTCTTGGAAGCAAACTAATATAGTGACTGTAAAAAGTTAATTGACTTACAAGCAAAGTAATTTTCCACCAAAGGATATGGGACTAAAAGTGTTCTTTTGTTCCACATATAGTTTTAATCGTTGAAAAACTTCCAAGACTAATATATATATATATATATATATATATATATGAAAGAAGTTGAGTGAAAGCTGAATAAAAAAGAGAGGCTGATTGACTAAATTTGTATATCTTATGCTTTTACTTTTTTATGTATAAACCAACGTACCAACGGTGACCCGATGGATCATGGACCGTCTAAACCATAATCAGAGAAAAAGGAAGGTAAGAGTTAGAGACACATATATATATATATATATATGTATATGTATATTTATGTGTATGGAATCAGTGGTTTAAAACTAAGCAATACATGATCAAAACAGATGACACAGGCCGAATCGCTAGGAAACAAGAGACACCTCTGAAAATTCACCCCAGTTTACAATAAAGAAAAATAATATGTCACAAGCCTCCTCTGGACACACACAATCAAGAATAGTCTACCAATGCAAAGGAAATGGAACCTATTACAATCGGTGAACCAAGATCACCGAACTGCAATCTTAATCTGGAACAGAACCACCTGCACACGAACCACAACCAGAAATGAACAACCCATAAAAAAAAAATATTCCAACACAAAAAAAAAACAGCCCATAAAACTAAATCACCTGAAACAACCACTAGTAAAAGGTCATCTTAGGCATTGAGAAGACTGATGCCAACAAACAGGCGGAAGAAGACTTGAGTCTCTGAATGGTTAAGACTCTTAAACCTTTCATCCGATAACAAATGCTAACCATTTCAATACTATACTCGTCATAAGCAACACTATAAGCAATCAAACTTAGTTCACACCAGTGATCAATTTTAGTACTCCCATAGTGTTCCTCATCTTTCGGCTGACAGTTATTCCATCTCGGTAACCCTTATCCTCATGTGGCTCTTGACCTTGATAAGTGATGACCCAATATAAAACAAAAACATTTTATTTTATGCATCAAGTTTTTTTTTTTCTCTTCACTTCAAAAAAAAAAAAAATCTTCGGTAGCGAAAGGAGATAGATCGGTAGGTATCAATATATTAATTGATATATGTTAGGGATTAGGGTTAGTGTTAGGGATAATCTTTGTAGTCTATTGTAATGTATCCATGTGTATGGATGAAAGAATAAGTAATATGTATCCTCGTTGTATTGTTTCCTTATAAAGCCTGCTTTAATCATCTTTAGGGGTGACGAATAAAATATGAAAAGCTACATCTGCCTTATGTGCTCATTCCGTGGAAGTTATCAGACATAGCTAATTATTTCATTTGAATGTAACAAGTTCAGAGAATGAGCAATTTGATCTGCGTTGACAGAAAGAGAGGATCAAGTCACCGTTGCTATATGAACAGAGATCAGTGAGCAAAAGCCTCTAAAGTGATCAGCCATTTGTAGATATTAATAAGATTTGAGTATTAGTTCATACGAATGGTAGCAAAAGGGTCAGTTGAACCTCTATCTCTCTCTCTCTCTCATACACACACAAAGAAAAGTTCTAAGAATGAGCT
This sequence comes from Sepiola atlantica, assembly GCA_963556195.1. Taxonomy (NCBI): domain Eukaryota; kingdom Metazoa; phylum Mollusca; class Cephalopoda; order Sepiida; family Sepiolidae; genus Sepiola; species Sepiola atlantica. Next base: position 98,865,987 of record OY744515.1, on the reverse strand, counting down.
AAACAGAGAGAAACGTATAAATACAAATCAAATGTGAAGATAATACTAATCTTAATCAACAATGAATATCTACTTGCAATAAGAACAATCTATAACTAGCATGGCTACCCGGCACTGCCCGAGCATAGACAACACAACAGAAGAATTAAAAAGTGTGCTACCATCTTTCTTTTAGAACTTCCATTTCTCCCCTCTCCATCTCCTTCTACACAGTCAAGAAGAATTCCCCCTCTTCTGACTGGGAACTAAACAGATACTCTACTTTGATCCAATCCTGAAGGCCATGAAAGTGTATTTTAGTTAGAGTTTCACACCAAAGGTTGATGGGAAACAAGAATTGCTCTGAATCTCGACTCACCCAGCCCCTCCTTGACTAATTTTATTTATTACTATATGAAAGCAAATGTTTGAAGTTAATATAAAAACGAAACTTCATATTAGAATCATGGATAACACAAGTTAAAAAGATGTGATAAAAATGCCACTAAAGCTTCAATTTGTTATACATTGGTCCACCAAGTAACACCGGGTTCTATACTAGTTATGAAATAAATCTTATTTGATATTTTTATTTATATATTTGCGTTTTTAAAACTTCAATTTTGCTGTGTTGCATAAAACATGTTAGACCAGTCTTGCTTTATTTTACAGACAGTTTTCAGTTTTTTTTCTTTTTAATTTATTTATTAACATACAGTGAAACTGGAATTTTTAATTTCTACACTTACATAATGAAACTATCAACTATGTTTGTTACCCCCCCCCCCCCCCCGCTGACCCCCATATTTCTCACTCCTCGTATTGCAAAATATTTATTCCCTTCAAACCGAACAGAAGATAGAACTTAACCCCTGGCCATGTTAGAATAGACCTCTGTTACTAATGTAGCAATACAATGAGCAGTTGAATATTGCCTGTCTCTGGGGATTAGAGTCAGTAGGACATTTTTTTATGAGAGACTTGAGCCTGCAATTATTCCTGTTGCTTTTTTTGTTTTTGCCGTTCAGGTAATCAATTAGTCCATCAAGAAAATGGAACCAGGCTGGCAGTTGATCAGTAATAGCCGCCAAGCAAAATTAGATTCAGATTGTCTGTTACATACAAACACAGTAAATCTTGTTTACATGTATAAATGCATATGCATGATAACATGGACATACATGTATGCATATACATACACTCATATATATGTACAGCATGAATACATAAACACAAATGCTTACATATATACGTATTTATGTATATACACATAGACATAAATACACACACACACACATATATATATAGAGAGGTCTCATTTCAGTTTTGAGAGATAATAGTGTGGAGTCCATAGTAAAATAAGGGTTATGCAATCTCCAACCACACTTTTTCTGAACATGCATTGCTTGTGAGTCCAGTGACAAGGAGAAGTCCAGAACAACTGGAAACAATGCTGAGATAAACAAAGAAAAACTGGTGTTATTTCGGAGTTGTCCTCCTCCTAGACTAGTTGCACAACCAGCTTGAGAGTCTAGGCTACCCTACTATTTAAATCATAGCTGGAGGGAGGATATATTTATTCAGACCTCGGCTCACTGAGCCCATAGTCCACACCTGTTACCACCTCCACATATTTTTATATATATATATATACACATACAAGTATGACACACCTACACATACAAGTATGACACATCTACACATACAAGTATGACACACCTACACATACAAGTATGACACACCTACATATACAAGTATGACACACCTACATATACAAGTATGACACACCTACATATACAAGTATGACACACCTACATATACAAGTATGACACACCTACATATACAAGTATGACACACCTACATATACAAGTATGACACACCTACATATACAAGTATGACACACCTACACATACAAGTATGACACACCTACATATACAAGTATGACACACCTACATATACAAGTATGACACACCTACATATACAAGTATGACACACCTACACATACAAGTATGACACACCTACACATACAAGTATGACACATCTACACATACAAGTATGACACACCTACACATACAAGTATGACACACCTACATATACAAGTATGACACACCTACATATACAAGTATGACACACCTACATATACAAGTATGACACACCTACATATACAAGTATGACACACCTACATATACAAGTATGACACACCTACATATACAAGTATGACACACCTACACATACAAGTATGACACACCTACATATACAAGTATGACACACCTACATATACAAGTATGACACACCTACATATACAAGTATGACACACCTACACATACAAGTATGACACATCTACACATACAAGTATGGCACACCTACACATACAAGTATGGCACACCTACATATACAAGTATGACACACCTACATATACAAGTATGACACACCTACACATACAAGTATGACACACCTACATATACAAGTATGACACACCTACATATACAAGTATGACACACCTACACATACAAGTATGACACACCTACATATACAAGTATGACACAGGTATTAGTGATGTATACTAAATTGATGATGGCACTAAAAGCAGATTAACTATTTTTTAAATCAAATTTAAAACTGCTTCAAACAACCTATCTGTATAACCGAAAACCTAATCGAATCAGAAAATCGACAAAGTTCAAAGCAATTCATTTGTTTTTTTTTTTGTTTTTTTTTAAATATCAATTTTCAAACTTTATATTATCAATCAATCAGTAAAAAAAAAAAAAAAAAAAATAGTTCCATTTTCTGAAACCTTTCTTCAAAAGATTTTTTATATTTTCTTCCAACATTTTTTTGTATTTCCATAGTCATAATATGCAAAGGGTGTGTGTGAGAAATGTAAGTGAAGAATCAAGTATGCATTCAAATATTGCAAAGCTTATTGTTCGGACAGAACGGAGTAAAGATGCAATTTAGCAAATGATGCGAGTGTCATTATTTCCTTATTTCTGATGCCATTGCTTTTGTTAAAAGACGAGCTAGCATCAGTGCAGAAGCAGAGAAGATGCGACTTGACGTGTGCAGCATTTATCTGTTATTGTGTTGAATATCTCCAATCACCAAACATGTTTTTTTTTCCTCATTTCTTTTTCATCTCCTTTTTTTTAAAAAAAACATTTCCTGGACAATAGACTTACTCTTGCTTACCGTTACAATACGGTGCTAGAAATTGTCAATGTAGATATACAGAGTAGGTTTGTTGATTTGATTTTTGGAGCTGACATTTTAATACTTGATGACTATATCCTGCCATATTCGACGGTTTTAGATTTTTAAAATGGTGATTTTACAGATCAGCATACATGGCTGCTAACATTGGTAAAATCCCCCAACAGTTTTAGCTAACAGTCGAAACGCAACCACACAAAATGAAAACCGGCTTCATGAAGCAGAAAATGAAAAACAAAAAACCATACAAATTCATTTCACATTCAATTTTGGACATTAACAAACTATATTCATATTTTCCTCCTGTAGATGACTATTAGTTGAAAACTCTTGAAATAAATTATATATATATATATATATATGTTATTGTTAGGTATGTTTATATATTTGTACATACAGGAATCATTCCTAAACTAATTAACCGATCATTATGAATTTTAGAATGCAGCTGCTAGGTGTAAGGGGTCCAAATGTCGGCTATATTTAGTTTAATTTAGTTTTATAAAAGGGGATAAAAAGTCCTTCATGAAAATTTAGATATCGCCAATTTTTGTGAAAGTTTAAGAGGTATTTACATATCAATTAATAAATATTCCTCAAATTTCAGTTTCTTTGAAGTATTTTAAAGAGTTTTTAGGGGCTATAATATGGGCACAACCTCCCATTTGAAAATTCAAATATTTCAGATTTACATTGATTTTGTTCTATAGTCATTAGATACCAATTAAGCGAGATTCTCTGAATTTCAATTTCTTCAAGATCCCTTGAGTTTAAGCCATAAATTTTGGGATTTTTTAAAATCAAAGTCATTATCAGAATCAGAATAAATATTCTAGACATAAGGTTTAGTATCTTATATCTTGATTTTAATCTTCGTAAAGGGACATAAGTCATGCAAAATGGTTCTGTCCGGGGAATTAATTTTACCAGTCCGAATCATTACCACCATTTACTCCACTTTGATACATTCGTTTTTTTTTTTTTGCATTCTTTTAAACTCTTGGTTATATGGGGCAAAGTTGCATTCCACAAGAGAAAGCTCTAAAGTCCATAGAAGGCGGCTTTTAAACTTGTCATGGAAACTTAAAATCAAAATAAGCACAAGAGTCCGGTTGTTATAAATTACAAAAACTTTATTAGAATTTTTTTTCATTTTTTTTTTTTTTTTGAAAAGGTTTAACCATCGTAATGCCAGTCATATTTTCGTTTCATTGGCCGCCCTCTTTAGCACTGGGGTATTGGATCGTTTACAGATTCTGTTGGAAACAAAAAGTTCTAGTGTCTGAATCCACCAATTTGAAATAGAAGAAAAAAAAGATAAAATAAATAAATCAAAATGAAACACTAGCATAATGTTGACTTTCAAATGTCTTATCTACTCCGACGCACCCGTTTATTCACCCACCAACCCGACACTAACTTTTAGTGACTGAGAGAAGGTAGGGTGTCATTCCAATTTATTAACTTTTGTGCCAATGAAAGCACAAGAATATTACTCAGTTTCAGTGCCAACCATTTTGGTGATAAGATTTCCAAAGCCTTGGGGTGACAGGAGGCTCTTTCGTACAATCTGATTGCATTTCCAGCTGACGAGGAGCCAAAAGAATCCAATATGGAACAAGTGTGTACAAGTCGATCGTTCTTAAGTGACATTATCTCCCGCAATCATTTCACGTTTAGCCAGCGGAGCAAGAAATATAACTCCATGATTTTAGGGTCCCAATATCTGTATCATTAATGGCTACAAATGCGTGGTTTTTAAAGAAAGAATTCTTAAATATCCCCCCCCCCTCCCCAAGCAACTACTTATATAACCGTCTACATGTAACGTATTTCATATAAATGGAATTTAGATATATCCAAGATACTTCGCTGGTTTCGATAGCTTCACTGACCCTTTTCAAAATAAGACACTCTTCAGCTGAAGTATTTTTTAAAGACAAAAACGGAGGCAGCACCACCTCTTTTACAGCTATTATTATATCAGGAAAGTTTTAGCATTTTAGCACTTATTTATTAGTTTATATATATATATATATATATATATATATATATATATATATATATAGTTAGGTATGCTTATAAGATATCAGTAAAATTTTACCATTTTTAGTAGTTATTTATAATATCAGTAACATTTTAACAATTGTTTATTATATCAGTATTTTTAGTAGTTATTTATGATATCAGTAAAGTTTTAGCATTTTTAGTTGTTATTATGATATCAGTAGTTATAATGATACCAGTAACGTTTTAGCAATTGTTTATTATATCAGTATTTTTAGTAGTTATTTATGATATCAGTAAAATTTTAGAATTTTTAGTAGTTATTAATGATAGCAGTAACCTTTTAGCATTTTTATTTGTTATTAATGATATCATCAAAATTTTACCATTTTTAGTAGTTATTTATGATATAAGTAACATTTTAACAATTGTTTATTATATCAGTATTTTTAGCATTTTTAGTAGTTATTTATGATATCAGTTAAATTTTAGCATTTTTAGTAGTAATTTATGATATCAGTAACGTTTTAGCAATTGTTTATTATATCAGTATTTTTAGCATTTTTAGTAGTTATTTATGATATCAGTAAAGTTTTAGCATTTTAAGTAGTTATTTATGATATCAGTAGAGTTTTAGCATTTTAAGTAGTTATTTATGATATCAGTAAAGTTTTAGCAATTGTTTATTATATCAGTATTTTTAGCATTTTTAGTAGTTATTTATGATATCAGTAAAGTTTTAGCATTTTAAGTAGTTATTTATGATATCAGTAGAGTTTTAGCATTTTAAGTAGTTATTTATGATATCAGTAAAGTATTAGCAATTGTTTATTATATCAGTATTTTTAGCATTATTAGTAGTTATTTATGATATCCATAAAGTTTTAGCATTTTAAGTAGTTATTTATGACATCAGTAAAGTTTTAGCATTTTTATTAGTTATTTATGATATCAGTAAAGTTTTACTATTTTTAGCAGTTACTTATGATATTAGTAAAGTTTGGGAATTTTTAGCAGTTATTTATTATATTGGTAATGTTTTGGCATTTTTAGCAGTTATTTATGATATTAGTAACGTTTTAGCATTTTTACCCTGTAGCTAGTAAATAGAGACTCCTCATAAATTTTTTTTTTATTTCACATGTTTGCATCAGCTCATTTCTTATAGTTATTTTCCTTCTGTAGCCCACCTTGAGGGGTACATTGTTACAATCATTTATTTAGGAAAATCAGACTTTTTTCAGGCCCTAATATCATAATCTTGTACGTTTCTTTATCTCTCTTCAACACTAGCCCTGTTTAATAACGCTAAATCAGCAGCGACAAGGCCATAGACTTATACTCTTTTTCACTTGTTCTTTTGCACACTGTTTTTCTTTATGTTCTCTCTTCTGCTAATTTCTTGACAATTTTTTCTTCCATTCTTCTAGAATTCATTTCATTTTTATTCATAAACAAGTCAGCCATTTTAATCTTGTGTTAATAGTTGCCAAACAACAAAAACAAAACTGAATTACTTTGTGATCCTTCGAAATTTGAAAGGAATTTGAAAGTATTTAAACTGGCTTCAAATTTTTTTTAGCAAATCCTCATGTATTAAAAGATTAAAAGTTTTGGAAGCAATAATTTTATAAATAGAGATTTAAACAACCTCACTTTAACAAAATTAGTTATAATTTTATAACAATTTCGTTCAATTAATATTTTAATAACAAAACTATACTGTAATAATTACATTTAGCTTTCAAAATCCAGTTAATAAAATAATAATAATTTGATAAAAAACGAAAGACTTTGTTATAAATTTTAAAAAAATTTGAAAAATAAAAGTAAAAAAAACAACCCCTGAGTAGGTAGTAGGGTTGCGGAGTCGGAAGGTATATGGTCTAGATCCTAGGATTTTAAAGATCCATACTCTGACTCCTTATTTTAAAGTTTCCCCACATTCAGACTGTCTGCTGATCCTGTGGAGATTAAATAATCAGACTGACTCTTAGCATCATTACAATTCTGACTCTGACTCATTGCAAAACCTCTGATTCCCTCCGAAAATGCTTGTAGGGGTAGGGAAGCATATTAAAAAAAAAAAAAATTAGTTAACGGATCTTACTCTTTTGCCATGCACTTTTTTTTTTTAATTCACAAAACAAACAAATTACTGTTCCATACGAGGGTGAGAGTGGGGAAGAGTTAATCATATACTTCCCTTTTTATCAATTGCTTAGAATTCAAGTAATTGTCTTTTATAACAAAACGAAATAACATCGAAGAGCAGGCAGACATTATCTTTGAAACAATTACAGTTTTCACCTGTGGTAGTGAGCCAACCAATATGTGTACATCAAACGTCTATCTCGGAGCAAGAATGCTGCCACCTGCTAGATTAATTAATAAAAGCAACCCTACAGGGAATAGGGAAAACAGAAATTCTTCCAACTTAATATACATTTATTCTAGAAATTCGGAAAGAAGCGACAATATAAAAATAGAGAAATTGTTGTTCACAGTTATCAGCATGAGTGACATCCTTCATCTTTGCTAGACGACACCAACCACCACCATATTCGGTTTGATGTCCGTTTTACATGCTGGCATGTGTTGGTCAGCTTTTAAAAATTGACTTCCCAAACTAACCTAAATATAGGTTCTTCTTCTTACCAAGTTATTTTTCTAAGTGCATTCGAATGTTTTTAATGTTTTACAAATTAAAAAAAATGCAAGCAAAAAACACAATAAAGTAAGGAGTACAAGAGGAAAGTGTAATTTGCAAAAAAATAAAAGTCTAACATGTTGATATAGTATTTTGATAAAGACGAAATAGATGAGTTTGACTAGATTTTATTTGTATTCATGCAGTTATTAACTTTTCCACATATTCTCCCAACATTTTGTCGGGTTTATTCTACATTATTTCCTCATATATATATACATATAGGTATATTCAGTTCAACGCCCGTTTTAGATGTCTTTTTTTATCCATCTTTCTATTAAGTTCATCTTTACCACTCCCTCCCATGTTTTCCCTGCCAACTGACCCTGTTACCTCAACTCTTCTACATCTACTAACCCAAGTCGTCTCACCATTCTGTTAACGTAACCATACCAACAAAGTCTCCTGTTCTGCACACATCTCTCTATACTGCCAGGATTTAATCTTCCTCTGGGGTCATCAGATCTAAGCCTGTGTTTAAAACTCACATTACATATCCATCGCATCATACTCATCATTTCTTTCCATGCAACCTTCACAGTAGAAAAATATAAAGGACAACAATTTTATTAAAGAGTAAAATAGAGTTTAAAAATACTGTTATGTAATTGACTGAGCAGATGAGATAGGTAAAAGGGATTTGTAAATAGTGAATCAGTTAAAGCACTTGGCAAGACATACCCCTAGGTTAGGTGTGGCAAAATGAAGCTCTGTTCTCAAAAGTCACCTAGAAACGAAAATGAACAGTGTAAAATCTTAGGAACTTGTGAAGCAACAGACTGGCCGGTTATTGAATTTAGTTACAAAAGAAAAAAGAAAGGCATTTGGAGTCAGCAATTTAGCCCAATGCAGATACCAGCTATGAAAATAAAATTTAAAATATGTAAAACATATATTGAATCTAAAGAGTAGAGTATATTTAAACAGCTTATAAAAACATAGTGAGTATAAAAAAGAGATTCTTGAAGGCCTCACGAATTCCTCATCATAAAAAAGTGCATCTAAAGAGTAGATGTTTTTATGCTGTATAATGAGAAAGGAGAAGATGAGATCTTGTGAGTGACGTCTGGGTGAAAATTGGCTGACAACGGTAGACCTCTTTCTCAGTAAACTGCTGAGTGATACAGACGTGCATTGAGAGTGATCGGAAGGATGACCACCCCCCCTCCTGAGGGGATGTTAGGTAAAATGAAAAACGGCATTTTTTGAATTTCGGCTCACATAAAAAAAAAAAAGTCGCTGGTCAGGGTTTTAATAAAGATCTGAACTGTGAATTCTTGTTGTGTAGTATTTTACAAGACCGCTGGTCTATGCCACATGGTGTCAATTAAAGATGGTGTACACGCACGTTTGATGCAGTTACAGATAACAACAGAAGTAAAGAACGATGTTACATTTGAAGGTCACATGACGTCAACCGAAAAAAACAAAAACTAAAAGTATTTGTCAGATTGAGAGAGGTAGGATTCGGTTTTAGAATTGATTTCATTAATGCTTAAAAACATAAATTCTTTATGCAAAAATCAGCTGAAAAAAATATGTATCTGGATCGTCTAAAGAAATAAGTTAAAATCATTAAATAATTCATGGTTCGCCATAAGCAAAACATGACAAGTACAAACAAAAAAAAAAAAAGAAAAAGAAAATTCCTGGAGATTCTTTCAAAAGAAAACAGATTGAATGGAATATAAACAGTCTGGACAGACGATGCAAAAGAAGTTGGTTTGAATGAAATTTTAATCATGTCTGAAAATGATTGAAAGATAAAGTAATCCAAACAATGATCAAAACGGCCGATCAAAAAAATAAATTTAAATAAAATTAAAAATAGAAAATGGATAGGCTACCGCATCCTTCCGATTCAATGATATTTAAGATGTATTTGTTTTAATCACATTGCAACACAAGTGATAATTATCAGACAAAACTTCAGGTAATATTTTTAGATACTCAAAAGTCGTAGAAACAATCTCTATACCAACAAAATTGTTTGAACATTTCTCGTGTGTACGTATGTATGTGTATTTCTAGTGTCAACGTAACTTGATAATTACACAATTATTCTTATTTTATTTACCATTAATGGTTTGGTTGTTTTGTTTTACGGTATATCAACACCTTTCGGGTTATTTAATGCCGAATCCACTCATTTTGGTAAAAGTTTTTACTATTAATGGAGAATTTATTGAAATCAAAAATGCAACAGTGCAAAATAAAACAAATTTAAAAAATCCTATTTAAAAAAAATAATTACAAAATTAAATTGTACAATCCCAATATTTCTTTATATATGGCTCCTACTGCTAAAATGTATTAGTTACTATTGTCTTACACATGTGTGTGTGTGTGTATATATATATATATATATATATATATCACCAATAAAAAAACATTTCCTTAAAAATACATTAAAATATTTAGGTGAGAAAAACCGTACATATTTACAGGCAAGGTGTCAAAGTCCAGACATCAATATCGAAGGTTCGATCCTTGTCAAAGTTAGCCATGCTCCAAAGGGCGAAAATATACAAGAACTTTTGTACTATTTTATATAATATTCATTTTATTTTTATATCATGGCATATTTCAGACTTTAACGATCTACCAAGTCAGAAACTCAGCATGGAATGTAAAATATTAAATTTAACAAATTTATTCAAATATATACTTTCTCTATCGTTCATTTTTCCGTTGGACCTGCAATGGAGGCACTTATATATATATATATATATATATAGTTGTATTCTACCCGGCATTGCTTAGGCAAAGATATATTGCCTGATGGATGGCTAAATAATTGAAATAAGTAGTTTTGTTTAATCTTTTATTTTAAATATAATTTCTAAAATTTCGATTTAGTTTTCCCTTATTTATTTATTTGAATAAATATTCAATTAATATTAAATAAACAACTCGATGCGTATTTATCAAAGTTACGTGTAGGTGATAAACAGATACATAGACAATCTTGTCTGATAGTATTATCAATACAGAGATTGCAAAGGTCTAAAGATAAATTTAGAACTGCCTGTTGACAATCAGAAAAAAATAACATTAGAATGATGATTATTATTGATAGATATTAATCATTGCTGATATCCATCATTATTATTAACATAATTCCTTGAAGATGGCTAGGGAAGTAGCCGAAAGTAATTGAACAAATGGAAATGAAAACATTCCCCAGTTAGACAAGATGCACCTGGCTATGGTCAGAGGTTAAATCAGCCGAAATGTTGTAAAAAATAACATCCAAGATGAGAGAAATAGTCTAAATAGTCCAAATAACACAAATTGAAACCAGGGTTATGGAGTCGACACCTCCCAAAACCTGACTCCGATCCCTAGAATTCCCAAACATCCAACACCGACTCCTTATTTTAAAGTCTTCCAATATTCAGACTGTCTGCTGGTTTTTCAAAGGTTAAAATATTCGACTCTGACGCCAAGCAATCGTACGAGTCCGACTATGACTATATACAAAACCTCCGACTCTGCAACCCTGATCGAAACATTAATTAGAAATTTTCTTTATTACATCCGGAAAAAGAAAAAAGAAAAAAGAAAAAGAAAATCAGTACTAAAGATTTCCTTGTCAATGTTATACAAGAAAACATTTCTAAAAGGTGTTCTGCTTAAATATACTTTGATTTATATAAGTAAATGTTTATGGCGTACATGAACATTGCCAAGGTTTCGATTCAATGATTTGAGCCATTTGGCTTTGAAGAGACCATTAGGTCAAACCGTTGTCATATCCATGCAAACGATAGATATTATTATTATTATTAGAAATTTAACTGCTACACTTTTCATGTAATTGAGCACTTTTGGATTCCAAATGGCCAATTTACCACAAGACAACGAAGGTGGGTTCTATCCTACACCGTCAGATATTCATATGCCCTTCGTTCCCTAAAACACTCAAACATTTGTGTTTTTCTATCAAAGGAAAGAGGAGAACCGATGCCATTATGGCTGGAACAACAATCAAAGAAGTAGATTTACAAAGATAAACTCCATTAGGAATTTGTTTTTATTAGACAAGAGGGGAAATTGATGTTAGAAATTTGCAGAGACAGGAATGTTTTCCTTTTTATTCTTTGGTATGTATTAAGGAGGCAACATTTCCATCCATTCTATATATATATATATATATATATATTTTTTTTTTCTGAAATAAGGTTATATGTTAGAAAACGAGAAAAATTAAAAAAAGATACATGTACAGGGTTTTTGTCAGTTTTTAACAAGACAAGTATCGATGAACATATATATATATATATATATATATATATATATGTGTGTATGTGTGTGTATATATATGTTTTACTATATTGATGAGTGATGCTATAAATTTGAATAAACATTCAAACTATAAAGCTCTGCCTGAAAAGATATTGAGAAATTTATATGTACAAAGTCTGCGGACGATTTAAAAATTCATATCTGATTGATCCTTTTTAAGTTAATTTTTATGTCATTTTGTGTTATATATATATATATATAAATTGAAAATAGAAGCCTTTATCAATGCAAAATTAATTTAAAAAAATTTTTTTTTTTTAATCTTATTAATTTCGGAATAATATTCCATCATCAGAGTTGACCAGTATTGTGTAATTTAAGAAAAAATAAAATAAATAAACAACCTTTTTTTTTTGATTTTTGATATAATGTCCTTATTAATGGGTACTATCCGCGGAGATGTTGTTGGCGGTTATGAATTCAAATTCTGGTTGTAGAACTAAGAAAGCATTGGCACGCTCGAAGAGGGGTCGTTCATTTAGAGAAAGAAATACATTTACTCGTGCTTCGAATTGGCTAAAAAAAAATGTTTTTTTAAAATACCGGATAAAGTTTAAAAAAATAAAAGCAGTGAGTTGCAGTTTTCTGTGATTCATTATTTTTTAAATTATTTATCTCAAAAGCCAATACTTATCTATTAAGAGGAGCATACGTGGAAAACAAGACACACATGTGTGTGTGTGTGTGTGTGTGTGTGTATATATATATATATATATATATATATATATATATATATATATATATATATCCCCGGACAAAATGTTAATAGTGTTTTGAACTCGGCTTGTTGATTCCACAGTCTACATCAATATCCATTAACTCTCTCAAAATAAATAAGTACCTTTTCAGTGTTTAATGATATCATTTCTGATTTTGTCTATTCTTAATAAAACTTTATAAATTGCTAAACGTTCTACACTCAATTAGAACGATTCATACTGTACTTCGTATGACTGCAGACAAGTCCTTTTTAGATGTTAATATTCCTAGTAATAAGAATGGCAGTTTTTCACACTTATGTGAGTGGATACTTAATGAATAATTTGGAAGGGCTTAAAAATAAAATTATTTGACTAATCAGAAGTTGACAGTAAAAAACTTGAATCTATAGTTTTGTGGAAATCTATAGATTTATTGGATTACTTACTTTAGACCAAGTTTAGGATGTTTCGGAGACTCGTTTCAGGGGCTAGAGCTCTATACTGATATGGACGTATATGATGCATAGGATTTCTTTAATATCTGCCGCTATAGACTATTTTTTTTATTAGATACAGATGTTTAAAATCTGTAAACATTGGTGGCGAGGTGACTGAAAATTGCCTCAGTTGAGAATTTCTCCTTCACTGACCGAGGACAGAACAGCTAGTACACTTTGCCAAAAGGTCAAGAATAGTTTGTTTTAAAAAGAATATGACTTCAATCCTGCAAATGCTGCCGATTTCAAAGTCTTTCCCTACAAGGTGGACAATTGGCTGAAAAACACTGACACCAGGGTTGATTTAAGGAAACTGATATCTGATCGGCAACCATGAGATATAGCTTACTTTAAACAACACTTATCAGACTGCATGTGGAGGACTAAAGAACATTAATTTGGTGTTTAAATTACGTACCTGTAAGTTAAAATGATAAATAAAAGCTGAAATATCGATTCCAAAGCACGTTAATAAAATGTAACACCCCTCAAACCCTTTAATAAATGTAAGCAAGTTAGATTTTTTAAAAATATACTGTGTACATCTATTCATTCAAAGTCAGCTTCCAGTCATTACAAGGAAGAAGAAAACATTGTGACACAGTTTATCACATGGAGTTCAAATACTAGATAAAACTACTAAGACGTGTTCATCCATTCATCTCAAGCCTGCTTCCTACCACAACAAGGAAGGCGACGAATGGATATATAGTTCACCATGTAAAGGGATCAGATACAAGATAAAAGCACAGAGTAAAAGGAATATAAGAATATTCTAGTTTGGTGCTGTGACCAACATACTATGCCACATTAGGACATTTAATTTATTTTAATAAAACCATTTCGTATTTGCAATAAATTCTGCTTGAGCAAATATCTATTCTCAACCTGTGTCGATAGAAACCTTTCTTCTGATCAACTGTTTGTCTCGTGTCAAATAAGATGATTTGTATGAAGTAGCCATTTTCTTTGGAATAATAACCATTCCAACTAAAGGCGATTACTGTAAAGGTCTTTTGTTAGTTATTCACACAACAGCTACTCGGGGATATATTTGCTCCGAGCTACAAAGATAGTCAGATTTTGTAATTATACGAAGAGCAAATGTGGGTGAAACCTTGTTATTGAGTGAGGGGGGATTCAATAGAAATGCTGTTATGAAAAAGTTTTCCAGAAAGAACTTGTTAGGGATGGTCAAACAAGAAAGACGAGTGAATGTGTGCATGTGCGTATATATATATATATATATATATATATATATATATATATATTAGTACTTAATGTATCCACATAAAATATTATAAGGAGATATAATTTTTATGTATCGGTTTTCAGTATTTACTTCAACAGTGCTCGATATGTAAGTAGAGCTAGGTAGTAAGCAATGAAAATATATATGGCAATTAAGTGATGCTAGCGTTTCAAGCTTATTGCTCTCATCAGTGCAGGAAAGTAACAATTTCAGACAGTCGGGAGGCGCGAACCTGGTTCACAGAGTCAGCTTAGAATCTGCAAGCTGACTCTGTGAACCAGGTTCGCGCCTCCTGACCGTCTGAAATTGTTACTTTCCTGCACTGATGAGAGCAATAAGCTTGAAACGCTAGCGTCGCTTAATTGCCATATATATTTTCATTGCTTACTATATATATATATACATATATATATATATATATATATATATATATATGTGTGTGTGTGTGTAAATTCATTTAATTATAAGACATCAATCCTTTGTATAAGAATCTGCCAACGAGAAAATAAAAAAAATAGAATACATGGAATCAGTGACTTACTGTTTTGTTGCTTAGTCTTGGACATCAAGAAGCACATAAATATATTTTATGTTATTTTATTGGGGATTGAAAATTATCACTGATTCTATCACCTTTGTCAGTTAAGAATGACATAGTAAACGCTTAGAATTTAATTTTACACATATTTTTGTTTGAAAACATTTAACAGATTTGAAGTTTGTTGATTGGGGAAATGAATTAAAGTGTGCATGCATTTAGTTTCGTTGTTCTGTGTTGTTGTGTGGAATTAAAATCAATTTTCAGTTGTCTATCATGTGGTTTGATAAATAGTGGTGTGCAACCAGTGAATAAACATAGATGTCCCTGATTGCATTTTTATGGTTGTTAAATCTTAGACAGAACTGGTTGCCTGTCTCTCCAATATATACCCCTATATAAAATTAGTGCACAAAATGTAATGGATCATGCTGGATACAACTAAGTGAGGTTAGGGCTGTGATCTTTAATTGAAAGATAGGAAGATTGATGGAGGAATCTGTGACCAGATATTTACAGACTTGACAACAATACTTGAGGAATGACGATAGATTTGGTGTTTGTCTTCTAGCATTGATTGGTGGTGTGTTAAACAGGGAACTAATTTCAGGGTTTGTTTTAATAGGCATGTGAAATCAAGTAAATTATACGCAACGAAAGTTTGCTTAGTCATGTTTTAATTTTCATACGTAGTGAACTGATTATCTTTGGCAAGACTTGTGACTACCTTTATATATATATATATATTTACACACACATATATCAAGCAAACTACACCACTCTCTCATATATAATGTGTGTGTGTCTAGAAACAGAAATACAATTATTATTTTAATTTTATTAAGTATACGTTTGATTTGATTTTGTCAGCTTTGATATTCACATTTGTTTTCATTGTGTAAACTTTCTTTGGAACCTTCCAGAGAATCAAGTGGTTTGATGTAAGGAGAGTTACAAACCGACTAGATTTGTCCCCTGAGAAACAAATTGAAACAAATTGCCTTTATGCGAGTGAACATTATGTTGCTTCAAAAAATCTCTTTTTTGCCACAAAGAAAATTAATATTGTTTATTGTCGGTCGTATTAAGAGAAGAATGGAAAGGCCAAGCCATAACTGACCAGTCAAAAAGTGCAGACAAAAATATAAGATTAGAAATACTGAGAAGTAAATCACTTGAAAAATAGCGTGCAAGATTTTTGTGACCTTTTTGTTCTATACTCGACTTTGTGACCGTTTTGTTCTATACTCGACTTTGTGACCGTTTTGTTCTATACTCGACTTTGTGACCGTTTTGTTCTATACTCGACTTTGTGACCTTTTTGTTCTATACTCGACTTTGTGACCTTTTTGTTCTATACTCGACTTTGTGACCTTTTTGTTCTATACTCGACTTTGTGACCTTTTTGTTCTATACTCGACTTTGTGACCTTTTTGTTCTATACTCGACTTTGTGACCTTTTTGTTCTATACTCGACTTTGTGACCTTTTTGTTCTATACTCGACTTTGTGACCTTTTTGTTCTATACTCGACTTTGTGACCTTTTTGTTCTATACTCGACTTTGTGACCTTTTTGTTCTATACTCGACTTTGTGACCGTTTTGTTCTATACTCGACTTTGTGACCGTTTTGTTCTATACTCGACTTTGTGACCGTTTTGTTCTATACTCGACTTTGTGACCTTTTTGTTCTATACTCGACTTTGTGACCGTTTTGTTCTATACTCGACTTTGTGACCGTTTTGTTCTATACTCGACTTTGTGACCGTTTTGTTCTATACTCGACTTTGTGACCGTTTTGTTCTATACTCGACTTTGTGACCGTTTTGTTCTATACTCGACTTTGTGACCTTTTTGTTCTATACTCGACTTTGTGACCTTTTTGTTCTATACTCGACTTTGTGACCTTTTTGTTCTATACTCGACTTTGTGACCTTTTTGTTCTATACTCGACTTTGTGACCTTTTTGTTCTATACTCGACTTTGTGACAGTTTTGTTCTATACTCGACTTTGTGACAGTTTTGTTCTATACTCGACTTTGTGACCGTTTTGTTCTATACTCGACTTTGTGACCTTTTTGTTCTATACTCGACTTTGTGACCTTTTTGTTCTATACTCGACTTTGTGACCGTTTTGTTCTATACTCGACTTTGTGACCGTTTTGTTCTATACTCGACTTTGTGACCTTTTTGTTCTATACTCGACTTTGTGACCTTTTTGTTCTATACTCGACTTTGTGACCTTTTTGTTCTATACTCGACTTTGCGACCTTTTTGTTCTATAGTCGTTCAGAAGCTGGTGAAAAGACTAGGAGAGATTGGAATCAAAGGGAGGATTGCCGCCATGGAAAAAACAGCACTGAAGAAAACAGCTGAAATATCGAGAAGTGCCTTCAAGTGTGGAGGCCAATTCACATAATCAGGTGACATCAACCAACCAACCAACTAACCAACCAACCAGAGGTAAGTTGAAATAGGATAATGCTGCATAAACACCACTGAAAATATTGGAAGAACATTGCACACATCCAAGGTAACAGAAACTGACAGGGTACATATGTAAGAAAATTCCCATAATCTGACCCCTCCCCCTTCTTCGTGCTGACAAAAAAAAACGACGGCACCAACACTGGTTGATATCACACAAAATGGTTCTGAAGGGTCTAGGAAGATGGAAAAACCAAGGAGGATTAACACGATCCAGACCTCGATTGGAAGGGCATAGAGAGTACTCAAATCTTGACAGGGCTTATTGACTCTCAAAATTTTACAGAAGCTAACCACCATCATCATCATCAACCGGTTTATTTGTTGAATCAGACCACAATTAATCCTCTGATGAGGGTGGGACCTGATTGTCTAGTCTCAATCCAAGTCTTCCCCTCCATTCTTGTCTCTGGTGAGGACGACAGAATCCATACTCAAGGCTCCCCTATCACGTTTTATAACGTCCTCCCAAGACAACTTGGGTCTGCCAGAGGTGGTCTTCTCTACTGGCACATTCAACTGTCAGGCTTTTGCAATCTAGCCATTGCTGCGCTCAACGTGCCCCAACCAACAGTCTGCTATTCTGCATGGTGTCTGCAAGGCTTTCCAAGTTGCCCTGCGCAAGTACAAACCCATAAGGTATGCTTTGTTCAGGCCTCACCAAACAGATCCATCTGACCATTGCCTTGTTATTACGGTTCAGTTTCTTTAGTGTGCTGGCAGAGACAGCCAAGGTTTTGGAGCCATACATTAGCCCATTTCTGACACATGAGGAATATACATGACCTCTCGTAACTGCTGGCAGATGTTTGTTTGTCAGGATTGCTCTCTAAACTGTCTCCAGCAGACTTGCAACGTGTAGCTGCCGCGAGTTACACGTGAACACAATGGTAGACAGCTGTTGCAGGAATATAAAGTGATTTGCAACGGTGATCAAAATAAGTGGAGAGTACTTGTCACTCAGGTTCAAGGGAACATCAAACTACTAGTGAGTAAATAATAATAGTGATAATAGCAGCGCAATCATATTTTTTTTAAGATAGTAAACCCCTGATCAGGATGACTCCTGAATTATCACATGAGCTTCCAGATATGACGTTGTTTCAAGTGGATTATGCATAGTGAAAACCATGACCCACTCTTCCTCTCATCCAAGTGATGAGATTCTCCAGGGAGGGGGTTACAAGTATTACATCAGAGTTTTCTTTCTCCAAGACCAGATGCGCTATCAAGGCTTTAGAGTCTAGTCTACCTTACTATTTCACATACAGCTAGTGGAAGGACAGATGGATCTATACTTTTCCACAGGGTATTAATAAATGACGCAGTAGCCTTGACAGAACTCGAACTCGGCATGCCGAACCCACAGTTAGCGCAGGCAACCGATCAAACCACTTCCAATATCATTAAAGACAATACCGAAAGAGATAATAAGAGGTTCTTTTAAACCATTTGTGTAGTGTCCATTAGTATCAGAAGCAATAACTGAAACAGCATGAAGAAATTCCGAAGAGTTGCATTAAGCGGAATGGCTTGCGTCAACAAGAAAACAAAGAACTGAAACTTTTTTTTCCTCTTTCTCTTGCAAAGTTGGGGATTAAAAACAAAATGATGAATAAAAGTAAATAACAGAAAAGCAATATGTATTTTCTGAGTAAGATTTTTGCAGAGAAAATATATTCAAGCAAAAGTCATCGCTGATATCTACAAAAGAAATGGACTGCTAATAAGATCGCCAGACAAGAAACATGAAGTATATTGTCAAAATAAGAGTTACAAAAGATTTTATGAATTTAAATTAAATTGACTATCTGACAGTATCTGTATTTTACAAAGAACACACACACATATATATATATATATATATATATATATATATATATATATATATATATATATATATATTTCATTTATCTTCCTCCCACAAGGTAAGATGTGACACAGAGACGGGAAAGTGGGATTTGAAAAGCCAGCACCCGAGAAGGTGAGCACTCTGGCCATTAAAAATTGCCTGGGCAGCCCCGTCGGCATTCCCCAGTAGGGCGCCTCAGGCAGTAAGCAATAAACTTACTCCTCCCCAAAGAGGGGAGGCAAAGCCTGGGAGGGTGGACCTCCTAGAACTGCACAGGACAAACTCACAGACCGATGGAATCAAGCCCCAAAGGATAAGACGGTACTGGTCTATAGGGTGCAGTATCCATCGGAACAGATACTACACTTTGATCTTGGCCAAAAGGCCAATACTTATAGCTATACAGAAATGTTTGTGTTTCAACCCTGAAATAATTCATCAGGCTAATTGAGATGGCCAAGGGGTAAATTACTTGAAAAATAGTGTTTAGCCAACTGAATTACTTTGGCGATGAAACACAAACGTTTCAGTACAGCTTACTTACTATAAGTATATGTTTTATACTACCACGTAACTCTACTCATGCAATGAGCACTGTTAAAAATAGCAAAACAAATATATATAATTTGTAGAAGACTATAACAATGCGGAAACGTGAATAAAAAAACGATTTTTTTAGATAATTAAATCTTACTTGCTTATGGATTTCTCCTCAATTGCTGGAGTTGTAGGTATGTCACTGGAATATCACAATATTTCGAAGATATTACCTCTTTTATCAAGTGTTTCTATTTTTTTAAATCTCAGGTTACTCATGTGTAAACAATTCTAAAGTTTGAATCGAGACAATGCGAGATATTCAGGTAAAATCTGTTCAATATTCATAGCTTTAAATACACAAACATTTACATATAGAAAGATTTAAAATTTAATTACAACAACAAACATTGAATTAACGTGAATGTTGGAGCTCATCAATTCAATCTTAAGTATATAGGATATCCTCGTTTATCGATACACAGAAATGAAAACGTTTGTTTCCCTGTTGTAATAACCGATGTTAACGGTTAGAAAATCCAAATTAGTTTCAATACAGGTTTAATTTTCCTGATATACCATCTGGAGTAACTAGTGGTCAAAATGTTGATTCCAATTATCGTTTACTGAAGATACAATTGAAAAAAACAAAGACCTATAGTATGATCAAATACAAATTTTTACCTAGGAATATACTGGTGGTCAATTCTGACTTATATATAAATTAGAATTGAAATAAATTTAGGTAATGAATTTAACTTTACTTTTGCTCTGTACCTACAATGAGCTCTCTAACAGAAGGTATTCTGACAAGGACAATACATCCAACAAAGATTTACCATGCTATATATATATATATATATATATATAAATTAGTCGTCCGAGGCTATAGCAATGCGATGTGGTTGCCGTAAGATGGAAAAGTGAAAAGAAATAAACGCAGGGAGAAAGTAAAACTCAAAACGATTTATTAATAATTTCACGAAAACTGATTAAATACCAAATAGTAAATACTGTTCAGTAAGTAACAGATCGGCAAAGGGTAATCTTTAATTTTCGAAAGAAAAACTTTCATTATCAGAAGACAACAATAGAAGACCGAATGGACTTTTCCATCTTACGGCAACCACATCGCATTGCTATAGCCTCGGACGACTAATTTACACTTACATTTACCAGCAATGCTTCAAGCAAACTACTTTTATATATATATATATATATATATATATATATATATATATAGTCTAAAGAAGCTTTGAGTTATTTTAAACAGAAATACAAAAAAAAAGGAAAATGCAGTTTAAATTCCCAGAGAAACTAACTAAATCCCAAATATTGCAGACTTAACATTCGTTGGAAAATTCATAAATAAAAATATATAATAGTAAGTAAATAAAATAAAAAGGGGGATTAAGTATCTAACAGTGAAACAAAAACAGGAGACCTTAACGTAAGCATCTAATATTAACACGGGGATCATCAGCTGTTTACCATGTAACTGTTTCGGAGATTTAAAAACAGACCGTAAGCGTCTAATATTAACACGGGAATCATCAGCTGTTTACCATGTAACTGTATCGGAGATTTATATATATACATATACACTACTTATCTAGCATTGCTTATATATAGCTTTAAATTTATTATACCCTATCACTATATATATATTCCCCAAAATTACAGATCTTCTCCTTTTTTTTCTCCACTTTTAGCTTTTTTTCTATCTTGATAAAGCCCACGCAACAGCTGGGCAACACGTTGAGTTTTAGGTCTTCCCCTTTTCTATTTTAACTTCATACCGTCGGATTTATTTTATCTTTTTATTGTCATATATATATATATATATATATATATATATATATATATATATATCTATATATATACTCGACTTAACTGTGATCAATTGGGTCACAAACACTACGACTATTTATTTGAAAATTCATAAACTGTAAACATATCTATTTTAAAGATAAAAAACGAACCCCCCCCCCAAAAAAAAACAACAACAAAAAATAATCAAAGAAAAAAAATTATTTTAATATTTTGGATACCGTTTTAGCTTTTGCTCTTCTAATTGCATAAAATTTCTACGCGAGTTAACAAAATTGTTATTTTGAGGAATAATTTGATTATAATGTTTTCAGTTTTTGTTACAATGAAAATATTTTTATCAGTAATTTTTATGGTTTAATCTGCTTATCAGCTGTGGATTAGACAGCATATCTGAGTTTGCAAATACGATTATTTCCATTCAATTCTTTTTTTTTTTAGAATTATTAAAAATACACTGGACTAAAATAACTTTTTATTGATACAAAACCATAAATGAAATAGAGACTTGCCTCCTATTTCTAGAGACAATGTATACCCCCTGAATGTGTGAAGCTAGAGTTGTGCAATCAACAACTGCACTGCTTAAATACAGTGGCAGGAAGAATTCCAAGGACCGGAAAGCATCTTGGTTCTTGCCTTGAAAGGGTTTAGTTCGAAATTCCAACAAGGTTACTAGCTGTGACAAAATGCACCTGAAGAAGGCCAGAGAATACAACGATCGAAACATTGTGAAGATAAAAACAACCAAGATGAGGATAACAGATGTAAATAAAAAGAATATTTAAAAAATAAAATCGTTGTCATCTCCTTCTCCATGAATGTACCAGCTTACCCCAAGAGGACATTTTTAGCGCTGGCCCATGAAAGACAGATAATACAATAGAGCACCCAGTGAGGAATGCACAAAACTCTTTCCCAAGGGCAGTAAACTAAAATAAACAAACTTTCTCAGCTAGAGATTGAACCCTGTTTGCTGAAGTTATTTTCTTTACAATTAAGCTACCCATACTTCCTTTAAGGACAATTTGTTTTATTTTATTCATTTCTGTTTAATTCTTGAGCAATTAGGATCATTTTCAAAGTAAATAAAAAACGTGGCTGAGCACAGTAAACTTTGAGAAATAGAAAAGAAATACCTGTTGAATGACATCTGACATGTAAGTTTAGGGGTTTCAGATTCCACTGAGGTTTGGAGAGAACAGTTTTCAAATTGGAAAGAAAAACAAACAAAGCAAGCTGTTCACAAGATGGCTATAACAGCCAAAGAATCTTTCTAAAATCAACACTACCCCTGATAGCAATCATTTTTAGAGATTTACAAGGCCTAACAGGCTCATTGTAGATACATTCACATTCGAATTTTATGGCAAATCAACCCTTTTAGGGTTATTTAATGCAAAACCAATAGGTCTATGGAAAACTATCTGTATTTATCCATCTGTCAGCTTCATATATGTATATGTTCATATATTTATATTTATAGCATTTACTCCTAAATTAATTAACCGACTCTTCTGAATTTAGGAACATAAAAGTGAATTATGTGGGTTATATTTAGTTTTATGTAGTTTTATACAAAGAGGGCTAAGAAGGAGTGGAAGCTTTTCGTGAAAATCCAGATATATTTTTGTGAAATTTTAACAATTTCAGTTTCTTTGGAATAATTTAAGGGTTTTTTTTTTGGGGGGGGGGGGGGGGGGGAGACATAATATGGGCATGAACCCCCATTTGAAAATTCAAATATTTCAGATTTGCATTGGATTTGATCAATTGTCATTAGACACCAATAAAGCCAGATTCCCTTAATTTCAATTTCTTTTAAATTTTAGACATTTTCTATAATCAAAATCATGTAACGGATTTTGATCAAAATTGGAATATGGATTGTAGAGATCAGGTTTAGTATCATTATATCTTTATTTTAATCTTTGTAAGGGTACATAAAAATGGTGCCAAACTGTTCTGGAATGAATTTTACCCATCCTGAATGAGGTATTCTTTTAGTTCATTATATACAATTAATTTTTGTATCCATAGCTGGGGAGGATTACAGGTTCATACCTTTCTGTAAAATTTTCAGTCGTATTTAATACAGGTTTCTATCAGATTGTTTGAAAAATAATGACCGATTTCAGAAACATTGATTTCACGCGGAATCCATTAACTGAGATTTTTCACTCTACAAGTTGGCTTCAGATAGTCAGACACCATTGAAATACTGACATCAAGTGCTTTAGATATTCATCTGACACTTTGACATGAGCTATGCTCAACAATTTCTTTCAAACATTCATTGTTAAGAGTGATTGACCGTCGTCCGTCACCTTCTTCAAGTATGATTATAACTATGGAATTTCTGAAACCATCTTAATACTGTTTCATCACTTGCGGACGCTTCTCTACATGTTCTGTTGATAGTGGCAGCTTTTGGGGAAGCATTATGATAGTTTTAACTCGTTCAAAAGAACTATAAGCATTTCTACTTTTTTTTTATCTTTGTTAAGGGCTTATATACTCATTGGAAAGTTATTTAAGAGTAATTATCAATTGTTTACTGCAAAAAATAACAAGTAAAATTAACTTTTTAAAAAGTGAAAAAATAATTGGCAGTATTTTCCAAACAATCTGGGTTTGAATACATATATCCTCTCCTCTAGCTCTGGATTAATTAATAAGGTAGAATAGACTCTAAAGCCTTGGTTGTTAAACTAATCAAGGAGAAGGAAAACCCTGAAATAATACCAGCCTTTCTCTGCTTACCCCAGCAATTTTTTCCAGTCATCCTGGCCACTAGATTTAAGCAATCTCGCTTCCGGAGATGTGCGGTTGGTGCTTGCATAATCCTTACTTTACTGTAGATTCCCAGAGCAGACACCCTTATAGGTGATGTTTATGAGCCCAATAATTATATATATATATATATATATATATATATATATATATATATATATATATATATATATCTTGAGTGATGCTGATAGTTTTTTTTTTTTAATTTAGTGAGTCCTGGGACTCATGAATTTGATTTTAAGAAGTCTCTGAGAAAATTTTATGACCAGATCTATGTACAGCCAAGAAATGTATTTCTCTGGTCCTTTTTCACAAAATTAAATTGTTCATTAAAAAAAAAAAAGGTGAACAAGTCGGGTCGTAGCTTGAAATGGTGGAATATAAAAGAAAAGACAAAAAAAACAATAAAAAATAAAAAAAGCGGGAGATAAAAACGAGAACTTACACCTCTGACAGTTTTCTGTGTGCATTGCAATGTTTTTAAATTTTTTTTTTTTAACAAGATATATAGCTATCAGCATTTCTGTAATAGATATCTTTTTGACAGAAGAGATGTAGCTGGTCTTTCCCTTCCCTCCTATCGGTATTACCATGCTAGGTGCTCCACTGGGCTTCAACCCCCCCCCCCCACACACACATGTAAAACCTTCTCAGAACTCGTCTTACTACAAAAATTGCAAATAACTCTTTCTTTCTGTGTACCGAAAATACAACGAAATGTCCATGAACAGAGTTTCTTTCCAAACACTCCCTACCTGCGTAACACGTTACCACGGAGCTGTTTCCCTACAGACTACAACATGGTCGTTTTTAAGTCTAATGTCAACGGGTCGGCCTGTGAATTGGTCTCATAGGTCTCTATCCTTTCATAGTATTGTTCCGCCATCCAACTGAAAATATCAGTAACCCTTATCCTTGAATGACTTTTGGCCTTGGCATGTGATGAAAAGTGTTTCGCAACCACTATGCAAGAGTTGACTTTGCTTTTACTGTACAAAAGGTTACAGGAATTGGCGACAGTCAGAAGTAAAGAATCTAAAAACGACTATACAAGAAATGAAAAAGTATAAAATAAATTGTTAACAATGATATTGTGAAGTCAGCGAATCTGGTGGGTCTTTATTTTGATAAGGAACAGCAGACAGCAGACATCAATGTCACGACAAGCAGCTGATCGAACAACCAATAGTTCTTTGAGCTAATATCCAAGACAATCCCAATACAAGAAAAAAGAAATCTTCAAAGTTCAAGCAATCAGCAATGGAAAGAAAGACTTGACTCAGCATTTACTGTGTTAAGCCGGATAGAAAAGGCGGCAACAGCAGATAGAACTGACCTATGGGTTGTCTGTTAGGAGATATTTTCACTCTGAAGGTGCCAACTTGCTTTTCTTGCCTGCTGTTTGGCGTAAGACACTTGAAATGCTATGTAAGGAGAGCAAGAAGTATGTCAGTTCGGTCGGACTGTGGTGAAGGGGGGGGGGGTAGGGGGGAAGAAAAATAACAACTAGCTATTTGCTAGCTAAGAGTCTTTGAGAGTTTAGAGTCTATCAGGAAAAGAAACCATTTCCTGTTTATGTGTATATATATATATTTTTTATAATATTTTATATACTTATATTTATGTTTACGTTCTTTTCTACTCCACTTTCGAGAACTCAGATGTAAAATGATGAAGAAAAAAAAAAGAATCACTGCCAAATCTGCAATTGCTGACAACGATTTTCTGCTAGGAGAAGATCAGAAAGGAAAGCTAGCAAATTCTATGAGGTTTCTCTTATAGCATTTCCGAAGTCAACATAGACATGCACACACACACACACTATATATATATAAATATATATATATACACACACATAATACACAAAATATACATATCCTAACACACACATCACTTAATATACATAGCCATACATGAATACATGCACACATCAAATATATATATATATATATATATATATACATACATATATATACACATACCACAAAATATAAACACATACACCACAAATATATATATATATATATATACATGTTTGTGTATGCATACATGAACAAACACATTCCAAATACATGCATAAAGATACAAACAAAATATATATACACATACATGAATATACACCACAAAATATATGTACAGACAAATATGTATACATATATAAACGCACCATAAATATATGTACAGATGAACACATGCATATACCACAATATGTATATACACACACTCATATATGCACAGACCACACAAAAATATAGCTCTAGCCATACTGAAGAGCTGTGCTACAGCAACACAGTGTCTGTGGATGATATATATATATATATATATATATACATATATATATATATATATATCACAGCACAGACACGTGAAAAACCTCCCACGTAATAATTTGAAACACGACTTGTTGGGGTCCTCCCCCCTCCCCTCTCATGTCCCATGTCACCGTTATAGACAAAGCCCCAACTCTGTCCCCCTCCCCCTCCAATGTATTTTCAATTTTCAATCTCCCGTTAAAGTGAAGTTAAAATTTATGCCATTTGAATTCCTTAGCCAGCCCGATGAGTTGGTCGCTATTTGCACCAATGAAACAAAACTTGTTTTGTCGCAACTAATGGAATAAAATCAAAATATATATATATATATATATATATATATATATATATATGAATAGATGCACACATCACAACCATACATATATACACATGAAAGTAATTATACACGTATCCATACAAGAATTGACAGATGGTTTTGTCTTTCTATGAAAGGTTCGGTATTACTTAGAAATAAATCATAACTATTTACTCATGTATTCTCTAACCTGATCGTGTCCATCTTCAACCAAATGTCTATAAACAAAGACTTCTTGCCCCAAAATACTTTAATATATACAGATGCATATATAACTAGCAGGCACACCCAGCATTGTCAAGGAATGAATGTTGACACACCTGTGTACCTCTCTTTTCAGCACTGAACCCCATAATTACCATTTTACTGTTAATTTCTATACTTTTAAATTTGGGGTAAGGGGGTGGGTGGCTTAAAATGTGATATGCATTGCTTGGGTGATAGGAAAGTGGTTCATTCCCTAACATAATTCATCATTTAGATATAGGAATCTGACACTTGGCAAGAATATGCTACGAATACAAACATACTATAGAATCTCTTTACCAATTTTCAGAAGAATCAGTTCAATGAATTCTGAAGTGATTTTAAAAATATAAACGGCACTTATATATATATATATATATATATATTATAGTAAGCTGCTTTAAGAAATTAAAAGTAGAGCACTCTCGGGGATATTAAAAATAGTCTGCCATCAGCTCTAAAGTGAAATTCTGAATGCATTCGTCGAACACTATTGCCTAGTCTTCTGTCTGTGCCTGCTTTTAGGTAAATATAAATCTTAATTTCCCTTAATCACGCAACAGTTTCTAGTGGCCGAGTGGATATGACGACTGCTTGCAGATTCTAGGCTGACTCTGAACCCGGTTCGCACCGCCTGACCGTCTGAAATTGTTACTTTCCTGCACTGATGAAAGCAATAAGCTTGAAACGCTAGTGACTGTAGGTATAAATAATTTAATATTTATTTATAAAAATATTATATATGAAAACACAGCAAGATCTTAAAGTTTTCGAGCAATGCCTTGCATGAGGCTTTTTTTAAGTGAGGAAAAGTTTTGCACAGACCTAATATGTAAGTCTATCTCATTGGTAGTTTTACCACATTCTCAGACACCAACCTGGACATTTCTATGCCCCAGCACACACGTTTATTTTTTTAAAGATTTAAATTATTGAATAAAGAGTACACAAAGATATCCAAGTAGTTTACAGCTGTTTCAAGACAATGTTTATTTTCAGTTATAGAATATAACACAAAATCTGTTTAAAGAATAGGATTTATTGAGCATCTTCAATGTACACAAATAAACAATTTCAGAAACAAAAAGGTTATCTTCAATCGAAAAAAAACAACATGTTTGAGTGTGTGTAAAGGAAAATCTTGAAAATCACTTCTCTGCATTCAGTTCAGAACAATTCAAAATATAATTGTTCTTTTTGAATGCAGTACTATGAACTGCTCACACATTTCTATTACTATCCATCAATGACATCTTACGTTGTATAACAGACCTAAAAACAATCACCATTTTGACTCATTAAGAGTCACTTCAATGTTTTTATTCTTTCTATTCTCTCTCATTAAAAGGTTGCCAGTAGGTCTCTTGGTATTTGTTTTTTTTTGGAAGAGGGGTGCTCTAGAGAATAACTGGTCAGTCAATTTATTTGTCTGTGTTGCCTTTTGGGTTTGTGTGATTACAATGAATGTCCTTTGAGTTTTGTTGTCACCAAATGACGAGAGGTGGGGGGTAGAGCTGCCTTACCCTACCTCAATCCTTGTTGTTAAGGGTGAAGTGGAGGGTGGTGTTAACCGATTGGCTGATTGGATTTTTGGTGATTTGGAGTCATCAGATGCCAGATGGAACACCACCATGAATTACAATTAATTTGGAGGAGAGAACGGGTTGTTGTAATTGATTCAAAAAACAAATGAAAAAAAACTAATTGGTTGGAAAAGGAAATAGAAAAATAAAAGAAAAAGAAATGAGGAAAAAAAGCAACAATGTAAAATTAAAAATGAAGATTGAATTAAAAAAGGGTGTAGATATATAGAGATGGATAGGGAGAAACAAAGTAAGAGAGAAAGAGGTGTAGAGAGAGAGAGAAAGGTTGTAGTGTGATAGAGAGAAAAAGGGGGTAGAGTGAGAGAGATAAGTAGAGTGTTAGAGGGGTAGAAGAGAGAGAGGGGGGGTGAAGAGAGAGAGAGAGAGGGGGGGTGAAGAGAGAGAGAGAGAGGGGGGGTGAAGAGAGAGAGAGAGAGGGGGGGTGAAGAGAGAGAGAGGGGGGTGAAGAGAGAGAGAGGGGGGTGAAGAGAGAGAGAGAGAGGGGGGTGAAGAGAGAGAGAGGTGGGTGAAGAGAGAGAGAGGTGGGTGAAGAGAGAGAGAGAGGGGGGTGAAGAGAGAGAGAGAGGGGGGTGAAGAGAGAGAGAGAGAGGGGGGTGAAGAGAGAGAGAGAGGGGGGTGAAGAGAGAGAGAGAGAGAGGGGGGTGAAGAGAGAGAGAGAGGGGGGTGAAGAGAGAGAGAGAGAGGGGGGTGAAGAGAGAGAGAGAGAGAGGGGGGTGAAGAGAGAGAGAGAGAGGGGGGTGAAGAGAGAGAGAGGGGGGGTGAAGAGAGAGAGAGGGGGGTGAAGAGAGAGAGAGGGGGGTGAAGAGAGAGAGAGGGGGGTGAAGAGAGAGGGGGGTGAAGAGAGAGGGGGGTGAAGAGAGAGGGGGTGAAGAGAGAGGGAGGGGGTGTAGAGAGAGGGAGGGGAGAGAGAGAGAGATAGGGGTAGAGTGAGAGAGAGAGAGAGAGAGATAGGGGTAGAGTGAGAGAGAGATAGGGGTAGAGTGAGAGAGAGAGAGAGATAGGGGTAGAGTGAGAGAGAGAGAGAGATAGGGGTAGAGTGAGAGAGAGAGAGAGATAGGGGTAGAGTGAGAGAGAGAGAGATAGGGGTAGAGTGAGAGAGAGAGAGATAGGGGTAGAGTGAGAGAGAGAGAGATAGGGGTAGAGTGAGAGAGAGAGAGATAGGGGTAGAGTGAGAGAGAGAGAGATAGGGGTAGAGTGAGAGAGAGAGAGAGATAGGGGTAGAGTGAGAGAGAGAGAGAGATAGGGGTAGAGTGAGAGAGAGAGAGATAGGGGTAGAGTGAGAGAGAGAGAGATAGGGGTAGAGTGAGAGAGAGAGAGATAGGGGTAGAGTGAGAGAGAGAGAGATAGGGGTAGAGTGAGAGAGAGAGAGAGATAGGGGTAGAGTGAGAGAGAGAGAGATAGGGGTAGAGTGAGAGAGAGAGAGATAGGGGTAGAGTGAGAGAGAGAGAGATAGGGGTAGAGTGAGAGAGAGAGATAGGGGTAGAGTGAGAGAGAGAGATAGGCGTAGAGTGAGAGAGAGAGATAGGGGTAGAGTGAGAGAGAGATAGGGGTAGAGTGAGAGAGAGATATGGGTAGAGTGAGAGAGACAGATAGGGGTAGAGTGAGAGAGAGAGATAGGGGTAGAGTGAGAGAGATAGGCGTAGAGTGAGAGAGATAGGTGTAGAGTGAGAAAGGGAGGGAGAGTGAGAAAGGGAGGGAGGGAGAGTGAGAAAGGGAGGGAGGGAGAGTGAGAAAGGGAGGGAGGGAGAGTGAGAAAGGGAGGGAGGGAGAGTGAGAAAGGGAGGGAGGGAGAGTGAGAAAGGGAGGGAGAGAGAGAGAGAGAGAGAGAGAGAAAAGTAAATTTTGGTGAAACCCACTTGCAGGTTTTTTTGAATTTCAGAATTTCATAAATCATGTTAAAATCCTTTTAGTTTTCTTGAGTGCTTTTTAATTTTCAAGTAACATGTGAATGGCTCATTCACTTTAAAAGTAATAATTATAATGTCCATCATTCTTTCGTACTCCAACTATGAAGAACTGTATTTATAGACTTTCTTTTCTAGGAAGAAACTCATTTAAATAAAGTAGTAATTTTGCCCAGATGAAAGTTATTACTAAATCTGGTGGGCAACTATTTCTTAAAAAAAAAACAAAAAAAAAAAAAACACAAAAAAAACAACAGAATTAGTAAGCTTCAAATTTAGAAACACTTTTTAGCTTAATTATATAACAACGCCATAATTGATTTCCTTTAAATGGACAGTGTGATAGAAATCACTCATGCTGGAAAAGACGACTAAATTGCCTCAAGTAAGTTAAAATGTTAGCATTTCCAATAAATAAGTCGAATTTGATTGCAATTAAAACTTCTTTTTCAAGTATCCCTTTGATGAGGCAGAAATGGTCATATTGATTTTAGGTATCTAATTGATATTAAAATATCCTCTTTCTCATTAATATTTATATCTCTATTTATACAAAGTTAGGTATGCATATAGGTTTATATATTTCTATGTACAAGATTCGATTCTAAACTGATCCCTTTGTGAGCATTCTGATCCCTCCGATTTTTGTAAAATTTTAACCATGAATATTAGACATCAATTAATAAATATTTCCCAAATTTCAATTTGTTGGAGTATTTTAAAGGGGTTTAGGGCACATACTTCCATTTGAAAATTCAAATATTTCAGATTCGCATTAAATTTAATACATAGTCATTAGAGATCAATGAAGCAAGATTTCCTGAATTTGAATTCCTTTTAAAGACCCCTTAAGGTTAAATTTTATACTTTTTTTACCACTCAAACTCATGTAATGGATTTTGATCAAAATTGAATAAGGATTCTAGACATAAGGTTGAGTAGCATTATATCTTTATAAGGTATAGAAAAGTGGTGCACAATTATTATCATCATTATTATACTAGAGCTGACTTCACGTTTTTTTCTTAAGACTTTTTTTTCTTATATA
This sequence comes from Sepiola atlantica, assembly GCA_963556195.1. Lineage (NCBI taxonomy): Eukaryota > Metazoa > Mollusca > Cephalopoda > Sepiida > Sepiolidae > Sepiola > Sepiola atlantica. The sequence continues at coordinate 98,833,854 of OY744515.1, read as the reverse complement.
TGTTAATCCCATAAAATACTAGTGTTGGTATGATTAATTGGAATCGGGAAAATCAAAACTTTTTGGGGTATCGGAATCGGAAAAATTTGTGCCTATTTTTCGATGCCAGAACGATTCTTTTAATTGTTTTTTTTTTGTTTGTTTGTTTTAGTTTAAACTTAATTTACCATAACTGGTACGAATAATAAAATGAATATTTATTGATTAAGTAAAACTAAAATCTATAGACCCCCCTCCTACAAGTGTATTTTTACGTTTGCGAAAATATAGGCACATATTACATATGTTTTTACGGTAATCCGAGAAAAATAACTAAATATTTAGAGATTTAACAAGAATCAGAATTGGTAATTGTATCGGAATCAGGAATTTTGAACAGAATCGGTAATGATATCGGAATCGGGAAAAATATAAGAATCGTCTCATCACTACAAAATACATGCTAAAATATTTCTTAGTTTTGAGATTGAGTTAGGTTTTTAAAAAAATTATATTTTATTTCGTCTAATTAGCCATAATTTGCAATTAACTGTCCAAATGACACATGTCTTATTAAGTTTCTGTCTATCACTCTCTTCCTCTCATTATATATTGATTCAACCACTCTGTAATTTTTTTATTATTGTCTATGAGCATTTAGAGAAAGAGTGACCCTCTGTTCAGCTAATTTACATAGTGTGTTCGTACACACCATAAACACGTATGTAAATTAGATATCAAAATAATAGGTCACTTTACTTGTATATTATCCATAAGTATAATATAAAAATAAAGAGAAATTATTTTCAGTTATACAAGAAGAATCTCTTAACAGATATTTGATTTTATGTGCGTATTAGGTTTTAACAGCACTTAATCAGTGTGTCATACAGAGGTAAGAAGTCTGTTAAAAAAACACCTTACTCTTGATACCAGAGTCAGTTAAAAAAAAAACTATGCTCCGCTGACTCCCATAAAAATTCCAGATTCCTACTCCCCTTAAAATTCCTTCTGTTTCAATAATGGTGTGTGGACTGTGTTACAAGAGGTTTTTGAGAGGAGAATCACTGTTCTTTTTTTCCAGTGAAATATTTAGTCTGGTAGCATCTATTTCTAATTTAAGATATTTACATCACACTTAGTGTATCCGATTTATATAAGGATAAAATCCGACAGAGTGTATAGAAATTAAATGGAAAATTGGACAAAACTACAAAATATAAGACAAAATCACATCAAAAAACATTGGAAGGCGAGTATTTTGTTTCTTTTATTAACAAACTCCTTCAGAGTGAATCATGGTGGTATTTTTGATACTTTTTATTTTATTATTTTTACTTTTATTAACCCAAAACAAGGCATATTGCCACTGAAGCTTAGGGAGTTACTATGAAAGGGGCCAGATTTATAGGGGGACAATCGAAGTGGGTAGTTAGGAAGCAAGACGTTTGTTCAGATTACATTAAATTTCTGCATGTTGGTACAGTCGGGGAAATGGAGCAGGGAGGGAATTATGGATTACGAGGATGGGGGAGAAGGAATTGGAAGATGGGCGATAGACATGAGGGTGGTGGTTATAGCTGCCTCTTTTTAACTCTAAACAAGTTTCTGTCAATAAAAGAAGCAAACTAGTGTGATTTTGTCCTTTATTTTTCGTGGTTTGTCTCCCTCCCCATTTTTAATATAAATAACAGTTTACATGCAGATAAGCTTTCTCTCTGCCGTCAACGTTTCATGAAACCAGATGGAATGATTTGTGATGAAAAAATGGCTAAGTAGTTAGCTAATATTCTGTCCGATGGGCAAGAAACTAAAGATTTCATAGCGCAAAGTGCTTCATCGTCAACAATAGAAAAAAAATACCCATCCTAACAAACATACAAAGTGATAAAAAGAATCCAATCCCCTGGCGCTCTTCTATGAATATGGCGATCTGTTTTCAATATATGAGCCCTTACAAGCATGTATGTATGAACATCACACTTTTATAATTATATTACAGGCTTAATGACCTTTAATTTTTCTCAGTCTCTACTTAAGACGAGCCCAGTCTTATAATAATGATCAGTTAATTAGGAGTGACATCTAACTTTTTATAAATAGAGATGAGTAAAAGTTGCAATTTTACCCATCGATGGGGGCAATTATAGATTCATACCTTTCCAAACGATTTCAATATGAAGTTAGACACCATAGATCTGACAGAATTTGAACTCAACATTGTCAATTACATAGTCCGCTAAAGTATCCATTAAGTTAATCAGACACCTCCTCCTAGTGATAATGTGTAAATAAGTTCTTGCAAGGTCATTCTATTAGCCAGTAAAACTAAAGTGTGTGTATTATGTCATATGGAATCTTGAGAATTCAAGAAAGTATCACATGTTTCAAAGTTTCATTAACTCAGCTTCAGTATCTCAAATACATATGGAGTTGATTGATTATGGTCGGTTCCTACACAGTCCAGATTTAATCTTCCTCTGAGGTCATCGGATCTAAGTCTGTCTTTAAAACTCACATTACACATCCATTGAATTATTCTTATATTATTTCTCTTCATGCAACACATATCCTCAACCCTCACTGGCCAACTTTCACTTCCATACATCATGCTGCATACACATGATTGATAGATTCTTCCCTTGGTCGACAGTAGTAAGACTCTGCTGGTTAATAATGTAAGAAGTTCCCTAAACTTACTCCATCCACTCCTAGCTCTTGAAATCACACTAGCACCAGTTCCTCCCTGTGCTCCAATGGTATTACCAAAGTAACAACATTTCCACAAACTGAGAAGCAGAACTTCCCTCTTCCTTCTCTTCTTTCAAACATTACAACTAGTGATCATCACTTTGGTCTTGGTAACATTCACTCTCGGAACTTTAATTTCTATAGCATTCCTTCAAGTTAATGAGTAAAATAGATTAATAGAATGCAAAAAGAGGGATATCTCTCTGCCTTGTGAATAAGAGAAACCTTTCTTTGAGAATATAATATTCAAAATCTGATCTTCTGACCACAGGTGAGAAATTGCCGACTCTAGACTCAAAATAGAAAGGGAGATGCCAATAAACACAACTAAAGTCTATGGAAATGGTAACACATCTAACACAGCTTTAGAATATATATCCAGACAAATACATACTGACCGACTCCTCACCTCACTTGCTGTATAATTATATTGGGTGAAAAAAAAAAAAGACCAACTTCCGACTAGACAATCTGACTATCTCTGACCCCTGCAAAAATAGTTATCTCCCAACTCCGACCACGCAACCTCAAAAGGTGAACGAAGAAAAAAACCTGACTCCCCAACTCTCGACTCCGATGAAAGATGCACTCGATTTAACTGCAGAATTTTCCCTTTGAAAAAAAAAGCACAAATCAAAATCAAACATTTCATGCAAATGTTGCATCTTTATCTGCCTAATTGCATATTGAGATTTCTCCTGCATCATGGCTACTAGTTAGGCAAATGACTATGTTATTTTCTTCGTTCTGGCCTCTGGTAATCAACACTAAAATCTTGGATGAAGAAATCCATAGACTTTCTGCAACAACTAAAAATATAGATATCCTTAAGACTAACGTCTGTTTTGCCAATCTTTTGATTCCACCATAGTAATCTTGAAACATCAAAGGCAACATTCAAAATAGAGGAAAATCATTTGAAAATTTGATAAAAGCTAAAAAGACTACACAAAACATCACATACAACACGTTTAGGTGGTGTTTTTATATTATCATCATATTCGGTTTAACATGTTTTACATGTTGGCATGCGTTGGACGGTTTTTAGAAATTGAATTTCAAACTAACCTACCTCTGACCAGGTCTTTATTTATCCCTCCTTCCCTCAGGTCCATTTTTATCACTTCCTCCCATGTTTTCAGCAGTCTTCCCCTATGAACTGAAACTGCTACCTCAACTGTTCTTATCCATTTTTTCGACATGACCATGCCATCAAGATCTCCTGTTCTGCACACATCTACCTATACTGTCCAGATTCAATTTTCCTCTGAGGTCATCAGAACTAAGCCTGTCTTTAAGACTCACATTACAGATCCATCGTATCGTTCTCGCATCATTTCTCCCCAGGCAACGCATGTCCTCACTTCTCACTGGCCAGGTTTCACATCCATACATCATCACACTGCGTACACATGCCTGATAGACTCTTCCTTTAGTCAACAGTGGTAACACTCTGCTGGTTAGTAATGGCAGAAGTTCCCTGGACTCATTTTTGAGATTTCGTATTAATAATAATCTTTTGTGAAATATTGTTTATATTAATAAATTTGTGTGATCACTTCTCATGTGTCTGCGTATTTCTCACATCAACGTTACTTTAACAATTACACATTGAATTATTACTTATTTTATTTACTATTAATCAAATATTTATTAAAATCAAAAATGCAAAAGTGTAAAATGCAACAAAATTTTAAAAATCCTACTTAAAAAATAATTTAATTAAGAAATTAAATCTACCTGAATGCATGTTGGCTTCTTCGCAAACAAGTCAGCCATTTTAATCTTTTGTTAATACAGGCTGGTCACTAGAAAAGCGTGATATTTGAGGTTGTAAATTTTATTGTGTCTAGCTTATTCACTTTTTCGATTTACTCTAACAACATTTTGAGCATCTGTGAGTGTATTATAATATTAGTCTTTGAACAAATTTATAAAAATGTATTCTTTGTAAAAATAAATTAGTGTTTGACAAATTTCCCGCTTTTCTAGTGACCACACTGTAGTTGAAAAAAAAATGATTTCGTGACCCTTTGAAATTTTAAATGAATTTGTAAACATTTAAACTGTTGAATAAAAAATAATTTCTGACTTTAAAATTCTTCACGTATTAAAAAATTGAAAGTTTTGGAAGCTATTTACATTCAATAATTTGATAAATAGAGGTGAAAACAACATTAATTTGACAAAATTTAGTTACGGTTTTATAAAAATTTGGTTCACATAATTACTTAATGACAAACGATATCAATGATTAAATTTAATTTTCACAATCTTATTTAAAAATAATAAAAAGTAAAAATAAAACAATAATATTAAAAACAAAATGAAAGTAAAAAAAATAACTCCCATGCAACACCGGGTATGTAAAGCTAATTTTAGTCAAAATAAATAACATTTAATATAAACAAGAAGGAAAGCAATCTTTCTCCAAGTTGTAAATAATACAGAAACAAATAAGTTTCAAATCCATTTTTCTTAAAAAACCTGTTTATTCAATTGATTTTTTTTCACGTACAGCCTTCCATAGAAAATGCCTCATCTTCACGTCTTTTCCTTATTGCTTTATACACACACCAATGGATTGAAAATTGCCAATAACAAAATAGCGTTGGGCATAATTTTACTCTTCTATGAATTATTCAGATAAATGTCCCCCATCTTTGATTTAATCATAATGTTATGGCTAACGCGTTTTTTTAAAAAAAATTTCCTACTGTATTTTTTGTTGCTTTTGGTCATCCATAACTTTCAAGCAAAGTAGTTTATTCCATTTTTATTTTCCTCCTTTTCTTTAACCTTCTAAATAGAGACACATCATCAAATTACTACTGATTGATTGGAATTCTTTTAGTCTGGACATAGTTACAAGCGAGAAATTGAAATTTGTGCATCGGCAAAACTTGGCCGACCAAAAACAGCGTCAAGTATAAACATTCTTACGGAGATTGTTTTCACTCCACTTGATGGTTCGGAATAAGGTTTAGACCAGCAACGCTTGAAATCGACAGGGTTAGAAATTTGGTTATTTATATATATATATATATATATATATATATATATGATGAGTTATGAAACGATATAACAGCGATCTGTGAATTACTATATTTCATATACATATAATATATATTTTGTAATAAGCCCCCTTCAATAAAAATAGGATTTCGGCCTCTTTAAGAAAATTAAATAAGCCGTTACCTTTAGCATAAGGCAATGTTCCTTCGTCGTGAGTTGAACACTATATGATGTGCTTTATATGTTCGTCGGCTGCCTTGACTATATAGATCTTAATTCTCTTTCGTTTCTTGTGGTGATTGTTGGTGGGGAAAGATGCTGGGCTGCAAGTCAGTGGTGACTTTGTGACTGGGATCAAATCCTTGAGCAGCAGTAATTATCTCTCCTACACTAATGACTGAAAAAGCAACACTACTGTTTGTAGGTAACAAAAGAATTAATATTTATTTATTAAAATATTGTTTATATAAATATATATATATATACACACACACACTAGAAGAATACTCGTTCCAGGATGGGTAAAATTCCCAAAACAGAACAGTTTTGCACCACTTTTATGTCCGTTACAAAAATTAAAATCAGGATATAATAATACAAAACCGTATATCTGAAATGCCTATTCCAATTTTGATTAATAGCCATTACATGATTTTAATTCTAGACAATGTCTAAGATTTTAGGTTTACGCTTAAGGGGTCTACAGAAGAAATTGAAATTCAGGGAATCTTAATTAGTGTCTCATGACTATGGATCAAATTTAATGCAAATCTGATGTATTTGAATTTTCAAATGGGAGATTTTGCCCATAGAATTCCCCCTAAAAATCCTTTAAATTACTCCAAAGAAACTGAAATTTGGGAAATATTTATTTATTTATATTTAATAACTGTTGTAAAAATTTCACAAAAATTAGAGGTATTTTAATTTTTATAAAGGGCTTTCAACACCTTTTTACTCCATTTGCATAAAACAAACTAAATGTAGTCACATTTGGACACCTTAAGCCTAGCATTTGTGTTCTAAAATTCATAATAATCGGCTAATTAGATTAGAACGCAGGAGTGAATCCGGTACATATAAACACCTAAGTTTCTAAAGATATATATATATATATATATATATGATGATGATCCTGGAAAGGATGAAACAGCTTTCTGTGGATTAATATATATATGCAATTTATTTCCACAAAATGAATTGAGTTCTCTTGGTTATCACTATTGTATTCTAACATTTGTAAACAAATGAATAATTTATCTAAGCGATATAATTTCCTCCACTGTCGTTAGTGGATTTGTTAGTTCAGATGGTAAAAATAATCATGGTTGGAAATAATCTTGTGTTCAAGTTCCAAATCTCGAGGTTCATATACTTGCTATGTCTAGTCACACTGATGAGTTGTACAATGACAGAACAACTGTCTGGATAACATATATATATATACACGAGGCCTGTCTAAAACGTATCCGACCTTAGACCCAAAAAAATATTTCAAATACGTGATGGGGGTTGGGACCCATATTCATTTTCTTATATATACATTATATTGAAACACTGAGAAAAGAAAAAAATCGACAGTTGTGAACGCAGATTAGAAAAACTGTAAGTGAACAAGGAAGATTAATATTTATTTGAGGGTGACGACAACGGGGAGTTGGACAACAAAGGAGGACGAGGGAGAGAAGGAGGAACTAAAGGTATATATATGTATGTATGTATGTATGTGTATATATATATATATATATATATATATATATATATATACATATTTATTTATTTTTTTTTTTTTATGTGTTTTATATTTATAATATAAAACTAAAAATAATACATTAATCACTTAAATAATAGTGTCATGGATTCGTCCAAACACTTTAAAATGCAGCAACATTTTTGTAAGTAACGGATAAATTTTATTAGACAGACGAACAGCACAGGTAAAGAAAAATTTTTTTTTTTGTGTCTTAAATAACTAATATAAGTTAGCAAAACATTTATATGGAACAAAACGTAGATTTAGTATAAGTAACGTTTATGTTTTTGTCTTTTAAGGGAAGTGGGGTCTGATCAACTCTGCTGGGAAGCCATGAAATTAAATACTGTCTTGTTTTTAAATTCCTGAAACAGTTTTTCATGGTAAACAACTGATGATCCCTTAAAATAGTGTTAGAAAGAAACTAATATAATAACTGTAAAAAATAAATTGACTTACATGAGTGATTTTCCACTGGAAGACTTGGGACTATAAGTTTTGTTTTTTTTCTTTTTAATATAGTTTTAATGGTTGAGAAACTTCCGAGACTATATATAAATATATATATATATATATATATATATTCAGTTATCAAGGTCATAATTACCTATAATTGTGTATGTTACTCCAACTCTCCTATACCCCCATTGTCAATTCCATTTGACCAATCACAGACCCTCTTGCTATAACAGTACTGTACTGCTTAATCATAATCGGTTTTGACAATTCTAAAAATTCTGATCACATATTAAAATTAATTCAAATAGTTTCCAATAATTATGTCTTTGTAACACAATTCAAACAACAAATAAAATTCAACAATCACATTTGAAAGATTGAAGTAGAAATGTCAAAGTTTTTTTTTTTTGTCCTTTTGCAATGCATTTCTTATTTTGTTGAAACGATAGCAAAATCGGTGCAATTATGATGCGATATGCTCGGAAACAGCAGCATTAGAATTATTACATATATTATTACCTGCAATTAATTACGATATGCATTTACATATTGAAAGACATCATGTCATCAGAAATAATTGTTGCCGAGTAACCAGTAATCTACAATGTCATTATGTATAATTTCATTTTATTGTATGGCAGACACTAAGTAATCAATAGTAAGAATTTTACTTTTCTTTATTTTTTTTCTTTTACTAGCAAGCAAAGCCGGGTAGATACAGCTAATATATATATATATATATATATATATATATATATATATATTAGTAGTACGTTTTTGAAAGGCTGTGGGCAATGCAAGTTCCGGGTAAGATGCAAGTTGTAAGGAACAAAAACAATAACAATAAATCGAATACGAAATATGACTTACTATTTATTTTTCCTTTTTTCTAAAATCTTACATAACAGCAAGAGTGTTTTTAGCTGTTCGTGTGATGTCCGGGTGATTAAAAATCACTATTTGATATTTCGGGAAAAGACATCCCTTTGTCAAAAATAATTAAACCAGAAGAAAAATTTTTTTTTCTTCTCCGACTGTGTAGAGAATACTACAAAACAAAATGGCTGCCAGATGTAGGCCGTAGCGAAAACTATAGCAGTCTCGCAGGGAATGTAAATTAAATTAAATTTTATTTTAAGGTTATGTTAAATATATGATTTAGTGTTCAAAAATATTTGTGTAATGTTGGTTAAGTATATGGTGTTCGATGAACTGTTAGTTTTAATAATATATATATATTTTTTTTTTATTTATAATTTTTTTTATTTAAAAAAATTTTTTTTTATTTATTAAGCTTAAAGAAAGAAAGATAAACAAAATAAAAAATATGAAGATAAAACACACTGAAATAAAAGTAAATAATCAAATATAAGCTTAATAAAAAAAAAAAAAGGACTTGTTTTGAGAATGATATATTTACTGAAAGTCTTATCCTAAAACAAACAAAAAAATAATAAAAATAAATTATTTTATTCATTTAAAATCGCATCATTGTTTTGGTTTTCAAATTCTAAAATATTCATGCACAAAGATGTTTAATAAGATGTGATCAATTTCCTTATTCAAACACTCGCCACCCAGCGCAGCCATAGCCTGGACTTTACATTTCTTAGCCCTAACAATGCATATTGCCACTGAAGGATAGGGGGCTATTGTGATAGTGTTAAATATCCAGGCTGGGTGTACCGAAAAGGTAATTTGACACAAGTAGGCGTACTTGACGCGGACAAAAAACAACATAGTATGATTGATTGTTGTTGGTTGAAGTTAAGCCACCATAAAATAATTGTTGATTGGAACCACCTGCTAAAGTTGAGGTCATCGAATAAAACGCATGACTACATTGACAGCAAAGTCTCATAGTGGGTGTTTGCATGTGGGGGTGTCACAGATTGTTATAAAATCAACTTGAAATGGATATCGTGAGTTGACTGGCAACTTTACTTTAAAATGTTGTCTTTAACACCTTGATGTACATTTTTTTGTCTTTACGGTGGATTCGTCCCTCTGGGGTTAATACCAACAAAATGAAGAAAAAAAGAAACGGAAACTTTCTTGCTTTGAGAATGATATATTTATCGAAAAATTTAGCCTAAAAAACAAAAAGAATACTAAAATAAAATATTCATACACATGAATGCCTCATAAGATGCGATCAATTTCCTTATGTATTATTCTGATGTAATAGTGATGAAAATTTTCTGAAACATGTGTACATATAGATAAATATTGTTGAGTGTTGAATTTTGGAGCATGATTACTAAATTAATTATGTTGTAAATTATGTATTATACAGAATTAAAATAATATACGAGTTCTTTTTGACATAACGTTAACCATAGAGCTAAATTTTATCGGTAGTATTTAATATATCTTGGGGATTTGTAATATCTTGTTTATTATAAAATTTTATGTTATGTAATCTCTTTGAAATATTGCAATAGTTTGAGTTTAATATATATATATATATATATATATATATATATGAAAAAAAGTGGGGTTAAAATGATACGATGTAATGTAAAATGAAAAAAGGAAAGCCAAAAAATTATAATAGCGTTATTAGCAGTGGCCTGTCTCCTTCAAAGGGCGCAAAATTAAGGAGACAGGCCACTGCTAATAACGTTACAACCAAAATCATGTTTTTCATTCTCTGCTTGTTCACGTCAACAACCATGCTGAAGTCTGGACACTTTCTGACAAATTAAAATTAATATTCTGTATGATTTTTCTACATTGTTTTCTTCATTCTGAGGAAGTCTTTCAATAAAGACGAAACGTTGATGAATACATAAATAACATAGTTTTTAGCTTTCCGTTTTCCATCTATATATAAAAATTGGTCTCGTTTGCACTTTGTGATCTTACTATATTAAAATAGGCCCATCAATTGATTGCAATCTTCCCACTTAGGCAACTATGCTGAAAGTAAAGCATACGGCTGCCCAGTGAGTGTTTAAGGTTAAAAACTTACAGCTTAATTCCGAGTTCCAAGATATGACCGAGAAAGCAGAAAGAAAAAAAAAAAGGTCTGTTTGATATTGGAGTTGGCTATCTGGCATGGATATATATGGCTTTAATATCAAAATTTTATGTGTTTCTCGAGCATGAAGACGGTGAGTAACAGAAGCGCTGTTATTCAGGGTTCAAATCCAATTAAGTCCGGATCTTAGAACTTAAATCATGCGGTCAATATCTAAATCTAGTTCGTGGTATCAAACTTTAAATTAAATTTTGGCCATAATTCCCTGTAATGTCAGCTGATCTAAGAGATAAGAGGAATTGGTGTCTGACTCGCAGAGCAATACCGAAATGCGGAAGAGAGATTACCATTGACAAATAATAAACGGCTGTTATTTAAGGTTGAGCAGCAGAAGCCTTTATTACCCGAGAATAGTGATGGTAAAAGTTTAGCTAGTGAACTAAGTGGGACTTGACATCAGAATCAGGATATTACGTTTTATTTATTTTAACATCATGAGATTACTGATATGTGACCCGCTAAACCATCTCAGCAGGTTGGATATTGCTACGTGATCACTTTAATGGTTTTATTCTTGACCTTCTTTCCATGTGGTGACTGAAGTGTGAGTGGTCACTATTTACCTGCCTGCTTACGAGGGTTGAATGAGACATAAGGTTAAGCTAAATTTTTGGTCTGGCTATTATTGAATGTCACAGGGACACTTATAGCTCCGTGATGCTCAGTCATGCCCACTGATTAAACCGATGAGCTGTCAATGAGTCATCAATCCAAAGGGTAGCCATCTTGGATTTCTTTCTTTGTGTCTTGTCGAACTCGCGAATCTATATGGAATTCTGAACTGAACCCTTTATTTAACCCACGGGGGTAGATTATTCTCGTTCTGTCAAGCATGACCAGGTAGAAGTCTTAGGCAATTTTTATCTTATTCTTAGTTAGCATCACCTGTAGCGGGGATTGAAATTTCAACCACCAGAAGACTGTCACTTAGAGCTGATTATCACTGAACAACTTGATTCGTTGCGCCACGTGTGCATGTAAGAATAACATCCAAGATGAGAACACTAGTCTGAATAATCCAAATTAGCAATCCTCATTTTAAAAAATTCTAAAATAATTATTTGTTAACATAACAAACTTGAAAAACAAGGTGAACAGATTTTTTTTCTCTTCTTTGAAATATTTACATTAAGTTGACAATTTTTAAGTTATGTTAACACTAGGAAGGGAACTTCAGACTGTTAACATGATCTTTACACTTGAGAAATAATGCAAGTGGTTGCCTAACATTCAGAGACAATTCATATGGATTGTTTACACAAAAGAAAAACAGAACAAAGCTGAACAGTGGCTTTCGCCCTGCTTGATCAACAGCTGATTTGCTTACTGTAATATCGCATAGGATTAGTGAATCTATTGGCGATGGGAGGGGCTTAATTTCTAGAGCAATAGCTCTTGATATATCAAAGGCTTTTAACAGGGTTTGGCATAAAAGTTTATGTCACAAGCTCGCTAGCTATGGAATATCTGGAAATGTACTCTCAACCATCAAATCCTTCCTCTCTGATAGATTTAAAAAAGTAGTCATTGATGGACAGAAGTCTGAAGCACACAGTATCAACGCCGGCATGCCATAGGGTTCCATTCTGGATCCAACCCTCTTCCTGATCTTCATAAATGATCTCCCAAGCCACATCCTAAGATCATTCGTCGACATTTATGCTTTGATAACCTCCTGGGACTGACCTTCTCTTCAGACTTGACATGGAAGACTTACATCAAATCTGTTGCTAAGATCGCTAGAAAAATGGTTGGATCATTCTACCACTCCAGAAATTATCTCACACTTGACGCCATCCTCTACCTGTACAAGAGTCAAATTCGTCCTAAGATGGAGTACTGCTACCACATATTAGGTGGAGCACTCTATTCTGCCTTGACAGAGTCCAAAACCGACTTCGAAATCTAGTGGGGGATGTCCTCTTCTCTTCCCTACAGCCACTCTCTTACAGAAGACATTTTGCTAGTCTTTCTTTGCTCTACCATTATTTTCATGGCAGGTGTGCGACTGAGCTCAAATTTATGGTCCCCCTTGTAAAACATTCACAACTAGCACCCGCCTAGCTACTTCAACTGTAAATGATTTTCCTTTCTTCCTCTGCATACCCAAGACAAAACGAAACTTCTATGGGAAGAGTTTCTTTCCTGAAACTGCCCATCTGTCGAACACAGTGCTGCAAGCCTGCTTCCCAGCCGACTACAACATGGTCGTCTTTAAGTCCAATGTAAACAAGTTCTCCTTGAACTGTCCCCGTAAATAATCAATTTCTGCCCCGCTACAACCATTGTACCGGTGTTTGCGATGTCTCACCGTCCACCAATCAAACTCTTTAATCCTTATCCTCAAGTGGCCTTTAGGCCTTGATAAGCGGTGACCTTATTGTAAAAAAAAAAAAAAAATTATACAAAAGAACAACTGTGCTGAATTTTGGTTCTTTAGAAACGGCTTCACTAAGATGTCTTTGATATCATCAGGTTATTCTTTTCTTCCTCTACAGAATTTTGCTGAGTGCTAAGATGCATCAGATATCAGAAAAGGTAAAAACGGAAAGAAAAGAAAAAGGAAAAAAGGGTGAAAAAATGAAAATAATAAAATGAAATAAAATAACAGAGTTAAAAACTACTATAAGTAAGAAGTACAAATCAGATACAAGGAGAGCAAATAGAATCAGAAATCGGAATTAAAATCTATATTTTTTTCATGTAATTTTCAATAAATTAATCACTTTCTTTGTTCCAAATTCGTTTTTTTTTCTTTTTCGAAACAAACGTTTTATTTAATTTTGTTAAAAATATAACATGAACAAAACAATGTATTTTCTTCAAATTTGTTGTAGATAATTTTTCTTACTAAGAGTAAAACAAAACTATACAATCAAAAAGTTTTATAGCTTTTTACAAAATAAATAATGAAGAAAAACTTTGATCTGTTTAAATCTATCTACTATCCAAATGTTATGTTTTTCGTCTTTTTAGTTTGTCTGTTCGTATGCAAATAAAAACATGCAAATTATTTTTGCTTAAAAATATAATTTCTAAGAAGTTGTTGCACATCTTTAAGAAAACGTTTTACGGTTATTTATAGAATTTATGAAACCAAAAGACATTATTTTTTTAATATATTTATTAAATAAATAGAATTATTTTTTTAAAAATAAATATATATATGAAACTTTCACTGTAATACGACCTTATCCAGAGTGTTTTCCTATCCTGCTGATGTTAATTGTAAGAATTACTGCAATAATTTCTAATGTTTTTTGCTAATAACAACTTTATGCAAATAATAAGTAGCATATTTTTTGCACAAAGTTAAACATTTTTTCTTTGTTATAAATCAGTAGAATCTATGTAACGATGGAGATTTACATACCCAGGTACTATACCAATACCGCTCAAAGTATAAACTAGTAA
>OY744515.1:98781940-98811940 GCA_963556195.1 Sepiola atlantica | reverse complement strand
TATTTATAAAAATACAACTTTTATAGTTACAGATGGGCTAAATAACCTTTAATTTTTCTCCTGCATGAAGAGTAAATAGTGAAACAAGAGTTGCACAATCCCAAACCGCATCTCTCCTGAACCGGTATTGCTCTAGTTCAGTGGCAAGTAGAAGTCCAAGATGACTGGAAACAATGCCGGGATAAGCAGAGAAAGACTAGTGTTATTTCGGAATTTTTCTTCACCCGTACACTAGTTGCACAAGCAAGGCTTGAGAATCTAGTCTACCTTACTATGTAATCCATAGCTGGAGGAGGAATATATGGATTCATACCTTTCCCAAGGTTATTAGTAACAGTGATACAGTATCCTTGACAGAAATCAACACTCCACCACTGAACACAAGCCCAATCTAATTATAATCACCACAAATATTTAATTACAAAAATGAGATTTTTATAGTTATGGATGGCCAAAATAACTTACTTTTTCTGGCACAATTTCACAAAAATGGTCGATTAGTAAAATAAGCTACCAACGAGTGAATGGCAAATAAAGAATCCCATGGAGATGAAGAAGAGATGAAATGATGGATTCAAATAAGTGAAATATGATTTATACTTTAATCATCATCATCATCATATTCAGTTTAATGTCTGTTTTATATGCTGGCATGTGTTCGACTGCTTTTAAAAATTGACTTTCAAACTAACCAATCTCTGGCCAGGTCTTTATTTATCTCCCTTTCTCTCAAGTCTATTTTCATCACTCCCTCCCATGCTTGCCCTTCGCCTTCCCTTGTGAACTGACTCTGCTACCGCAACTGTTCTGTCTCTACTAACCAAAGAACTCTCATCCATTCTTTCAGAGTGGCCATACCATCAAAGTCTCCTGTTCTGCACACATCTCTCTATACTGTCCAGATTTAATCTTCCTCTGAGGTCATCAGATCTAAGCCGGTCTTTAAGATTCACATTAGCAATTCATCGTATCATTCTCATATCATTTCTCTCTATGTAACACGAGTTCTCAATCCTGACTGGCCAAGTTTCATTTCCATACATCATCACACTGTGACCACATGCCTGATAGACTCTTCCCCCTGGTCGACAGTGGTAGTGCTTTGCTGAATAGTAATGCAGAAGTTCCTTGAACTTACTCCATCTACTAATAACACTAGCACCTGCTCCACCCTGTGCTCCAATGGTATCATCAAGGTAACAAAACCTCTGAACAATCTCAACAGCTTTGCCACCAAAATATATTTTGTTCACATCTGAGTTCTTATCTGTCTATACTGGAATTTTTGAAAAAGTGAAATTTGTCACTACAGATGTAATCTTATATATAAATCTATTATATAAAGTAAAGTCAGCCCCCCCCCCCTCCAAATGGCTGCTCCATATTTTCGTTAACAAAAGCTACATACATAAATCTTTTCAGTTAGTGATTTCTGCCACATATTGGTCTATGTAGTTAAGAAACAACATTTAAGTTTGATCGATTTCTTTGATTTTTAATATTTACGCCTGCTCGATATATTTCTTTTAAAATATTGGTCATAAATACAGACGGTTGGAGGAGTTTTCACTACCATGCTTAGATCTACTACCACTACCTCCAATGTACATCTAGCAGACTTTCTTGTTATATTTAAAGAAAAGAAAATCTTTTTTACCTTGGTGAAACCGAGTGAAACAAATTCCTCCTTGCCAATTAAAAGTACCGGAGGGAGAAAATCAACTTACCTAGAAAAAAAGAAGAAAGAAAATTATCAGCAAGTTTTATAAAGTAAAAGCATTCAATAAAAACTTCTCTCTCTCTCTCTCTCTCTCTCTCTCTCTCTCTCTCTCTCTCTATATATATATATATATATATATATATATATATATATATATATATATACAGGGTGGGCCAAAATAAGGGTCCTATCTTTAAATTTGAATAACTTGAATTTGAATAACTTCCACAAAATAAAAGTTAAACTCACCAAACTTTATGTGTGTGTAGACTGACCCTTCCGAGATTTTTTGAAATAAATAAAAAAAAATTTAAGCCGAAAAACACTTCTTAAAACTTACAAAAACTAAAGTATTGTTTTTTTACACTGTTTTGAGTTTTTTAAGCAAAAATAATGTTTTCTAGATGAGGGTACGTTCCTTAGGGCTAATACGGCTCATGCTTGCTTCGGAAGGGGTCCTTTACTTATTCTAAAAAAAAAAAAAAAAAAAAAAAAAATCAATAAATAAAAAAGTTATGAATTTTTAAAAATAGGACCCTTATTTTTGCCCACCCTGTATATATATATATATATATATATATATATATATAAGACTTTTATAGTTATTGGTGACACAAATTATCTATAATTTTGATTCCCCTCTATTGGCACAGTTTAATAATACACCAAGATTGACAATGGGAGTATAGGCATAGAATATTAAATGTTGATTTAACTTGATGACATTAGGTGTCAGTAAGTGCTTTAGAAAGAAAAAACAATACAAAATGGAACAAGTGAAAAAGATGAGTATAGAACATTGACAGTAGAAGTATTTATTGTTGTCACTGCTTGTTTAGTATTATTAGACTGGGCTAGTGTTCAGGAGAGTTGGAGAAACATACAAAATAATTTAAGGTCTTCCATACCGACAAAAGTCTAATTTCAAAAGAAATTATGGAAGGGCCTTTGACAAGTGAACAGGAGTCTGATTTTTATAAATGCTCACAGGGAATCATTTTTAGAAAATGCCGAATATACAAACAAAAACGTTGGGGTATTTTAGGAAATTAATATTTTCCCTTTTCGCGTTTCTGTGATTTGATAAGAACGGAAAGTGTCAGTTTAATTTCACAGAACATGGGAGTGTTATGCATGCAGATATTGGAGGAAATTCTAAACCAATAAACAACAAGAGAAATATTTATGTTTGGGCTTCACATTAGCAATAATAAACACCTAAAATCAATTTTAAAACGTGTAATAAAAGCATTTCTAATATTATGGATGGGATTCTAATAAGACAAAAAAAAATGTCAGAAAAAACGATACATATAAGAACTTCGACACAAAAACTGGAATAACAGCTATGGTGATAGCTGACTTGATAAAATACAGAACTAGAAACTATCTGGAGAGCTTAGATACCTATTAATTGTAGGTGGGTGTATATATATATATATATATATATATTTTTTTTTTTTAATATATTTCTGTGTTTATATAAAAAAAATTTTTTTTTTTTAATATATTTCTGTGTTTATATAAAAAAAATTTTTTTTTTTTAATGGTATATATCCTTTATTATATAATCCAAATTGTTTTAACCTATAAGCTCAATGAAGCTATATTTCTGGCTTCAGAGTTCTTTGCCGCTTTTAGCACTGTTTGAAAAAGCCCACACAACAGTTAGGCGAAAGGTTGCGTTCTTAGGTCTTCCGCTGTTTCCTTTTTAATTCATACCATCGGATTATTTCATCCTTTCATCTATTCATTATATATATATATATATATATATATATATATATATATATATATATATTTATATTACAAGTTTTTAAATAACTTTTTAAAGCTTTGAATATTAAGCTTCATTTTGCCCTGGAATTTGATTCCCATAAGAATCGATTTGAACTACATAAAATAATTGTTTTTTTATATATCACCACACGCACACACACATCATTACTGTTCATCTTGCCTTGGGCTGTCACCCAGGCATAATAATGGAGATATTACTTTTCTGATAGAGAGAAAGAGTCATACAAGTAGTCTATGGGAGAGAAAGAATTGTGTGGGTAGGAGAGGAGTCAGAGATAATCATACAAGTCTAGGGGACAGCAAGAGGAACTATACTGGTTGTGAGCAAGAAAGAAAGAGAAAAAGAGGGAGTATGTGTAAGATACACTAGAGGTTTTTCTAATGATGAAAGGGTAAAATCTATAATTGGTAAGAGAGACTGTCAGGGAGAGAAAGAGAGAGGATTTATAATATGCTATAAGTATCATGGCATCTATGTAATCAACACCAGTCACACATGAATGGCAGTGTAAGAAAGTGGTTTGATGGGAGTCACGAGCGTGTGCAAGTCTGCAAGAGAATTGGTGCAATCCTTCAAACTTCCTGTCCCTAATTGCTAACCAATTTACCAGCGTCTTTGGAAAATTCCTTGTTTGTACCTTAGCTTACAAAATTTACCAGCCAGAAATTTTCTTCTTTATAATGATATAAAGGCCATTGGCAGTAAGAAAAGTCGGAAAGAAAACATTAAAAAAATAGACAAACACTAGAAAAAAATGAGGAAAATAAAAAGAATTGGCAACTATAGAATACCAAGACGATTTTTTCCAAGTCTGCAGTTATATATATATATATATATATATAAAATAAACTGAGTGATGAGAATAAAAATTGGAAAAAGAACAATATTTATAGATCATCAAGTAGTTTAAACAAGGAATATATAAACTTTTTTCCTTGACTTTATAATGATATATATATATATATATATATATATATATATATATATATATATATATATATATATATATATATCAAGGAACTTGTCGGTTAAATACAAATATGAAGGGAGTAGAGTAAAAAGTAAAACTGCAGACCCATATACAAAGGCTGGCAAGATGTCTAAAACAAATAGTCAGGGGTAGTTAGGTATTTTCAGATTCTTTTTTTTTCCCCATAAGATTTCTTAATTAAAGGGCTAAAAAGAAACTATGAGTAAACTGTGAATGAAAGGAAAAAAAAATAGAAAATGTGTTTTTTTTAACAGAACAAAAAAAACAAAAAAAAAACAAGAATATTCTTAAGATGTATCAATTAAATCAGTGCATTTGGCGATGAAATAATATTTAAACTTGACGGACAGAGGCGCATGGACGTATCTTGAAATGCTATTTCAAACTTTTGTGCAGCTTGAAGTCTATCGTTATCTCGATGCAAAAATATTCCATAGAAATTATGCATCATCCCATGTCTCCTCCCCATATTCTCCAGAACTCACAAATTATCCAGTCTTTTGAAATTTGAAAAATCAGTTTTGTGGATTAAGACTTACTTTAATTAGTTTTCTCTTTATGTTAAATACTTGAAGAATTACAACAATTGACTGATACAATTCCAATACTTGTTTGTAACGACATTCACCCAGGGTAGGTTGTGCAGGATCTAAATGAGTTTACCACATCCTGTGTCAAGACAGCTATCAATCGACTTGGAGGGGACTGAGTCCTTGGCATACCTCAGCCATTCTCGGTTTCAGTGATGAATACCAAAGATGTGGGAGGTAGCAACCAGCTTCATGTCTGCATTTCATCATTGCAGACCACGTCTTCAGTTGATCGTGTCTGCACTTCTTCCAGCCAGCTGGTGCGTTTGGAGTCACCAGCTTGTAGATGGATTCTACCTCAGGCTGTCGAGGAATGTGTCCAAACCAGGGAAACCTCCTTTTCAGGAGTCTCCACATCTTGAAGGAATGGTGGGTTTGAGATTCGGTTGAAGAGGTGGATGCATCTTAGGCAGTACACATTCATCAATAAATAAGTGAAGAACTAAAGTTGGAAATAATTTCCCTTTGTTTTGTCCAAAATCTTTACATTTATTTAAAAAAAAAAAAAAAAAAAAAAAAAAAAAAGAGTCATTCATGTAGTATAGTTAGAGAGCAGAAATGTGGGGGAAAATATATACAACAAATAATTGTTACCAAATGCAAGAAAATTTAATTTTTATTGACCTGCATCGTTTTAAAGTTCTGAAACTTTATATTGAAAAAACAATTATTTCAATATGAAATTCTGTCACAATGTTTTTGGATACACTCAGAATTAAATATGGCCGACCGATCTCTGTTGTTTTGGGTGTTTCATTATTTAAAAAATAGTTATAAGAAACATACAAATGACTTACCTTACCACTAACCCGAAAACTGGCTGTCATCTCTCCCTCCCTCCAGACTTAGGGTTAGTAGTCAGGTACACCTTTTTTAAGCCTGAAATTAGCAAGAATCTCCAAACAAAATCAGTAGCCATTTTTTATTTACTCGTGTTTGGCTAAGTGAAAGTGACGATAACAAATTTAAAATCAGTTTCCACACTTTAAATTTATATAGGTCGCTAGAAAATAAAATTTTCTTGCGTTTGAAAAATTTTATTTGGTGTATATTTTGTTTGGTTTTGATTTCTCGGTTGTTAACCATTCTGCATGAATGTCAAAAAGAAAGATCTCTGTAAGTAAATCGATATTAAAAGATTTAGCATCAAGATACTTAATATATGTAATAACACTTATTGATTTGTGTCCAAAACGTTTGGAATCTATTTTATTCATATGTTGAACTTGCCAATAAACTAGTTTACAGAAAGAAAAATGTCCTTATTCTTCCTGAGACATAAGATAGCCGATGTATTTCCCATGATTACTTCAAATTTTTATTTTTTAGCTCCAATAATAAAGTAAATAAGAGGAATGTTTATTTTTTGTTCAATTAAAATGTTGCTAGGGAAAAAATTATATAGAGCCGCATTTAACAGTAGCATCATATTAAAAAACAAAAAAATCATTGTGCATATGCTTTCATTTCATCCAAACTTAAATAGCTTTAAACTCGCACTGTTGCAAAAATCGATATCATGTTAAGTTTGAACACTTGTATTCCTTAGAACATGGAATTTATTGAATGAATGCTGAAAATTTAATTAAAGTTAAATAATTCTGATTTTTGGTAATTAAAAAAAAATTAACACGTTGCTTTGTTGACAAAGAGTAATTTTCTACCTATCAGAGTCGAAGGGTGGAGAAGGAGTCTCTGTGTGTAGGTGTGTATATAATTATATATATATATATATATATATATATACAGGATAATCTCCTAAACTAATGAATGGATCATGATGAATTTTGGAATATATATTCGATGCAACACGGTGAGTAACATGTGAATATTTTTTTTTTTAATGTTAACTTTTAGGGGGTGCATAAATATAATAATAATCATTATTATTATTATTATTTATGAACTGATCATTATGAATTTTGGAATATATATTCTCATGAACCTGGTGGGAACATTGTTTTTGTAAACTTTACCATTTAGGCGATGCGCCCATCCAAACTTGTACCTGCCATCAAAAAACTTTTAAAACAAGTTAGATACGAAAAATTTAATAGCGAAAAGAATTGTTTTAAATCAAATTTTGAGTTATATGAAGAAATACATTTTTAAATGATCCATGCATGTGTGTGAGCATCAATAATATGTATGTGCTTGGTAAAATCCTAAACTATTTAAGTTATCATTATGACATTATGAATTATGGAATATATATTCTAGGCAATCGAGTGAGTAACGTGGACACATTGTTCTTATAAACATTAACATACCCGTCTCCAAATGAAGAAAGAACATTAACATTTTAAACTAATGTTATATTTATTGCTTATATACGTCCTGGGACGGGTATTCTTCCAGTATATATAAACAAACAATAAAAAAAAGCAGATTCCAGCAACTATATCTTTATTTTCCAGTAAAGAAATTAATTTTTTACAGCTGTTTCTCAATTTTTCCAAACAATCAAGGTTTTCAAGCATATCTTGAATCTTCTAGGACAATGATTCATCAGAAAAAACAAAACAAAAAAAAACTGAAACTTACTTCAGAAAATGCATTTAGATCGATTTTTCTCCCAAACAATGTGTATTTTTTTCTGAAACTAATGCCATATTTTGTTTTTACCAGAGGAAATCTAAACACATTTGTCTCCCCCTATCTACCTCTTCTAAAAAGAAATAAGGAGGAAAAATGTCTAGCTCATCCAAACTTCGAAAAAAAGAAAAAAAAAAAAAAAACTTGTATAAGTTGTCTCCCTTAGATTATAATGATTTTGTTTTTACAAATCCAAAATATTGCATTTTTTCTCGTTTCTCTTTTGGATTAGGCAATTTTTATATTTCATTTATTTTTCATACAAGTCATAGTATGAGGAAATAGCTGTTTGTGGATGACTATATTTCATATTTATACTAACTGTAAACACGTGGGAATCTTTTTTGATTATTTTTTAACAAATTACATTATGACGGTATCGTTTGATTACTTAATTATTAATTGAATAAAAATGACTCAATTTTAAAAAGAAAGTACCAAATCGGACTAAGTGTTATTTGAAAGAAATTAAAGGTAAATACATTTTGTATAAAAAAACAAACATGGTCAATAGAAAAATTACAGTTGGTTGGTCAGAATCAACTAATGATTAATCAGATTAATTCCCATCGATGACAAACTGGAAATCCGGCAAGATAACTTTATATATTAGATATATGATCCTCTATGGGTAAAATAATCACAGAAAAGGATTGAGGATCTTAGAGAGTTCATGAACCTTGGATGTGTAGCGAAGAGAGTGAATCTCTTTTAGACGTCACAGTCACATGTGTTCTCATCTAGTGTCTCATTAAACATCCAATAACTCTTATAACAGATTAATGGTTGATTTAAAATTAAACTGATGAATTTTTAAGCTTTGTAAGTGAACCTTAGTTTTTATCTTCATTTTGATAGTAAAAAATTAAAGTGTTTCATTCATACAGATACTAGTGTACACCCTTCGTCAAAAATGACAGAAAAAATTTAAATTATGCCTCGCCGTGTTCGCACTCGCTATTTATCTAGATATATTACTAAACTATTCATACGAAAATCATAGAATTACAGCGTTTATTTAATTTTTCATATATAATTTATTATCATTTCTGATGACTTTTTTTTTATTATAGAGTGTAGAATTTATTTCTGAATTCATTTCTAGGCAGAGTAAGTCTAACTTGCTATTTACTTTCTCGCTTCCCACTTTATGTGAAATTGGTTTTGTAGACGGTTTGAAGAGCCATTTCAAGTTTTGGCAACAAGATTTTCTTTGGAGGAGGAAGGGACAAGTCCTGGATTTTTGTAACCATTTTTCATGTGGGTTTTTTTTTTCATATATTTTAACTTGCGGTTACCTTTGTTAAGAACATTTTTAAAAAATTTCCCATCTTCTTATCCTGTGTGTTTGGAATGATGTATTTTCCCTATTGAATTAAAAAAATTTCTCTTATTTCTCTGATGATATATATAATATATATATATATATATATATATATATATATATATAATATATATATATATATAATATATATATATATATATATATATAATATATATATATATATATATAAAATCGTTTTTATTCATGTGTTGCACTTTTATTCAACTTTGGAATTTTGGTGCATTGTTAGAATCGTCTCTTTATTTTGAAATGTGATCAAAACCTAAAAACAAGATACAACAACAACCTTCAATTCCACCAAAAGAAGATAATTGGGGGGGGGGGGGCACAACGAAGAAGAAAAAAAAAGGAAAAAATAAAAAGCGTGAGAGTAACAGTCACCTGATCTTAAGAGTATGGGGGGGGGCGTAGCATGCCTTTAAAAAAAAAATCTTTTGTTTTTGTTACCTCGTAAATATTCGTTCTTGAAAGACAAAATCAGTGGCAGACGAGAAACAAACAGATTTTAGAAAGAGCAAAGTGATTTTTTTAAGAAGATTTCACAAAAAGCGAGACAAACGCTATTCTTCTTTTTTTTTTTACACTCTAACATACTTATTACTTTCCTTAATTCAATTCAATTATCGATATTTGTATGTAAAAACATCTTCACAGACATTCATCTTAAAAGGTATACAACAGTTATTTCATACATTTTCATCTTAAAAAAAAATAAAATAAAATTTATGAAACCCCAAACCAAAAAACTCTCAAACAAGTGACACTAGAATATGTGCACATCAGACAGGAAATATGGTTAATTTGTAATTAAATATGGTTAATTTGTAATTAAAACCGCTTAATAGCTGAACAAGCAAAATGAAATTGGCACGGAGAGAAAACCGAAGAGAACTGGCATAGACTTTTCTACTCGGTCAGAGGAGGAAGAGTCCTTCTAAACAGAGGCAATTTCTTTTTTAATTTTTGTTCCAATCCAGTGTGCCCCCTTTTTTTTTTGGGGGGGGGGGGAGCATGATATTCCTGATATTACAAACCGTCTCTGTGTCTAATGTTGCCCTCAAAGCAACGAAATAAGGACTTTCCTAACACCTAGGCAATTCTATATCAGTGATTCCCAACTGCTGGGTTATGGATCACAAGTGGTCCATGGTGAATTTGGGAGGTAGTCCACTAGATTTTAACTATATTTGATACTAAAATAGAGAGTGTTGCACATTTTGAAATAAAAGGACACAATGTGAAAGTGAAAACAAATTTCAACACAATAAAAAATAATAATAGTAACAGTAATCGTAGTGCTACAATGAGATACGGACAATCAAAGATTTCAGATCATCGTCTTCTATTATATAAAGAGCAGTTGCCTGTATGTATGTATGTATGTATGTATGTATGTATGTTCAGCTAACACTCTAAAACTACAAAACAAACACCCACAAAGTTTTTATTTTCTTGATCGGCGTTGCTCCGGTTGAATAATGTCTAAAATTTATTAAAAAATATTCATTCTTTGACCCTGGGTGTAGATTTCAATGGGTTTGGCGGAGAAGAAAGACAGAGTGGGGAGAGGGAGAGGGGAAACGGGGGAAAGAGAGACGGATAGAGAGAGATAAAGATAAAAGTTTTAATAGAAATATGTTACACTTTTGCCCCGGGCAATGCCGGGTAGTCCTGCTGGTTAGACATAAATAGTTAAACACAATGAAAATGTCCAGCAAATAAAAACAAAAAACATTCCTACTAAAACCGATCTGAACTAAATCAAATTTGCTTTTATATTATTACCTACAAATATATATAGTCATTATATATATATATATATATATATATATATATATATATATATATATGCTAGTGAATCTATATAAAAACATCTATTTGACTGTATAGTTGAACAGATATAAGAACAAAAACGTCTAAAGAGAAAGAATGGTTTAAAAAATTGAATGAATTAGTGTTATGAATATTTTACATTGTTTATAATCAGCCGTTGCCAATCTAACCTATCTTTGGTCAAGTCTTTATTTATCCCTCAGGTTCATTTTTATCACTTCCTCCCATGTCTTCCTTGACCTTTCCCTGTGAACTGGACCTGCTACCTTAACTGTTCTACATCTACTGACCCAAGAATTAATGCATTCTTTCAATGTGTCACTATCACTGAAGTCACCTGTTCTGTACGCATCCTCCTGTACTATCCACACTTAATCTTTCTCTGAGGTCATCAGAACTATGTCTGTCTTTAAGACTTATATTGCATATCAATTATATTCTCATATCATTTCTCTCCATGTAACGCATGTCCTCAATGCACTATAAAAAATACAAGATTGCTGACCTGACTCGCATCGACCACGTGGATAGTCCAGATAAAACCATCAGACATCACTCGCATTATCTTTTCTGATGCTGCATTTCATCTTTTCTGTCCATGGTCAGTGAAGGAGGCTCTATTTATCTTCCTCCCACAAGGTAAGATGTGACACAAGGTCAGTGAAGGAGGCGTCACTCTAAATTGATGTCTTTTTTGATAAACTGGATTTTCTCTACATAAAAAAAACGACTCTCTATCTTACTTTGCCCTCGTGGTGGGGCAAATAAATAGGGGCATTGCACGCAGATTAGAATATCCACATTAGATTAGTCTAAACGGTTGCCGTGACAACAAAAAGCGTCAAGTTATATTGGTATCAGTGAATTAAAAGGGAAATGAAATCTACTTTATTTCCCCTTTTTTCCCCTTTTTTTTTGTTGCTAACATCTGTTAAAAGAACAGAAAGAAAACATAAGTAAATTTGCAAACGATATAGATGTTAGTCTCAGTGGAATCTGGCAAACGTGTGTAAAAAATTAATTCAACGGTTTTGTTTTTGTTTTTGAAGGGGGGGGGGGGTAACAATGAACATGTGGACAACCAGGCAGATTGAAATGCGAGCTATTAAGATTTACTTCCTACACATGTGTAGGATGGCGGCGTTGTTTTAGGAAAGGGAAGGGGGGAGGGTGGTAAATAGTAATTAGGTATTGCAAGACGGAGATAGTAATCAATGTAGACATGTTGCTTCAACCACAGCAGCCACAAATATATCTTTTGTCAGTGTGGATCAGACCTATTGCTTAATTACTATATAAAAAAAATAAAAAAATAGCTGACTACCAACAAAGGTTAAATTGCAGGGCTTAGCCCCGTGTGAGTGATAAATGCTTTTTATCTTTTTAGCAGTTCCAAAGATTCTTTCAAAGTTTGTTTTCTTTTGGTGGGGTTCGAAAGGTTAAGTAACAGATCCTACATTGTTTTTCTTTCTTCCGTTTTTTCTCAGCTTCCACACCACCTACCTCTTACCGTTCCTCGGTTTACAGGCGGATCTCTTTACACTGTTAATACATGAAAATGGTGTTAAAGTGCCTGCCTTTCATCTACATCCACAATGCAACAACCTTTAAAGACTTTCATAGTTACGGTTTGTTCGAATGAATATTTATTTCTTCATCTCTCCTGAACACTAGCCCAGTCGAACAATACTAAACAGCAGTGACAATGGGTTTAGATCTAGGCGATCCATAATACAGGCCTGTCAAACGTACGACTGTGGGCGCGGACATGTGAATACCAAAATTACTACTAAATAATAATTTAAAGTTTTAGTAAGAAATGTATTAGTAATGTTCAGTAATTAGCAACTATACATTAGGAAACAGCTTACAATAATTGATTTATTTCCAAAGTAACTAAAAAAGAGCTTGTTAAAAAAAAAAAAAATATGTTCGGACAAAAATACCATTTCAGACCAGATCAAAAATCAATTATATCGAACATTTGAGCGAATACAGAGCAAAATAGGCAATGGAATTCAACAGTCTCTATAGTACAATTGAAGCTTAAAAGGTATTTAAACTTATTAATTTACTTTTACTTGCGTAATTGATCCCCCGTCCTCCTTTAGATGAAATAATTATCATAAGTAAAAACTTCTGATATGCATCATTTCAATGTGAAAAGAGAGCATGGGTTTATATTATCTAATATACTTTTAAAAAATTGCTTGTTTGATTCACCTAAGGCAATTCAAGAAACAGCACTTAAAAGTTTTTGAATTATCTTAAAATATTATTTATAAAATAAAAATGTTTATACAATTCTCATGACAACATAATAAGTATTGATAATGCATAATTTTCCAAGCAGTTATTAGATATGTTTAACATTTCCTCCCTTTTTACATATATTTTATTGGTTTTATGTTATTGTTAATGTAAGTTGATTTTATTAAGACTGTGTATATTTATTATCGTATCATGAAGAAATAAGCATTTGTAAAAACATTGTATATGTAACAAACATAAAAAAATGTTGCAAAAATTAGCAAAATTGTTTCTCCGAACATTATTTTGTTCATAAAGTATTTGATTTTGTAAAATGTTGAATTTGCTTTCTGATTGTATTATGTCATTATAATTTCTGTCATCAAGTAGTCAATATAAACAAATTGACTCATGATTTTTTTAAATATAAAAAATGTGTCTAATTCATGGTGAATAAAGTGATTTTTTTGTGAATTTAATTCTTTTATACTTTTGTTCTTTTTTCACTTAATTTGATGGCAATAAATAAATCATTGTAAGTTGCTTCCTAATAATATGTATAGTTACTAATTAACTAATTACTAGACATTACAAATACATTTCTTTCTAAAACTTTTCTCTGTAATTATTATTTAGTAGTAATTTTGGTTTTCACATGTCTGCCCCCAGTCGTGGACCCCAGTCGCACTTTTGCCAGACCTGTATTATGGATCGCCTTGGTTTAGATGCATAGAATTATATTCTATAAGTGATGCTGAGATAGGTAATGATGAATGCGTTAAGACATGAAAAGCAGCAGTGAGTGTTAAGAAGCAAGCCAAAGAATTAACAAAGAGAAAAAATAGTGTGTAAATGAACGAGTGAGAAAGACTAGGATGAGACATTGAGAGTAGACATACATTCCATTGTCACTGGGCTAATGTTCAGGAGAGCCGAAAAATATACAATATCATAAGTTACTAGCTGTCCCTACTCGGCGTTGCACGGGAGTTTTTTTAAGTTCCATGTTTGTTTTGCTTATTGACTCCTCCCCCCCACACACCTTTTTGGAAAGATAATTCATATTCTATTCAAACAAATCGATAAAGCACGAAAATTGAATAAGTTAATATGATTTGGTAAAACAGACAAACAAAGCTAAACAAAAGCAAAAATATTTAAGTCGATTAGTGCTCCCTTTCTTTGTTTTCAAACAGACTAACAAAATTAACATTATTTAAATAAGGAAAAAAAATTCAAAGTAAATAAAAAGAAAAAAGACAAAGAAAAAAGAAAGGTAAAAGCAAAAAGAAAAAAAAAGAAAAAGAAAATAAACTAAAAATAAATAAAAAAGAAAACGTAAAAAGAAAAAAAGAAAAAAAAAGAAAAAGAAAAAATTAAAAAAAAAGAAAAAGAAAAAGTAAAAAAAATGAAAAAGAAAAAAAATGAAAAAAAAGGAAAAAAATAAAAAAGGAAAAAGAAAAAAAAGAAAAGAAAAAGACAAAAAAGAAAGAAAAAGAAAAAAAAGATAAGAAAAAAAGATAAAAAAGAAAAAGGAAAAAAGAAAAAGGAAAAAAGAAAAAAGAAAAAAGAAAAAGGAAAAAAGAAAGAAAAAGAAAAAAGAAAAAGAAAAAGAAAAAAAGAAAGGAAAAGAAAAGAAAAAAAAGAAAAAAAAGAAAAAAAAAAAAGAAAAAAAGAAAGAAAAAGAAAAAAAGAAAAAGAAAAAGAAAAAAAGAAAAAAATTAGTTGCTGATCAGATTCAAATTTATTCATGGAGACTAATGGATTTCTCCTTAATAATTTGGCCACAACAACTCTTAATTTTGATTACATATGTATTGGACATTAATTTTCAGTAACCGTGAACGCTTTGAATTCATACAATTAATGACAGCTTTTTATTTATCATTTTTATATTTATAGAAAAAAAAAAGGTGACCTGTTGGTTCATGCATTGAGCTTGAGTTAGATTGTTTGAATCAGGAAAGAGGCGACCAGCAATAAACTAACCCCTTCCCAAAATGGAGGTAATGCCCCCCCCCGGACCTAACTAACCAGAATCTGTCAAAGATTCCCCGGCTGATATAAACAGAAAATCCAAAAGAAAACTCTTTTATACACCTAACTCACATGGCAGCAAGATGTAACACAAGGTTAGTCTAATGTGAAAAAAAAAAAAAAAAATTAATAAAATTACTATTGCCATTCGTTTTCATTTTGTATAGCCATGTTTTCTTATTTAACATTACTCTTATTTTGACTGGTGATATTGTCATCTGAGCATTTAATATTACTATTGTCAATAATTTTAACCAATGAAATAACAATCATGGCTGGACTCTTTTTTTCATGCTGATACTGTATTCTTAACATTTGATGATACCTTTCATTTTTATAAAAACCTATTAAGCATTTTTAATCCATACATCATACAAATCGAATACTTTGTACAATTCTGAAACAGAATAATGACTTCAGACCGAAAAGATTAGATCCTGGTTTGACAATTCTAAACAAAAGCAGAAACATTAGTTCAAAACTTTCAAAGTTTCCTTCTGATTTTATCCGTTTGTGACTCCCAAATTCTGTCTCGGTCATTTACTAATACATTTTGTCGCTCTGTCCGATGATGACAGTGCTGTCTCCACTATTCACCAGTCCTCGTATGGTTATACGGTTTAATCCATACTCCACCTGAAGCAGAACAAGTAAGATCATCAGTAGAGGAGGTAGCAGTAGATAATAAGTAATTCATTTAGTGCTTCACCTCCTATCGCATTGTCGCAGTGTTATATCCCTGTGCTGGTTATATAAGTACTTCCACAAATGTCCTTCATGAACTAACGGCACTTGTACGCCATAAACGTAAATACCCCCGACTTACCCGACTAGCAGCTAAATGCCACCCTTCACTATACAAGTCTCTAAATGTTAAGGCGGCAGCAAAGAAGGTGGGGTCCCTCTACCGTGCCAGTAAACTTCTCACACCTGACATTATCCTGTATCTCTACAAAGCCACCATCCGCCCATGCATGGAGTATTGTTGCCACATCTGGTCTGGGGCATCATCTACTAGTCTCTCCCTTCTTAGACAAGGTCCAAAAAAGAGTCGCCAACTTGATAGGCCCCTCACTGTCCACCAAGCTCCAGCCCCTGTCTCATCGCCACAATGTTGCTTCCTTGTTCCTGTTGTACAAGTACTTCAATGGATTGTGCTCTGATGTGCTTGCTGCTCTGGTACCCCCACAACGTAAATTCACTAGACCAACCCAACAATCTGCCAAATCCCATCCATTCACTGTGGTGGTCCCCAGATGCCGAAGAGCTTTCTATTCCAAAAGCTTCTTTCCTAGTGCTGCTGGACTCTGGAACTCCCTCCCTGCTCCCTGACATGCAGAAATTTAAAACTAATGTAAACAGACATCTCGCTGCGCAGCTCCCAATTTAGGTTGACCCCCCCCCCCCAAAAAAAAAAAACTCACCCTTTTTCTCAGTAGCCCCTTACGTCTACAGTGGCGGCCTGCCTTGTTTAGGGTGAACTATGTTAAAAAAAACATTTTTTTTAAATATATTTTCTACTCTAATAACTTCTTTCTTCGGACGACTTACCTTTGGAATTCTCTATCTGCTCCCTGTTTCCTCTGACAGTAACAACATGCAGAAATTTAAATTTAATATGAACAAACATCTTGCTGCCCAACTCCCCACCCAGTTCGCCCCTTCCCTATACCACAGTAGCCACTTACGTTTCAGTGACAATATACCTTGTTTGGAATGAATAGAAGTAAAAAAGAGTGATTGTAATTGTGCATATCACAAGCAGTACTCCTTTGCTTCAAGCGAGCAGAACCACGTGACGAGAGGGGGAGAGGAGACAAAGACAACCAGCACCTTTCCACAGCTGCAGGAATCTGCCAAAAATCCAGTTCATAGTACGACCGCCTACCATGTGCTGCCATGCACATTGATATTTAATCTGCTAAATGACTTCTGACCCATGAACTTACAAGTGAGTCCATTTGCCCATTTCTCAGTTGTTTTTGGTTTTATCATGCTGGGTGACTAGCCATCCTCCTCAGCAAGTCAAGCCAAGTGGTAAAATCAGTTTAATCATTGATGACCCAACTACGCAGCAAGTATAATGGATTACAAAGTACTGGTAGCGCTCCGAGACGTCCGACGTATCCACCATTTACAGTATTATATTAGAATGTACAACTCAAAAGGAATTTACCAAATGTGTTGCATTCACAGCACTTTACGCTGACTAATTCCCCACAAGTGCTAAGTCATCATACAAGTTCTTGTCTTTTAATGGTTCTAACATGATATCAGGAATATATTAACCCATTTTTTAAGATAACCCCAAAATATAGGTCACGTCCAAGAAACCGATCAATTTAGCGAAGCAGACCTAAGTCTCTATCTACTAGCGGTACTTATCCCCAAAAGTGCAACGGTGCGTAGACAAAAGTCAGCGTAGAGCCATAAAAGACTTGCTTAAGGGAATTGGCAAACAAGAACTCTTACGCACACTATTGATTTTCAAAGTAGCATTCAGATAGTTTTTTGACTCTTTTTTTTTTCATTATTATTTCTTCTCTTCGTCATCTTGGAAGCAAATATTATA
The DNA here is from genome assembly GCA_963556195.1 of Sepiola atlantica. NCBI lineage: Eukaryota > Metazoa > Mollusca > Cephalopoda > Sepiida > Sepiolidae > Sepiola > Sepiola atlantica. Next base: position 98,794,206 of record OY744515.1, on the reverse strand, counting down.
AATAACAAGAACATTTCTTAACTAAGAATTCTTTTATCGTAAAAGGAACCATGCAAGTAACAAGATTGGCTTATGAAAGAAGCATTTCAAAAGATGAGAATTTATTCAAACTCACTAAAATTCTATTTAATGATGCTCCCTCTCCTCTCTTTCTCACACGCAAAACAATATATAAATATATAATCATAATTCAAAACATTCTAAGAATTCAGCAAGTATGAAAAACAACCTTCCCAAACTAGAATAGAACCAAATTATGACATCAGATCTTGGACAAACAAAGCGCTCAATATCCTTTCGAACAGAGCTATATAAATAATAAATGATAATAAATTGTACTTAACTTCCCACTTTACTGCTGTTTCACAGTATTACCAATCCGCAAATGTGTACCTGACTAATATATAAGGTGAGACGTTAGAGATCAATCAGGTACACTTCTGATGATTGGTAATGCTGTGAAACTACAGTAAATTGGTAAGCTAAGTACAATTTATTATCATTTATATATATAGTATAACTTTTGATAAATTTATACAAACATTATTGGCTACATATGTGCATACATAAACTTTTAGTTAATATGGCCCGAAGAAGCTGGACTTTGAATAAAGTCACAGCTGAAACATGTATGCACATATGTAGCCAATAATGTTTGCATAAATAAAATTATACTATAATACAGCTCTACCTGTTATTAAGCACTATCTTATAAACACAAAAGTTTCATTGGATTAACATCTAGGAAACAACAACAACAACCATACAAGTACTATATATATATATATATATATATATATAACGGATGCACAGGTGCATTTATCTCTAAAAGACACATAGAATAACATATGATTCTTCACTTAAATCCAGCTCTTGTATAAAAACCACAAATAGAAGAAGGTAAAAATAAACAGTCACAACAAAAACATCTCGATGCCAAAAACCAAAGCAGAGTAAAATCTCTTTGATTCTAAGGGCGAAACAGAAGTTCTTCCATCTTGGCAAGGGGAAGAAGGTACATCACAAACATACACCTAGATGACAAATGTAGGTCTAAATGCAAGATGAGGCTGGCAGCTGTCCTTAAGGGGGAAAACCACAGCATACGTCGTGTGTAGGCATGTGCGGATGAAGGGACTGGGTAGACGTAGACGTTTTGCTTGCACGTCTATAGAGATGGGGTGTGGATGCTCTTGCTGCGAGCCGTGATGGAATTGCAGGAGTTAATGCTTTTAACTGAGTGTTTGGAGAAAAATCAATTCTCAAAGTAATCATCTTTCATTTCGACAGAATTGAAGAATTCTATATTTTCAACAGACATTATAGATAGCGAGAAAGATAGATAGATAGATAGCGAGAAAGATAGATAGATAGATAGATAGCGAGAAAGATAGATAGATAGATAGATAGATAGCGAGAAAGATAGATAGATAGATAGATAGCGAGAAAGATAGATAGCGAGAAAGATAGATAGATAGATAGATAGCGAGAAAGATAGATAGCGAGAAATAAAGATAGATAGCGAGAAATAAAGATAGATAGAGAGAAAGATAGATAGATAGCGAGAAAGATAGATAGCGAGAAAGATAGATAGCGAGAAAGATAGATAGCGAGAAAGATAGATAGCGAGAAAGATAGATAGCGAGAAAGATAGATAGCGAGAAAGATAGATAGCGAGAAAGATAGATAGCTAGATAGATAGATAGATAGATAGATAGATAGAGAGAAAGATAGAGTAACATTACGCATGTACATATATATATATATTAACAAAAGAAATGAAGCTCTTAGGGCCTGTGCCCCTAAGCAATAACTGCCCAGCATAGATCAACTCTTTCTAGTTATTTAATTCTAAATTATATCATTTCGGCAGAATTTTTTTTCTTTCTTCTAATTCTTTAAACATTTATTCATGGTGCAAATTTCCCCAATCCATTTAACGCCGTAATTTTTAGACATTCATACATTTTGATAATGTTTTTCTTTTCATTTGTCAGATTTTAAATTTTTATTTCCATATGGTTCCACTCCTTCTAGGCAAAATATTACATGCGTCTACTTTAGTAATTTCAAAGAATTTTCATACTTGTAATCTGAAAGGTTTCTCTTTAATATAGGCCTCGATCTGATAACCTCACAGAAAGATTAAATCTGGACAGTATATGGAGATGTGTGCAGAACAGAGACTTCAATGGTATGGTCATGTTGAAAGAATAGATGAAAGTTCTTGGGTTAGTAGATGTTGAGCAGTTGAGGTAGCAGGTTCAGTTCGCCAAAGAAAACATCAGAGAGAGTGATAAGAATGGATTTGAGAGAAAGATCAATAAATAAAGACAGGGGCCAGAGATAGGTTAGTTTGAAAGTCAATTTCTAAATGTGGTTTACACATTCCAGCATGTAAAACAGACGTTAAGATGATGATGATGATGATGATGATGATGATAAAAATGAAGATGGTGATGATAATGATGATGATGATGATGATAAAAATGAAGATGGTAATGATGATGATAATGATGATGATGGTGGACTGGATGATCAATGCGTTTAGTTGAGCACATTTATTGTGCATGCAGTTTGGTATGCTTGGCACATTGGTGGGACTTTTAATTTTTATGGAAGCCAAAATCTTTTGCAAAACAACCAAATTAAATTCTCACCTAGATTGACAAAACTGTTAACATGTCTAATGACCGATGATACTTGAAGAATGAATTGAATAATAATCAACCTTTAAGGGTGAATCAGCTGAAGTCCATGACACGATTTTTTTTTTTTTGGGGGGGGGGGTGAGGAGGGGATTGAAGTAAACAAAAATAATGTAGGATTTCATTTTGTTTAATTTCTCTCTCTCGCAATATAACATCTGATAAAATTATTCTCGCCTAAATATGATGAAGATTTGATGTCTGTCTGCAACTAAAACTATGTCACAATTCTCAATTTCTATCAAAACCAGGTGTTGTATGCGGGAAGACGGCGACATCTCCCTGCAAAACAAAAAACAAAAAAAAAAAAAACTGCAAAAACTAACGTCGTTAAAATCATTTTGCCTGAGCGGGATACACATAACTGAGGATTGCTTGTGAATTTAATATTCTCTAGAAACTTTCTTTTTCGTAGGAAGCCGGTTCAACCAGTCCAGGGTATGCTGCACCAGGAGGCTTGTGGAGTTAGAGTCTGAGGGTTTGGAAGAAGTCAGTCAGATTACTGAGAATGCTAGGAGTCAAAGTTTGATTTTTTAATCTCCGAAGAATCAACAGAGACTGAATATTGGAATACTTTAAAATAAGGAGTTCGTCGGATATTCTAGAATTCTAGAACTTGGAGTAAGATTTTTTTGGAATTCTAGGTGTTAAAGTCAGACCTTGTACATTCAGACTCTGCAACCCTGATCAAAGCAGCCATGATCATTCATACATTCATATTAATGTGTAATACTTTGTTAGCCTTCTCTTTCCTCAAAAGACAATGGATATGCTTTACTCAATTCAGTGTTGAAGGCTATTTCACAGACGGCCGCTCATAGAATTCATTTTCGGTGTTTCGCTGTCCATTTAAGTTCCAATGTAAGACACTATATACCGGTACATTGAAAGCAAAGGGTGATTCACATTATCTTTTATTTGTATTGATTAATTTTGGTTTAAAAAGTTTACATGCTTTCTTAAAAAGCTAGTTTTAGTTTGAAGATAGAAAAAAAAAAATGAAAAAGAACAAAATAGTATCCCTTATGACTTTCCTGACAATTTAAGTGAATCTTGTGTGCGTGTGTTTGGGGGGGGGGAGTACTTTTATAATAAAAAAAGATGTCAGAAGCTAAAAAAAAAAGGTTTTCTTGAGCTGAACATTTAGTCTGTTATCAAAAGTGAGAAGTGATTTTCTCGCTATGAGTGAGCAAAAAGTGATTGGGACAAGAATGAAAGGGAAAAGAATTCATGACCCTTGATAGATAAATTATTAAAAATTTAAAAAAAGATTTGTTACTGAAAGTCGAAGCAGATTGAACAAAAGGTTATACATGTTGAAAGAGGGTCTCTGCAGTGGGTTCATACCTTTCCAAAAAGTATGAGTACATAAATGACAACAAATTAACAATAGATTCGATTAGACTTGAATTTGTCATAACTGGTTTCATAGTCAGCAACAATATCAATTAGGCAAATAATGAACCTCACACATTAATTTTGCATCAAAGAGTTTGTTTTACAGATACAAATTTTCTGGATTGTTTGTTTTTGTTTTTTATTTTGAAGAGACAAAAACAAAAAAAAAAAATGAAAAAGAAAAATTCAACACTCAAAATTCTTCTTTAAATTAAAGGGAATCTTCAGAATAAAACAAAAATGGACCCATTTTTAAAATGTGTCCATTTAACGATGGAAATCCTACTTCAAACTGTGTGATGCAAACACACAGCATCTTACGAATCTGTGGACACATTTTAAAATGCTATTTCAAACTTAAGCGTGACAGGCCAACCAAAATATTATTTTAAACTTGAGCCTGACAGGCCAACCGAAATATTATTTTAAACTTGAGCCTGACAGGCCAACCGAAATGCTCTCTCAAACTTGGGCCTTACAAGCCAACCAAAATGCTCTCTCAAACTTGGGCCTTACAAGCCAACCAAAATGCTCTCTCAAACTTGGGCCTTACAAGCCAACCAAAATGCTCTCTCAAACTTGGGCCTTACAAGCCAACCAAATCGCTCTCTCAAACTTGGGCCTTACAAGCCAATCAAAATGCTCTCTCAAACTTGAGGCTGACAAACCAACCAAAATACTATACGTGAGCCTCTAAAAATGAAGCATGTAAAGCAAGAAAAAAAGGGGAAGAAGAAAATAAAAGGTGAAAATATGGGGGAACATTTTTTTTCCATTTTATTTTCGTGACGAAATAGAAATTGTAAACTAAAAAAACAAAAACACTCGAAATAAACTTTCAGTAGGTTATCAAAAGTGTGAAGTGATTTTCGCGCTCTGACAGTGAACGAAAATGAAAAGCAAAAGTTCTTAGAAAGGAAGAGGGAAAAAAATCACATGACCGTTGGTAGATAAATGATTAGACTTTAAAACAAAAACTTGAGATGGAAAGTAGAAGCAGATTGAACAAAAGATAAAGTGCATTGAAAGAGTTCATCCTCCTCCTCCATGGCACTTTCTAAGGGGGGGATAACTGCTTGCAATACATAAGCTATCATTTCTCTAATTAGAGCAAGGCAGATATCAACAGTTTTAGGAACACACAGAGAACTTACTGACATTTAGAATTCTATAAAAAAAAAGTATGATATACTTTAACTAATATTGTTTATTCCTTATTGAAATCCTGTAAACTTGTTTTATTTATGAGTTGTTGAATAATAAGTACAGTCCGACACCTGGATCAAATAAATCATTTACGGTTTTATTTAATCAAAAAAGAGAAAATAATGACTTTCTGATAAACTGAAACGCACTTGTTCAAGATCACTCAGCTGAACATGGATTTTAAGAGACAAACACGAATTAAACAACTTATTCAGAAAGTAATAAGACTTAGTTTGTGGCACACTTTATTAATATATATAAGAAAGTCATAATTCTGTGTGTGTCCCCAGCTAAATGTCAGAAACTACACAAGATACGCTTACAAATATTACATCATTGGATTCGGTGTGACCCCAAACTGGTTATGATAAAAAACAATACTGCAATATTTATTCCTTTGAGGTCATCAGTGACCAAATTAGTGCTTGAGAGATAAGAAAATGATTACTTTATTTCATTCTTACTGATAGTTGTTTAAAAAGTAACATTGCAATTAAGTAAAACAGACTTATTTTTCTTTCTTGATTTCTATTATAATAAACCAGTTGACAGAAAGAGGGTGAAGAAAGAGAGAAAAAATTTTTTTACACAGACTTTATTAAACTATTTTGTTATCCATGTACCCGGGGTAGTATTTACTTTCTTCCCACTGCAGGAAGGTGTGACACAAGATTGGAAGGTGGGGAGAATCAAGTCAGCGCCCCTAAAAGAAAGAACACACTGGCCTATTAAAAATTGCCTGGGCAGCCCCATCGACATTCCCTGGTCGAGGCACCTCAGGCAGTTAGCAATAAACGAACTCCTCCCCAAAGAGGGAAGGCAAGGCCTAGGAGAGTGGACATTCTAGAACTACCCAGGACCAATACCTCAGCCCGACAGGCCACCGAAATGGCCCAGTTTCTGCCGGACTGATTGTCGAGAACAGATCCTCGACTGGTATTTAGCAGTCAAGAGTCTGTAACCAACTGAAGTTGCAGAGAAGCCCTGCTCGTTCAACATAACATAACCTCACTTCCGAGATCAGAACCAGAGCCGCTCCCTAAACAAAAAACTGTATTCTTCCGACCAGAAAGAAACATTTTCCAAGAAATAAAAATAGACTTTTTGTGGGATCAAAATATGATCATAATCCTCTGAAATATATTAATGAACAACTATTTTTTAAAAAAATGAACAACCATTTAAAAAAATACAAAAATTAAAAAAAAAAAAGTAACCAGTTTTTTTTTTGTTAAGCTTTTCTAATTAGCTGTTTCCATCTTTCATCAATTGTTTAATCACAAATCTTTATAATGAGGACTGGAAAATCATGTATCATCTTAAATTAAATAAATCCATGTTTGTTATAAAACAAAAATAATTTCATAGTGAGATTCATTATACAAACAAATCAAATTAGCCATTCATTTTCGCTTTCTTTTAAATATGCAAATCTCTTATTTAATTAGCTGCTAAATGAATTTTGTCTTAGATTTCTTAGCACATAATTAGTCAATTGAATAGAGTGCATTTTCATTGTCACCAATTGCTTGCTCTGCTTTAATGAAATTACCCGGATGATAGAAACACTGCTGGGATTTGTGCCAACAGAAGATGATTATAAAACATTGCAGTTTTTCAAATTCGAAGTTTTTTGTTTTTTTAATTTAAGACAAACGAAATTATAATACAAACGGAAATTTAAAAAAAAAACAAATACATTTTAAAATTCTATTTGAATAATGACATTAGGAATCGCACATTGTCATCCTAGAAATATGTCAAAAATTGAAGATAACATATGTTAAGCATTACATTCAGACATTAAACCATTTATTTTAATAAGGTCAATCCAAGCGTTTGATTAAGGAATAAGTAATATGAAAATCAATATGCGCTAACATTAACAGTCAAGGGAGATAACCTAGTCAGATAATTGGGAGAGAAAATGAGGTAGAAAGTGAAAAGTCTCTTTCTTCAAAATCATTAAAAGGTATATTATCATTTATTCATTATATAAAAGCCATCCTCCACTTCTTGATTTTAAGTATTTAGGAGAATTGAGAAAGCAAATAGCAAGTCAGACAACCTCTCACCTTCAATGTATTTCCATAATGAAACGTTTTCTTCTTTTTTCTTTTTGTCTTTGATATCGATGTATATATATATTTCTTTTCTTTTTTAAACTTTCCCGTTTGAGACGTTTTCTTTCTTTCTTATTTCCTTTTTTTTAAACTTCACTCATTCAGATGTTATCTTATATGAATACTAGCAAATAATTTTGCTAGCCTGTGAGGATGACACTGTAGCAGCTTACATGAATGAACTATTTTCTGCCGATCTATGTAAGTTGTGATTCTGTGTGTAACGAGATTGACGCGCGATTGCTAAAGCCGGACCACGTGATCAGCAAAGCAACCTCAGTTTCTGACTTTCCGATGGCAGAAGAATCGACAAACTTTGGGAGAAAGATTATTTCATCTTGTCTGCGTTCACTCAATCCTATGTATCATCTTTTGTATTGTTCCTGTGTTTCTCCTACATAAAACTATTACCCGTCTGGGCACCGTGTTGTTCAATTGTATTACATCATAAAAAAAAGTTACACAAACCAACAACCTATCCTTGTCCAGTTCCCGTCATTAACTTATCTCAGTTAAAATAGCATGGTGAACAAACATACAAACATATACTACACTGGCCTCCAAAGGAGGAGGTAATGACTCAGAGGATTTTATTATGACAAACAAACACTACCCCCCCCCCCCTTCCCCCTTCCCCCTTACCAAGGAGGATGCTGATATCATGACAATAGAACAGATAGTACACTGAAAGGAGAAGCTAATACTGGGAGAATGGTATTATGAGGAACGAACATATACTATACTGCCCCCCCTCCAAAAATAGGAGGAGGTAATAGCTGGGAGGACCCCCCCCCCTAAAAAGAGAACGTAGTCCTTGGGAAGATGGTCTCATGATAACAGAACAGATACTAGATTACCCTCTCCCCCAAAGGAGGATGTAATACATGAGACGATTAGTTCCACCTCTTTAAAAAAGGAGGTAATTCCTGGGAAGATGGTCTATAGACAACAGCACTGATACTACAGTATCTGTCCCCATTAAAAGATAATACAATAATAGATTAAATCAGTTTGTTTTTTTCATTCATTTTGAAAATGTCTAGTCATAAAAACATTATTTTAAGGTTCCTTGGTCTTTTGTCTAAGATAACAAAAACAGTGGGTGGTCTATTATTTAGAAAGGGTTAGAAGGTTCTTACTAAACGATTTTTTTATTTTGTTTTGTTTTTTCCCCCACTTCTCGTATTATTTCAATGATTTTTTGTCCATAAATATAATTTTGAAAAATAAAATTTCCACCAAATTTGTGGATATCTTAAGTAAGACGGCCCCTAGAGTAAATGTGGTATTGTGGTGACTGAGATGATTCTAGTTAAAAGTAGGATAGACATTTTTATCACTTTAGACCAAGTATGACCAACGACACTCATTTTCTCCACACTTTTGATGACCTTGTGCCTAATTTGTTTTGAATATAATTTTTTTAATATTTTCTGCAAATAAATATTTCAAAGTGTAGTATCTATTCTCAGCCTCCTAGCGACAGACGTTTTACTATTGCCGAAACTATTGCGTATATATAAGAAAATATGACAATGCAAAATACAAATGTATATTACAGAATATTAATTTATTAGAAACTGTTTAAAAAATAAATATGCAAATTAGGAATACCTAAAGCTGTTTGTGAATGTTTGCAGATTACTATATATATATATATGCTTTACTTTGGTGATTCGGTGATCTGCCAAGAACCAGTACGTCAACGTGATTATATATATGTTATATATTTACCTACTCATTTGAAATAATGGTTACAGTGTTTGCTAATGGGCTGGGACACCGGGGTTCAATCCTTGGTAGAGTCATATCAAAAAGGTAAACAAATGGGACTTGATGCCCTCTTCTGAAACATTCAGCATTATAAGGTTAGAATCAAGGCTAAGTGGAGTAATCATGGGAAAGGAATGGCGCCCTCCCCTACATCGGTGTAGCAGCCAATGAAAAGAGAGCTTTTGAGTCTCATTCGACTATGGTCGACCACTTTACATAAATATAAAACGTCAAATTTATTGAGTAGAGTATAAATGGATACTAAAATAATCCTCCTATAAATATAAGAGAGGTTAAGTAAATTTTTCGGCATTCTATACTCAAAATATTGCAGGTAATGAAATCAGCTCAATGATTGAACATTTAAACTAAACAGAGCTATTGTCGATCAAGTTTAGACAAATAAATTTACAACATTATTTATATCAGTTCCAAAACAATAATGTAAATTCATTTGTCTCAACTCTCTCCCCCTATATGTATGTATGTATGTATGTATATATATATATATATTTCACTCTCTGCCACTGACTTCTCTCAGCCCGGATCATGGTCCTGCGCTCCCAGTAGTGGCTACTACTTCTTTTCAATAACCCATCATGTCAACCCAATATTTCTATGTACTTGCACAACATTTTTCTTAAATGTATCATCCTGAGGAAGTCTTACAAATAAAGACGAAACGTTGATGAATACATAAAAAAAAACATCTTTTGGTTTTTCCTTTTTCATTTTCCATTACATCAGATTACCCTCATCCTTCCTTTCTCATATGTATATATATATATATATATATATATATAGGCAAACATTATTAAATAATATAGAGTGTTTTTGCTTGATAAGAGTTTTTCTTTATTTTTTCAATTTCCCAAATGGCCCATTTAATGTTTCGGTCAAATTGCTGTATGTAAGTTCTGTGGGTTTCTTGTTCCATTTTCTTTCTTTTTTTGTAAGTACTTCCGCTTTTAGATGTTCTCATTGACTAACAATGACGCATTCACCACTTCTCCCTATAGAAAACCTACCTCTATTAATACATGCATTTTAAGTCATAAAAGCGAATGCCCATATCAATATAAAATTGCAACAATTAAAAATCTATTAAACCGTGCAAAGCTAATATCTTCAACCAAACAAATATCCTTTAACGAATTTAAAAACATTAAGCAAGTCCTAATTAATAATCAATTTCCCAATTATATTGTAGACGAACAAATAAAATTTATGATTAGAAACTTAGACAATACTAATAATAATCAGCTAAATAATTCACACTACATAAATCTATTCTACTGTAACGAAATGCATCCAAACTTTAAATTAGATTAAAAAGCTCTTAAAAACCTAATACATCCGCTACATATCCCCCATCAACTCTGCTAATAAAATAAGATCCATCATTTATTATAAAAGTGATGAAAACATTGAACCATGTAGTTTAAAATAACACTTCTTAGGCCCAAAATACATGAGGAAGAATCAATGTAATATATCAGTTTCAATGCCCTATGGGAGAATGTATCTGACAAGAATAATAAAACTAATTTTTACATCAGTTTCACTACCACAACACTTTCCCCCAAAGACTCACTTTACATCTCTCTGACACTAGCCCCATTTTCCAACACTTAAAAAAACATGACTGCCTCCTTTCTCAATATAGACTAGTTAACAATATTAAAATGATACACCACGATACCAACATCAAAAGATTACAAATTCTTGAATCCTTTTACATAAAAACTAAACACCCCACAATCAAACTAGTCACATTTTAAAGTGTCTAGCATAGTAATTAACGTCATCAAATTTATACCCATTAAGTAATTATACGTTTGAATTTTGCATGCTCTTAGAACATAATCACGCTCTCATGTAACATCTCAATATTATAGACTCTCTTTTTAAGTTGTAAATTGTATTCGTTATAATTTTTAAAAAACTCAACAGTAAAGGCATATTTTTAAAGATACCAAGACTAACACCACCTGAAGATGATTTGATGAATCAAATCGAAAGTACTCACGAAAAAGGAAAGAAAATGGAACAATATACACACACACACATAGAAAGTTTACATAACTATATAATTTTAGTTACCAACAACAAAAAAATATAGTTACTTAAAACAAATAGTTACAAGGTAGAAAAAAAAGATATATATATAGTCTCGGAAGTTTCTCAACCATTAAAATAAAATATATTAAAATATATATATATATTATATATATATATATATATATATACACACACACAAACACACATTTTCTTCACTGCACAAAGTAGATAATTAATTCTTAATTTTGTAGACAGCAAACAAGGCAATTAATAATTGCCAATAAAAGCAGCCCGGAAAAGTCATCCCTCTCCTATTCCTCATCAGTTTCATTTTCAACTCTATAGATTCAATTCCATACCATAACATGAGCAATCACCCCACATCCAATATCGTTTTCTCCCAAGAGAAATACTACATTCTACCAGTGAGATGTCAATTAAATTTTCACAGTTTGTTTGTTTTATTTATTTATTTTTCTTCACAAGTTTTTATTGACTCCCCTTTTCTGGTAAATGTTCTCCCCTTCTTCCAAAGAAACAATCTGGATAATTCTTATAGCTGGGCGTACAGGTGAGGCTCTTCATAAACTGAACTCTGTCAATAATTCCCACCCCTTTTTCCCTAGTCATAGGGTGAAGACATCTGGCTAAAAGATCGACAAAAACATAACTTTCACCGTAAATGTGTAAACAACAGCTAATAAAACAAGACATTCCAGAAATATCATGAATTCTTCCTTTCTTCCCCAGGGCACCAAACATCAAACGTAATTTCCATGAACAGAGTTTATTTCCAATAATTTCCCATCTGTTGAACACATTATCACATGACTACTTCCCTGGGGGCTACAACATGGTCATCTTCAAATCTAATGTCAAACACTCGTCATAAACTGTCCTTGCATTCCATTCATTATTTTCAATCCCCTCATAATATTCATCATCATTCAATTGACAATCTATTCATTTCATTAAGCCTTTTCCTCGAGTGGCTTTT
>OY744515.1:98744440-98776940 GCA_963556195.1 Sepiola atlantica | reverse complement strand
TTCCAATAATTCAGATTCTTTCAAAAGTCTAATCTGAAAGCTTCCAATACCGCTCATAAAAGCCATTTTTTTTACATAATCATCATATTCGGTTTAACGTCTGTTTTATATGTTGGCATGCATTGGACGGCTTTAAGAAATTAACTTCCAAACTTACCTATATCTGACCAGGTCTTTATTTATCCCTCAGATCCATTTTTATCACTTCCTTCAATGTTTTTCTTTAACCTTCCCCGGCAAATTGAACCGGCAACCTAAACTGTTTTATATCTACCAACCAAAAAACTCCTAAATTCTTTCATCGTGGCCATACCTTTGAAGTCTCTTGTTCTGCACACATCTCCCTATACTGTCCAGATTTAATCTTCATCTGAGGTCATCAGATCATAGCCTGTCTTTATGACTGATATTACACATCCATCGTATCATTCTTATATCATTTCTGTCCATGCAACATGTCCCCAACTCTCACTGGTCAGGTTTTGCTTCCATGCATCACCCCACTGCATACACATGTCTGTTAAACTCTTCCCTTGGTGGAGAGTGGTAACGCTCTGCTGGTTAGCAATAGCAAAAATTCCCCGAACTTACTCTATCCACTCCTAATTCTTGCAATCACACTAACATCTACTCCACCCTGTTCTCCAATGGTATCACAAAGGTAACAAAACTTTTCAACAACCTCAATAGCTTCGCCATCCAGATATTTTTTCTCTACATCCGAGTTCATTCATTTCCATTGTCTTACACTTTTTGCACATAAAAATAGGAACTGTTTTTTGAAAACTACATAAATTATAGTAATGTGAATTCTCCCTCCCCCAAAAAGTTGTATTCTGAAACTTCATTGAATAATTATAGATATACAAACAAAGATTTCCAATGACATGAAATGGACTTACTAGTCTTGAAGAAAACAGTACTGTAAAACACCTTTTTACTGAAAATATACCAGAGAAACAATTTAATTTTGTTTTCCGTTGCAACACTTTTTGTTCTTCTTGAGAAATGCTATTAAACTCATTTTCATCAGTAATGGAATGATGAAGTCAAGAAGAAACACATTGGAATCTTTCCAATTTTCTTCGATAACATTTTTTAATTTTATTTTGTGTAAAGTAACAAAATATGTTCCACTCGTCGAACAAGATTGAAGATACAAATGGATGGAACTAAATGTTTTACTCTGTTACTAAAATTAAGGAAACTGAAAAGAAAATCTCAAATCTCAGTACATTATATGCATATATATATATATATATATATATATATATATATATATATATCCAACACCTTTATTTTCAAAAGTACAATGCAAAAAGATTTCGTTTTTAACTCCTGTCTGAATCTATCTTGTTTAGAAAGAATATGAATTATTTTAATTATTCAGTTTATTCTTCTCATCTTGAATGTTATACTTACTCACAACGTTTTGGCCGATGTAACCTCCAACCTTCTTTTGGTGTGTCTTGTTGAATTCAGGAACTTGTACAGAATTCCAAACGAAACCATTTATTTAATCCACAGGGAAAGGACTCGTGGCACAACGGATGTAAGTGCTAAGTGATAGTTCTAAGTGATAGTCTTCTGGAAGTTGAAGGTTCAAGCCTCATTATGGGCAATACTAAGAATACAATTACGAATTACTTTAGATTTCTACTCAGTCATGGCTGATGGGAAAGAGAACAAGCCACTTATATGGATTAAATAAAGGGGTCTGTTCGAAATTCCATACAAATTGCTTAGTTTGACAAGATGCACCTGATGAAGGTTGGAGGTTACATCAACCAAAACGTAAGAATAACATTCAAGATGAGAACAGTAATCCAAATAATTCAAATTCTCAAACATAATACTTTGGAAAATAATCTACTGTTTTTTCTCTGGACTTGGGAATGTTTTTTTTAATGCTTTCTGGTACATACATATGCTTTGTATAATCTTACCCGAGATTATAATTGATGAATTTTAATATGCTGAGGAAGAAAATCTTATACCTGTTGGAAAATTTATTAAAATGTAATTTTGCTAATAAAAATAATTTTCAGAAACACACGTTAATAAAATGGATGCTGTTGAATATTTATTTACAAAACTAGATAAAACGTGACGGGACCAACAGACGCTTGGATGCATCTAAAAATGCTATTTTATGCCTGTCGGACCAAACAAAGCTAAAATATGACAGATTGACAAAAATGTTTTTATAACTTAACAATAATGGACAGACAGAGTCTTATAGGTGTTTGAACGCATCTATAAAAAAAATCCTCCACTCTATAATAAAGACCAATGTGTATTTATTTGTATATAAATAAATATAAATCTATCACGCCACACAAAAGCTAGCAAGTAAAAAAGTGCGTTTTTCTAGCTTTCGGGCGAAAGTATTTCAAGGAGTGAGTGAAAACGAGTAAACAAATAGCAAGTCAGACGATCCCCACCACCTGAAATGAATTCAGAAAGAAATCCTCCACTCTAAATAAAAAAGTCAGCAGTTGATGCTTATTTTTGTTCTTCTTTAGGTCATCAACAATGATAATCCTTTATATACGAAATTAAATTACTAACGTAATTCTATGACTTTATATGACACTGGCGAAGTATATTTTTGTTGTTGTAATTTTTGGAGAGAAGGTGTACACTAGTAAAGAAATCAAGTTTCTGATGCTTAAGAAAAGTTCTGTGAAACATCACTAATTCCTGTTGAATAAAAAAAAAACGTCTGCAAGTATCACCTCTGCTTTCTTGTTTGAACATTTATGGAAAAATAATACAAGTCACCAAAAGTAAAGAAATAAGAAAGATGTATGGAGTATGCGGAACGAACAAGAATTATCGCCGGAGTTTCTTCTTCTTCTTCTGCCCTTTGTATTTAGTATTCCTTATTTCACTCTGGCATTATCTGCCCTTCTTCCTGTCAGAGGAATGCTTCCTTTAAATCTTGGAGAAAGACGATTCATTTTATACAGTGGATTATCTACAAATGAATAATCTCAGAGAAGACCAGATTTATTCTTTTCATACAAAAGAAGAAAAAACATGTGCATATGTGTACATTGGTGTATATGTACATATATGCTGTTGTGCAAGTGTATGAGCATGGTTGCATGGTGTGCAAATATATATATCTATATATATATGCATACACTGAATGTATGTATGCTTGTTTTATCTGTATATACATATATATGATTCTCTTCTCCACTGAAGAGATCGTTTGATAATCAGATGCTTAAACATGTTCCCAATAAAAGAGCACGTCATATATATATATATATATATATATATTGTTAGTTCCTTAGATCAAGTGGCTTCATGCCTTGTCTGGAGCGATTTCCATAATACATTATATACGTCTGTACGCTCACACACATATTTGCTACTATGGATTACAACTTGATTTGAGAATATGTGGTTCGCCCTGAGTAAAAAAAAACAAACTTTCAACGGTTTTTTGACACCCTCTTGAGAAATTAAAATTTAAGGAATCTTGCTTAATTGATGTCTCATAACTACGGCTCGAATTTAATGCAAATCTTAAATATTTGAATTTTCAAATAGGAGGTTGTGCCCTATATCACACCTAAAATACTCCAAAGAAACTGAAATTTGGACAATATTTATTAATTGATGTCTAATACATATTGTTAAAATTTCACAAAATACGGAGGTATTTGAATTTTCACAAAGGGCTTCCAACCACCTCTTTACTGCCTTTGCATAAAACTCAGTTAAATACAGCCCACATTTGAACCCCCACGTCTAAAAGCTGTATTCCAAAATTTATAATGGTCAGTTAATCAGTTTAGGCGTGAATGTTATACATAGAAATATATAAACATATACACACACCTAACCTATATATATATATATATATATACACACACATACCTAACCTATATATATATATATACACACACACATACCTAACCTATATATATATATATATACACACACACATACCTAACCTAACCTATATATATATATATATATATATATATACACACACACCTAACCTATATAGGTTAGGGGTGTGTATATATATATATCTACATATACATATATATCGGCATACTAATGTTGGATGTTCTGTGAACAAAACAGTTCGTAAAAATGTAATAAAGTTTTGGTTTTGAAAAGATGATCAGAAAAATGAATAAAATCTTGGTAACTGAAATGTAGCCTAATATTTATTGTATATTCGCACCTTATTTTATTCTTTCACTTTATCTATTGCTATACATACATATATATATATATATATATATATATATAGCAATAGATAAAGTGAAAGAATAAAATAAGGTGCGAATCAAATTTTATTACAATTCAATGTTCAGGCAAAGTTCTTTAAAGTCCTAAACTCATAGGTTTTCGAAGAAAATCTTCTAAGAGGACCATTACCGCAATGACATTACGTTCGTGCTGTTGTCTTAGCAAGTTAAAGTGTTCGCTTTCGGATTTCTTACGCTGTCTACTGGGCTTTTTCTTTTGAGTCATTTTAACGGACCCGGAAGAAAAAATGGCCGAATACATCAGGTCAGTTTAATTTTATTCGAATTGGATTTTATGCTTTGCATTACTCCTATCAGTTCTTAGGGACTCTTAATTTGGACATTATAATATTCAACATCAAGTGAGTTTTCTGAACTTTTCATATGATTTGTTTTCTCTATCGTTTTTTTTATCGTTTTATTAATTTGCATACACCTTGAATACAATTTACACTGTTAGCTACTGCATCAATAGCAAACAAATTTCCCGCCTGGATAACTTTTATCGTTTTTGGACCACCATTCACCAATTGGATTATCTTTTAATCAAACTCTTTGATAACTTGCCTGGAGCTATTATAGACTTGTTGACTTGGATGAACTGTATAGTTTTACTAAAAAGTATGTTCTGGGCCGATATATTTGATGTTTTATATATCTTTATGTATTTTTATATATATTTTCAAAGTTTAATTTTTATTACCTGCAGTAATGGTCCTCTGAGGAGAAGATTTTCTTTGAAAACTCATGAGTTAAGGACTTTAAAGAACTTTGCCTGAACATTGAATTGTAATAAAATTTGATTCGCACCTTATTTTATTCTTTCACTTTATTTATTGCTATTAATGCTCTATCCAGTATATTGAGCTTTATCTTTATCCGGATGTTCACTAATTAAAGATATTAGTTGCCTCTTACATCTTTTGTTGTATTAACCTTATATATATATATATATATATATATATATATATATATATATGTATATATATATATATGTGTGAGTGTGTATAGAGAAAGAGGGGGAGGGAGTATTTAATCAGAATATATTAATCTTGCCTCTTTCTGAGTGTCTTGTAAACAAAAATATTTCTTATATATTTTCATTAAAAATTAATGTTATTTTTGCAAAACTGGTACTACAGTTTAATCCACACAACCAATGTTCAACTAAGTCAAGGAGAATTTACCCTGTTTGCTCATATATATAGCGAGGTGAAAAATGATGCTTGGTAAGAAGTTCATTTAAAATAAATCAAATTCCCTTTTCAAATATTTAAAAAGATGAGTGTTTGACACACACAAACAGCTAAATCATGTTGAAACATAGATTTGTCAGATCTCCAAAAGTAAGCAACAATGAGCCTGGCCAGTACTTAGATAGTCGACTGTTTAAGAATACTAGTTTCAAAGTCATTTTCTGTATTACCATTGGCAAAGGCATGAATCCGTTTCTCTACTCCATTTAGCTACTGGTGAAATGATTCAGTAGACTAGACTCTAAAGCATTGGTAGGCCAAATAGTTTACTAGTAAGAAAGTTCCGGAATAACACTCGCTACTGGAAGTGATACTGTGGGCAAAGCTTTCCAAGGCAGAATAAATCTGGATTTCAAGCCATTCCTGGTCAAGCACAATGAGCAAGAAAACCTGAAGAGGAGAAGCTGTCCTTCAACAAGTAAACGATGATGATGATGCTGCTGATGTTTCAGTAGAATATTGTAGCGCCGTTTTACTATAACAAAAAGGAAATGCCACAACAAACTCAATGGACAGGGATAATCAGCTACTTTCGGAATGTTTTCAAGAGTTTATTTTTTCTGAGGGGAAAAAAAAAATTATCTTCCGGGTTAAAATGCAAAATCAAAACATGTTTGAAGAAGTTTAAATGGTGGAAGAAATATCATTAAAACCTGTGCTCCTCTCATTTTGTTTATGGATGAACAACAGCAGCAGCAGCAAATTCATTATTAATGAATTCTCTCATTTGTTTGTGCATTTTTTCTTCTTGCAAATTTCAAAAAAATTTATTTGAATAAAGTGAAAATAATTAACATTTCTCAAAAAAAAAAAAATGTTTCTTCTTTAAATTCGATTTTTCAATCATTTAAACTTTTCAGCTGTTTTATTAAAAAAAAAAAAAATTATTAGAGTTTAATTTATTAACTTTTCAAAATATCAATTTACATAGTTTTTTTTTTCTTTCTGTGTGTTTTGCTAGCGAAGGAAAGAGAGAAAGACGTCCATGCATTCAGGTTGAAGTGTTTTTCAATTTGCTTAGAATGGGAGTTGAAAATATTTGTACAACTGTGAATATTAAAAGGGACAGTTTTAGAATACAAATTATCACAGGATTTAGAGGGAGAAATGATATTAAAAAGTTTAACGGATTGATAAAAGCACATAAAAAGATAAAACAGCAGTAAAATGTTGATAAGCCATTTTTAACTATTTATTATGGTTATAAAGCTCTATCTGAAAGGATGGCTGCTCTTTATATGTGCAAAATCTGCTATCTGGGTTCACCTCTGTTCATATTCCAGGTTGATTTTAATTTTATTAAATTATATTTTATATATATATATAATATATATATATATATATATATATATATAGTATGACAATATATTTATGGCAATTAAGCTACACAAAGGCGTCCATGTTTCATCCCTGCAGGGAATCGTCAGGCTTAAAGGATTCCCTGCACAGATAAAACATGGACACCTCTGTGTAGCTTTAGCTTGGAGATTCCCTTGCAGGGAAGAAAAATAGACGCATGTAGAAACATGTAGGTTAATTACCATGAATATATTTTCATACTATTACTACTTAGCTCTAGTAACGAATTGAACACTGTTGAAGTAAATACTGAAAATATATACACAATATATTATATTCCCTTATAATATATTGTGTATTTAGGCAGCATTTTTTTAATTTAAGCAACCATTGTTAAAAATAACAGAATTCTCTGCTTAATTATACCTTTTTATTATTTTTTCAAATTATCTTTTTTGTGTTAAAATCAAAAAATTAATGTATGTTACATGTGTATCACCAACGTTTTTGATTCTTCGTCGAATCATCATCAGGTGAAAAAAGCAAATGAACCAAAAAGGTGGAGAAAGGAAAAGAATTTTAAAACAAAGTCAGATGCCAGGAGAATGTTTTCATACTGTTTTAAGAAAGACGTTAACAATTTAAATTCTACAACACCAGAATTAGCGTCACAGGATAAAATTTTATATATATATATATATATAAGTGAAAATAAAGAAACTATATTGAAAATGTCTGAAAAATTCCTGAATGTCTTCAGCATATATATCATTCTCTTCTGTGGCACTTACTTTGACCTCACTCACTGACTCCTATCCTCAAAACTTTGCACTGACCAAAATCCAAAATGCATATCAATCTGTTATTGTGTTATTGCAGAGAAAACAGGTGTGCCAACTGATGGTGGTGGCGGTGTTTGATAGCAACTGTCGCAGGGTGTCAGCCAAATTATGGTCAGGTGGGGAGAGCAGCCATGTACACATGTACAACAGAGAAAGGCGGAGGCAAGCAGGCAGACAGGGTGAGGCAGACCCAACCGTCTGTCCATCTCTAAAAGCCATTCCGTGAAATGAAAAACAGTGATGGTAGGTAGAAAAATTTAAGAAAAAGCATCAGGTGTGGAAAATCAAGAAATCTAAAGATGCGATGCCGCCAATACTGCGGGTGGGAGTGGAGGGTGACGATTGCATACCTATGCATCGACCATGCAAAGCACTGTACAAAATAGTACCTGGTAATATCTAAAGTTCTTTTACTCGTATATTACTACAAAGTACATGAACACCAGGATGCAAATATGTGTCACCATCAAAGTACCCGGATATTTTATCTTCATTACAAGTTTAACTCTCATCAGAAAAATTAAATCAAGAAGAAAGAAAACAAGCCGCGCGTGCGTGGTCCCCCTCTGTATGTGACTCGAGGTGGCGAGTGTAAAATGCAATAAATTTGGGCAATTTGGGCAATTTGGGTCATTTTTGACCCTCCTTTGACCCCCTGGGGGCGCGAACCAGAATTTTTCTGAGGTCAAGGATGCTCATTTTATATCCAGAATAATTGCCTCTACATTTTGGCCAAGTTTCAGAAAAATTGAATGGATGGATCAAACGTTATGGGAGAAAAGGGTCATTTTTTGCTATTTTGGGAGCTTTTGACCCCCTGGGGGCATGAACCAGATTTTTTCCAAGGTCAGCGATACTTATTTTCTATTAGGAACAATTGCCTCGACATTTTGGCCAAGTTTCAGAGAAATTGAATGGATGGATGAAAAGTTATGGGGTAAAAAATCAGAGAATGTCACTTTCTAACCTGACCAAAGTTACAACTTCATGCAAAATTTCAGAGACATTCAATGGATGGTTGCGGAGAAAAATCCGGACGGACGGACATGCCTCAAAACATAAGTCCCCCGATTTTATAAATCGGGGGACCAATAATAGCATTCATCATCATCCATTCTATCATCATTTGATTTCCCTTGGTCAGCAATTTGACGTTTTCTCCACTCCCTGCAATTTCGGTCTCCAAGCGTAACAGTCTTGAACGTTGATTCCGTTCAAATTCCACCGTCTATAATCCTTGGTTTGCATCCAAGTCTATTTTTCATCGTTCACCTAATTTTCTTATTCATTAGTCGCTCCTGGCAACATGGCCAAACCAGCGTAACCAACTGATCGTCAGGAGTTTATCAAGCTTTGGTATATTTAGCCTCACCAACAGGGTATCAGAGATGATATGAGAGGTTTGATCTGACTCGATATTGCATATCCATCTGATCAATGCTCTGCGATTATGCTGAAGATGAGCAAGTGAGGACTGAGTGGGGAACCAGCACTCGCCTCCATTATCTAAGTAATTTCATAAAGGTATCAGATTATAATGAACATTTGATATCTTAGCATTTTCTGATGTTTAAGAATCGGTGTGAAAGTATCAGCTTTTTTAGAATCAGCTGAAAAAAAAAATATCCTGATTCTGTTAAAATTACTGACTAAGGAATACCCACACAGAGACCTATTTACTTGCCTCCTCACGAGGGCAAAGTTAGGCACATGGTCGTTTTTTTTTCATGTTGGGGTATCCAGCTCCCTAAAAAGGTGTACTCTCGATGGGCTAAAAATAAAAATTGCCATAGTCAAGAAAGATTTCTCCTCCTCTGACCAAGGACAGAACAGATACTACAATTTGATCCGAACCTGGAGAGTGAAGAAAATCAGCTGAAAACAAATCAATTAGGAGAGAGGTGAGAGAGGAAAAAGTAAAAGAGAGGGAAAAGAGAGAGAGAGGAAAGTGAGAGAGGAACGAGAGTGACAAGGACATCGAAAGTGAAATGAAGGATGTACCGGCTAGGTAAAAATCCGGTCAGGGAAGAGGGAGGGAAGATCAAAGGATTGTATGGTTAACAAAATTTACTAATTCTAAGCTGTTTAGACTAACTACATACAGTTAATCTGTTTCAAATCGATGAACAAGTTTTCTACATATGTAGCTAATTTTTCAACTGTAAATTAAGCATAGGAAGAATGGCAAGAAGACCTTCAATAGGTTTCAAGTGGTCACCATCAAATGACAGGACAGTACATGATTGCTGATGATGAAAATAGCAATCTCATTTGACAATTAAGGGACAGCTGTGGACAGCTAATATGGTAACGTCCTTTCATTAGGTGACCGTATATCTAGTTAACAATGAAGGGTTGGACAGAGAGTGATTGGAAAGGCACCAAAAATAAATTAGAAGGACAGAAGCACCTGACCATTAATTGAGGTTGTCTTTAAGTGTCAATACAATCAATTGAACAGGTCGGACTTGATTGGAAATTGGATGTGTTTACGAACAGGATATATGCGATCATTGATCAGCGATTAAAACTGATCAGGTGCATAATCAAAGTTTCAAGAAGCATAAGGTCCATGCAAGAAAGCGAGTAAGTCGAACAAAAATTGGTATTGGCATGACAACAGACGCAGTCTACTTTCGGTCAAATTTAATTGCTTTTAGAAAAACCTAAATAGCATTTCTTTGAAATCAAAACTTCTAAAAGAAAATTAGCCGATTCGAGCAGCTGTGGTGCAAGTAAAACAAACTAAAAATAAACATCGATGAAAGTAAAAAACTACAATTAGATGTGAATTAAAGTTTCCAGAATTTATTTATTTGAAAATGGAACAATTATTTGTATTGTTTGGATTATTCGGACTACTGTTCTCATTTTGAACGTTATTCACACAATGTTTCGGCTGCTGTAAGCTCCGACCTTCTTCAGGTGAGTTTTGTCGAACTTGGGAATCTATACAGAATTTCGAACGGAACTTTTTATTTAATCCATGGCGGTAGCTTGCTCTCGTTCTTTGTCTCAGGTAAAAGTCTTGAGTAATTCTTCATTATATTCTTAGTATCGCCTGTACTGATGATTACATTTTTCACCCACCAGGAGACTGTTATGTAGAACTAATTACGACCTAACACTTTATCCGTTGCACCACGAGTCCAATTATGAATTAATAGAGACTTCTACCAGGTAATGGCTGACGGAACGGGACCAAGTTACTTCCGTCGATAAAATAAAGGGTTCCATTCGAAATTCTTTACAGATTCCAGAGTTCGACAAGATTCATCTGAAGAAGGTCAGAGGTTATAATCAGCCGAAACGTTGTCAGAATAACATCCAAAATGAGACCTGTAGTCCATCTAATAACAAAAAAAACACAATTTATCAATCCTCATCTAAAATAATGCTGAAACATGGAGCGATGATGTTTCGACATCTTTGAATAAATTGATCACGGCAACATAGGGGAAAAAAACAATTGAAAAAAAAAAATCTGTTTTTTTTTTATTATCAAGTTGAATGTATCTAGATTTGATTTTTTTCTCAAATGACTTTGCTTATTTATTTCTCCTTTAGGTCTTCAAGAATGATAATCATTTGTATATGAAATTAAATTACTAACGTAATTCTATATTTTTTTTTATTATCAAGTTGAACGTATCTGGATTTGTTTTTTTTATCAAATGTATTTGTTTGAAATATAAGCAAAAATGCCGACATAGCATTTTTGTCATTCTGACCTTTCAAGTGTCATATCTGAAGATTTCAACGATTGCTGAATATTCTTCTTCTCTGATAAGAGTCAATGAAAGTTTCTCAGAAGTTTAGAAATATTATTTTAAAGTTATTTAATTTAAACTAAAACTCTGAGGATGATGTTTGTTATCTTGCTTGCTTGTCAGCGTACACACTTCATCTGTACGTGAATGTTTTAGATGATGGGAGGAAGGGCGAATAATGTAAATATATTTCGAATAGTGAGATGCGGTGAGAGGAATGGAATGATGTAAATAATTAAAAGAGAGAAAAAGAGAAGCAAAGAAGAGAAGCGAAGAAGAGAGGCGAAGAAGAGAGGCGAAGAGGAGAAGCGAAGAAGAGAGAGGAGTGTGATGGAGGGTCAATTATGACATCACAATGTATTCTGACATTGTGAAATTCTTCGACTTTGTAATCTTTGTTGAGCCGGCTTTTTCTCTGACCTGCACTGCATTCTGAACCATGACGCACGAGATAGTTTAACCACCGAAGGTCAACCACCTGTGAACCTGAGAGCTTAGCCAACTCCTCCTTGATGCTTATTGTCCAAGTCCTCCGCTGTCCACTGATATGCTCGCGCCACAGAAGTAGGGAGGATTACATCACAAATTAATTCTCCCTCTGAGCGATGAGCTGCATGCGCATACCATTGAAGATGTCATTGCAACAGAACAGATGACAGAGACTTTAGATTGAGGTGTTGACGAAGAACAACAGTTGAGACACAGTCAACCCCCTGGCAACGTAAAATGTGTTGGAGACTTTGTAATCCTTGTAAAAACATGATTATCAACCAATTTCAAAGTTTAAAAAAAAAATATATTTAATAATATATATAAATATACTGACCAAATGGGTCATGGATGTTATAGTGTCAGGAAAAATTCTGCACGTATAAACATATATTTAAAAATTTAAGAACAACCGAAATATCTGATATTGTTTCAATGAAAAAAAAACCAACTTTTCCGCGATGTTGGTTTGGTTTGTTTTATGGCATATCAACCATCTATGGGTTATTTAATGCCGAATAAAGTTGTCAAATGTGATTCTATATGTAGGATAATTATTTCATATTCCGAGAATACATTGCTCTCAGAATACATTGCTTTACTCTTAAAAAAGATTTATCCCAGAAAATATTACTTTTAGAAGGACATTTTACAGAGAGGGAGACGCTATTACTCGCAAAAAACATTACTCTTTGAAAACATTACTTATAGGAAAAATTGCTCCCAGAATACATTGCATTACTCTTAGAAGGAAATTTTGCAGGGAGGGAGTCGTCATTACTCTAAAAAAAAACAAAAAAAAAACACATTACTCTCAGAATACATTACTCGTAGAACGAAATTTTTACAGTGAAAGTGGAAATATTAATCTTAAAAACCATTACTCCAGAAGGAAATTTCACAGAGACGGTAGTTGCATTACTCTCAGAAAACACTACTCTTTGAAGACATACTCCTTTACATTGGTAATCTTCTTTGTTCTCAAAACAATTGACCTTCAGCCATTGCCTTCTAGTATTTATTTGGGAAGAAAATAAATAGGTTTTGACTTTTTGAAGAATCAGATTGAATAATAAGGTTAGGGATAAACTCATATATACTAGGGCGTGACATGACCAGCCAATTGATCTGATTGGGCCTCTCCGATCTCCCGTTTAGCCGAAGTAAGGGCTGAAGTGGAAGAATGACTCAGCCACCAGGATCCTGTCGTAAAGCACAACGGGTCGCCATCTATGGCCTACAGGTGGCCCAGTTTTTGTTTTTTCACCCTCCTGCATGGGGTTTGCAGCCTGCAAATTTGTGGCCCCGTCGACATGGCAATGAATTTTTTTCCATACTATTCGGAAGCTTTTCTGAAGAAATGTGGAAGAGTGAAAGAAGGAGATAAAGAAGGGACATTGCTGTAAGAATTGTCGTAAACGTTATGGCCTCTAATGTGAGGCGGTAAACCAATTCACCTAATCTGCAGTACAATTAAGTATCGATAAAAGATGAATAATTAATTTAATAGCTGGTCAGATAGACATTTTTTATGCGATGCGTGGGGGAGTGTCAGTTCTGTCAATGGCTCTTGGTGCAATTCGTGACGATGAGATAACTCATCATTCTTGACAACTCACATAAAAGAAAGAAAAAAAAAGAAAAAGTGGATGTGAAAAGGAATAAGTGTTAAAAATGTGCGCTACATTAATGTGTTACTGCATCCACGCCCAGCTCAGCACAAGTTGGATGTCGGATAAAAACAATAAAATAAATATTGACAAGACAAAAGACTTTTTTTATAAACGGTTTGGCCTGATATACTGCCCAGTAGCACCTGTGATGACAGGTGCTGTAAACAAAAAGTAGATAAACATGCAACATCCAGTATAAAATTGCTGCGAAAAAAAAAGTCTATACTAGTAGTTAGGGCATAATGGTGACAGGTATAAAACAATTAATAGTGGTTAAAGAGCACTAAGCACAATATGTAGAATACAAGCTGCGGAAATTCCATGGTGCTTTCTACATTTTCTTCTTCCGTAAAAATAATTGGCAGCTAAATATTCTTTAAAGAAATAAGACAAAGCCTTAATAAAGTGTAGGCGATATGTCAATCCATACATGCCTCTGTGTCGACTTCATTGTGTTCCATTAAGATTGTCTTTGCTTTATCTTCTACTTCAATTTCATCTCACCTATTCATTCTCTCAAATTTTTATCTACCACATATATATATATATATATATATATATATATATATATACACACACACACTTGCAAACAATAAGGCAAGTCGTGGAATGATAACTTAAAACTTTTTTATATTTTAAAGATATTGATACAATAATATTCCCTAATGTGTTTAGTTGTAGGCATTGCATGCCAAGTAATAGCCCACGATGCATGCCATATCTCAAGGCTATAGCATTTAAGAGACACCGGTAAGCATGCCAAATACAGCAGGTCGTCCGCCATTATAAGATATACCACCTGCAAAGAACAAGCCATGAATATTATTAAATAGCCAAAAGGAATTAGCTATCAGAAAGCATGCCAGGAAGAAGTGGAATCAAACCTTTTTTCGAAGACATTATTGCAAATTCTGTTTGAGTTTGATGTATCCCATTTTGGTTATCTGCATGCGATTAACCATTATCACAGCATCACTTCCGCTGTTAATGCGATACAATTTATAAATGACCTCTACCTTTAATGACATGTTTACATCTTTCACCAAACAATTCACACAAAAGTTGAATAGCTCAATGTTGTATACATCACTAGAGCTCAAAATATAATAAGTAAGTGTTCTGAATTTGTTTAAAAAAAAACACAAAAAAAAACAACAAATAAGTAAAATGAAGAGAACAATTTTGATGTTAACGGTTCTGGTTTTTTTTTTTTTGCTTTTAATTTGATGTGGGGGGAATCACTTAAGAAAGCTTTTGAAAACATCTTGAATATAGTAAGAAAAATGTGTTTTGAAAAATGGGCAGAAACAATTGTATGAATAAAAATGGTTTTGTAAAACAAATTTAGAACATTTATTAAATTATATATATATATATATATATATATATATATATAAAATCAAATGAGTGATGATAATAAAAATTGGAAAAAGAACAATATTTATTTAAACATCTAGTAGTTTAAACAAGGAATATATAAAGTTTTTTTTCCATGGATTTTCAAAAATGCAAGCTTTTACTATCAGAGGAGGACATAAGGATATAACAATTCGAAAATATAAAAACTATAAAAAATATACAAAAATACACAAAACAAAATTATTGAGCAAAGAATATCACCTGATGGAAAAATGCAAACCCTAGGGAGAGTTTGTGAACTAACAGACAGGAAGTACAAGATATATATGTGTGTGTGTGTGTGTGTGTGTGTGTATATTGTAGTTCCTGTCTGTTAGTTCATAAACTCTTCCTAGGTGTTTTGAAAAACACTCCCTCACCGTAATTATGTATATTTAAAAACTACCTTAATCCAGATACTTGGATGAGTATATTTCATTTTGATCAACGAGGTACAACATAATCATTGGTTTTGTGTTCATGTTTGACATTCATAAAAAATTTTTTTTTTGAAAATGGGTACTTTTTTTTACGGTAGGACCCACGCTAAAAGTGCCTCGGCAAATGTTTTATTTTATTTCTAAGTTGAAAATCAGTGACAGAAAATTTATTTTAATTAATGTCACTTTACTCACACCCCATCCCAGCAAATCAACGCCGAGAGCATCCTTGGACTCCACCCCAAATATGGAATATTCGAAAATCTAAAAGGTAAGAATAAAAAAGGTAATATAGCGTTATGGGCTGAGAGCAAAAGGAGATAGGATTCCTCATTCAATCTCGGGCAATGCTGTGTCTTCTTTCTTGTGTATAATAAAAACGTATACTTTATACTATTTAGTTGTTTGAAGTAGATCATGTTTTCTGCATGAAGTATAATTACATCTGTTTCACTTTTGTCCATATTTTCCAGGCACAACTGGTGTAATGGATATGGACTCCAACTATAGAATTGCCTAAGCCGAGTTCAAATACAGTCGAATCTATTGAATTCAATTACATTGTCATACCATTCGTGATGTCAATGAATATTCATGACTTCCAGTGGGCACAGGGACAACTAATATAATATATATATATATATATAACACAATATTTTATTAAATAAATATTAAATTATTTCAACCTAGAGATGCCGGCGTTTCAAGCTTTTACTACATACATGCATAGGCACACCCAGCATCTGCAAGAATGAACGTGGGTCCCTGCTCTGAACCATTTATTACCATTTTTATTCTTAATTGTCTTTGATATTTATGGACATCTGGTGCCAATGCACCATTATTATTGTAAAATATCCACACTGAATATATATATATATATATATATATATGCTTATTATTAATAGTCAGACTTTTAATAGATGTTATTTTTTTCACTACAGAGCATGTATAAATAAACAATAGAAAGTTAGATTCCAGTAACCATGTCTTTATTCATTTAAAAAAAAAGATCTAGACCATTAACAACCAAATAACAGGGTTATATATCTTGTATTTTCTATAAGTGTGACTTGTCAGAAACAAAGCCTCAAAACCATGTTCAAAAACATCAGATAATAAAAAACAAAAATAATAACACTTGGCCTTTTGGCTAAGATCAAAGTGTAGTATCTGTTCCGATGGATACTGCACCCCATAGACTGGTATTGTCTTGGCCTTCGGGGCTTGATTTACGCCGGTCTATGGGTTTGTCCTGTGCAGTTCTAGTAGGTCCACTCTCCCAGGAGTAAGTTTATTGCTTACTACCTGAGGCGCCCCTACTGGAGAATGCCGACGGGGCTGCCCAGGCAATTTTTAATGGCCAGAGTGCTCACCTCTCGGGCGCTGGCTTTTCAAACCCCATTTTCCAGACCCGACCTTGGGTCACATCTTACTTGTGGGAGTAAGATAAAACTGGCTTTGTGCCTAATTCCTGGAGAGGAGTAAATAAATACTCTACGGACGCCATATTTCATACAAATAGAGCTAGCAAAAAAGAAAAAAAATTATATTTTACCTAAACATTGCAATTTTAAATTAGATCATAAAAAATAATTAAAAGAATAAAAAGTAAAATAGAAGTAAAATAATAAATTAATTAAAAAAAGAAAAAGAGAAAGAAAAAACAAAGAGAATTTTTTTTTTTTAAATCTGTAGTATTACTTCTAAATACAATGCAGTTAAATTGAAAAACCAAGGGAAGCAATCCTCTATTTTTTTTATTAAGAGTTACTTTCCTTAGCTTCTAAAAATATTAAAAATACGAAAAAATTAGAGGAAATTTACCCTTATACTATAGGGATAAATTTCCTCGAATTCTTTAATATTTTTAATATTCTTTTTTTCTCATGTTTCTAATTGGATTTTTATATATAAATGCTTTAATAATGTGGGTGTTATTTTTGTTTTTATTAGTTTCTGATGGTGACGTTGAAAGACCAAACACTGTGATGGACACGGTGTTTGGTCTTTCCTTCTGACGAGTCACACTTATAGAAAATCCAAGATATATAACTGTATTTGGTTGCCTAAGTGAAGACGGAACGGTATGTCAATATCTGGATCTTTTTTTAAATGAATAAATACATGGTTACTGGAATCTAATTTTCTATTGATTATATATATATATATATATATATATATAGTGTAATGTGTTTTTAGTATAGGAGAAATGACTAGTGCTCAATTACACATGTAAGAGCATATAGTGTTTTACTTATGTATATATATATATATATATGGAAAATGAAAAAAAGGAAGCCCAAAAATTATTTATGTATTCATCAAAGTTTCGTCTTTATTTCAAGACTTTCTTAGTATTTTACTTATATATATATATATATATATATATATGATGTTAAGATTTCGTTTGTAGAAATCATGATGAAAACATGCATACACATAAAAAGTCTGAAAGAATTTAAAGTTATGAGACGAGACAGTTATCTTATTTTTCTTCAGTCTTCTTCCAAAGAAATGAAAAAGAAGAAAATTCAGTTACAACAGTTAACTACAAACGATTCACCAATAATAACACAACCCAGTAAAACCCGTCTTCACACACGGTTGAAATTAAAATAAGAGAAAGAGCAAAATAAATTCCCTTTATTTCCTAAAAATGCTTTCTTGCTTTTTTTATTTATTTATTTGATCTGTGAAAGCCTCCCCCCCCCCCCAACTTCGTCATTTAAAAAAAATTAATTTCTTTCTCTTGTTGATCAAAACTATTTAAACCTGGACTTGAAAGTAGCAATTCTCGTTTTATATAATTTGTATCAGGAAGAAGCCGAAAATGGATGGATAATATATATATATATATATATATATATGTTATTTAAATTTGCACAAAAATTGTGTTAATAGCTCAATAGTGTTTATATTACTAGAGCTTAAAATATTTAATAAATATTCTCAATTTACTTTGGAAAACATCTTCATCATACAATTGTTTCTGCCATTTCAAAACGTTTTCTTGATAAATAATAAATTCAAGATATCTTTTCAAAAAGCTTTTTCAGTTAATCTTTATGTCCCATCAAATTACACTTCCCTAAAAAAAAAACACGGTTATTTAAAAATGAATATATATATATATATATTTCAAAACGGAGCTCTCTGCAGTCATTGCGGTCACAAAAATTCAACATTAACCTCAATGTATATATATAGACCACCCACAGAAACAGCCCCCACTGTTAACAATAGAGAGGCATTCCTTCTTCTGTGACTTTGGTACTATCTTAACACTAATATACATCCTCCTGATGATTTTCTTTGTGAATGAAACAAAGTTTTCTGTATAGCTCACTTGCTATAAGTATATATATATATATATATATATATATATATATATATATATATGAAGAAGAATGGAAAGGAATTAGAGAAGCAAAAGTCAAATCATAATTCAATTCAATTGCTCAGAGCAAGGTATATTCCGCAAAAAAGGCAATTTATTCAAGTTAAATTTTCCTTAAGCCAGGCTTTTCAAAGATCAAAATCTTATCAGAGGAAGTCGCTGGGATAGATAAGTTGGCATATATATATATATATATATATATATAAGTTAGGTATGTGTATATATATTTCTATCTACAGGATAATCTCCTAAAGTTATCAACGGATCATTATGAATGTTGTAATATATATTCTAGATAACACGGTGAGTAACGTTGGCACATTATTTCTTTTGTAAACTTTACCATTTATCGGGTGCACCTACTCAAACTTGTCCCTTCAGCCCAAACACTTTTAAAATAAGTTTGATACAAAATATTTAATAGAGAAAAGAATTGCTCTACATAGAATTTTGAGTTATATTAAACAATACATTTTTAAAAAGGGTCGTTAGATGAGCATCAATAATATGTATGTGCTTGGTAAAATCTTAAACTTATTCTGAATTATGGAATATATATTCTAGGCAACAGGGTGAGTAACGTTCGCACATTATTTTTTTGTAAACTTTAAAATTTCGGAGGGAGGGGAGGTTCCACCGAAACTGTACCATAAAACATTAAAATTTAAAACTAATTCTCTATTTTAGTATTTTACTAGTATTAATGAATGAATAAAAAACAGTAAATTGAACATTTTTGTGATGTCTAATTGAAACAGGTTGTTCGTATTTCTCTCTGTCAATGGCTGATTCTCTTCAGAAAGATATGAAAGCCAGAAATAAAACTCAAGTCTTCTGGGGTTTCTCTTTCCTTGGCTCACTCCACCCTCTCGCTCAGTATCATGAAGAAAAACCACACCTAGCACCCACTCCAAAGACTTTGTTGTATCTGCTTTAATGAACTGTGAATCTAATGATAGTGGTGGGCATGCAATGCTTTTGCAAAAAAAGAAAAAAAAAAAAAAATCTGAAAAACAAGGTAACAGAATTCTTCATAATAAATGAATTCATTTCTCCAGGGACTTGATCATTTATGGTTGCTAGATGAGCAACAACAGGGTAGGGAGTGGTGGTGATAAAAAACAATGTTTAGGAAGGGACAGGAAATGACAGGACATATAAAAGATAGGTAACTGTTTTTAAGAGAGAAAGAAAATGGGTAAGAGTGAGGGACAGACTAACCAATTGGGATCGAGAGAATACTAGTTATATTTTTTTATGGAAATCGTTCCAGACAAGTCAGTTGATGTAAGGAGTTAATAATAATACCATTTCAAGGTAAAACAAAATAGCCACCGATAAATCTTATATGGATAGATTCCAACCTAGAAAACAGCAATTCTTCACTCTTTGTCAGAAACATCACTCATCGAATGTGAGGACTAAAGCACAAAATAAGGAAAGCGAGAGTTACGAAGCTTCTGGAAGTAAATCGAAGGTCCACTTTCTACTAATTGTTCTAATTCGCCGTAATTTGTATTTAATTGAATAAATCAGCTATTTCTCAGCTTTGTATGTATTTCTCTCGCCTCCCCCTCTCACTATGTTTATTCAACCACTTTCTAATATTTCTTAATGTCTCTGTGAGCATTTAGTGAAACTAACCTCTTCTTCAGCGCCGTCACCTAATTTACATAGTAAATTGGTACATATATATATATATACATATATATATATATATATATATATATATATATATATACATACACATATATATATATATACATACACATATATATATATGTACATAAATATCTTTTTTTTTTTTTGAAGAGACCATAAGACATCACCCTAGAGATGTTAGACTGTTGGTTTGGTAATTTATATATTTTACCACTTTAATTTCATGCTTATACGCAACTATAGACCCATTAAAATCTGCATTTTCACGATTGCCTCTCCTTAGTGCCATGTAGTTTTGTATCTCTATACTTCTAAATGATTCTCTCCAATTTACGCCTAATGATTATTATTTTTATATTGATTAAGGAATTAAAAAAAAAATTTTTTGTTAACTTTTAACCAATTAACTATTAACTTTTCTGGCCGTTTTTTCTTGGGCAATATTGTGCATATTTTTTCGTGGCTTTACTTCATAAAACAAGATGGCGGTTCTTTCTGGGTAGCTATTTCTAAGTCTCTCCTTAAGTGGAGATGTACTCAATGTGAGCTGTTTGCTTTTTTGGATTTTTGTTTACTGCATCGCTATGTATTTTTACTGAAAGAAAACTTTTTGGTTTCTGAGGAGTCCATAGAGGAAAGATTCTCGATCGGCATACAAAAGTTGGATGTTCTTCTGTGAACGAAATGATCCGTAAATGTACCAAAGTTGTTTGTTTCGAAAAGATAATCAGTAAGGTGAATAAAATTTTGGCACTGAAATGTAGCGTATTATTGTTTATATATACTCTGTTGTTATATGTTAACAATCATCGAGCTTTTACCATGAAACGGTTGGTCCATAAAAAAAAGGAAGAACATGCAATAACAGATATTTTCCCATATATATATATATATACACACACACCCACACACACACTGTATTTAGGCAGCATTTTTTCATTCATGCAAACATTATTAAAAATAACAGAACTCGTCTGTCTAGTAATAACTTTTCTAATCTTTTCAATCTTTCTGATGATTTTTTTGTGTTAAAATCAAAACAATTGATAAAAGTTTGGTATGTGTCACTAACGTTTTTGATTCCTCTTCGAATCATTTTCAGGTGTTGAATACAAAATTGACTAAAAAGCTGGTGAAAGTAGAGAATTTTTTTTTAAATACATCGGAGAGATGTACACATAAACGAACGCTTTACATTTTTCCAAGAAAGATGTTGACGAATTAAATCTTTTAAAATTATGTATTTATTTATTTTTTAAAATAATAACTGAATTTATTTGGTGTAGTCGAATAAATATGAAGAGGGAAAATGGGGAGGTAAGCAATAATTAATTTAATAAAAATACTCTTTTTTTTCGAATTATAGTTAAGCGACGCTGGGGTGGCATCACTAAAATAAAATAAACTATGTTAAGCATTTTAAAATTGTTTTACTAGTCTCATACGCGATATTGTAAATTGTAGGTTGTTGTGTTTTTATGTAGATGGCTTCAAGTATTTTTAATTTTTTCAAATTGGTTTCGGAATGTATTATTTTGGTGTTGTTTACTAAAATTTGTCCTAAATCGGATCGAAGGCAGTTATGTTTTTGTAGATATTTGTAGACTGAACTTATCTCCCCATTTCCCCTCTTCATATTTATACAACTACACCAAATAAATTTAGTCATTATTTTGAAAAATAAACACAAAATTCTGTCATTTATATATAGACCATCAGAAAGATCGGTTTAAAGCGTGTATTTTTGCAGTTTGGGTTTAGACAGAAGAGATTTAGTTCAGGAGAGAAAATTGAAGGTTGGAGCTTAATAGGTAAATAAAAGCCATTTCTCTATTAGTCAAAAGATCCAGTCTCTCCAAGATTTGGTTTTTACAATATTAAACACAAAAGTCCTAAAATGTCACTTAGTAACCTGTCATTTAGTTGTGTAGCATGTCACTTTTGAAGTAATCTTGTTTCTGATCAAAGCAAGGCTGGGTTACTGGCTGAGTGTGTTTGATGTTGAAAAATCCAAACATGAGATGACAGTACATCATTGATGAATCACCTCGAAGCATCTTTAAAATGTATATTTTTAATCACGTGTCGAATTTGAAACTTAAAAACATATTATATAGTCAGTTGTTTAATGTTTAAACTTCAACACATTATATAAACACTTGTTTAGTTCAAAACTTTAAACAAATAAAAAATATATATATTTAAAAAAAATAATGTGTTACCTGCATGGGCATATTTCAGCACACAAGGAAAGGAATTACTTTACCAAAACGATTTCTTACCTGGAAATAGAGAAGAGAAAAAACAGATAATTAAAAAAAGAAAAGTGATGTATGAAGATCGTTTATTAAAATGTTAAATACATTGGACATATCTTTCAAAGGTGTCTAAACAGAATAAAACAGCATATACCATTGAATATAAAACAAACCTTTTTCCGACTTCCCGTTTTTCTGCTCAAAGAGCTGACTCAGTTATTGGTCAACATTTAATATACTAGTGTGCACCCTCTATAAAAAAATGACAAAAGAAAACAATTATGCTTCGCCAGTGTTTGCACTCTCTAGATATATTACTAAAATATTCATAAAAAATCATAGAATTACATCAGTAATTTAATTCTTCATATATTAATTATCATCATTTCTGATGACCTAAACAAACAAAACAAAAACAAAAAAAACAGCCAGCATTTACTTTTTATTGTAAAGTGGAGAATTTCTTTTTGAATTGATTTCAGGTGGTGAAGTAAAGCTGAGGTGGTAGTTTAACTTACTATCTCACCCCCCCCCCCTCACCACTTGAAAATAGCTTTGTTCGGAGGGGCGGCTAGAAACAGGTATTTCTAACTTTGGTGCAATGGGATGGAAGAACACACATATACACATGTATACATATATATAATTATTTTTATTTACACAGACATGTACAAAATCTGCGACACTGGCATGTCGATGTTATCGATCAACAGGTATTATAAACTGATTCTTTCCAAATATGATCTACGGTTAAGATCGGATTCTAACTCTGCTTGATGAGATCTCAGTTTATAATAGCTGTTGATCGATAACATCGACATGCCAGTGTCGCAGATTTTGTACATGTCTGTGTAAATAAAAATAATCATATATAAAAGCTCTATTTGATATTGAGCACTTTTTATGAACCCGGTTGAAATTCTTTGGAGTACTACCCTGTGGATGTTTTACCTGGATTATTATATATATACATATATATACACACACAAACAAATACACATTGGTCTTTATTATAGAGTGGCAGAAAATCCTAATTGTTATCTGCCTACACAAACAATTGTTTTGAAAATCTTAGCCCTTTCCATTTTTAATTCTATCTCAAGGTTCTATAATCTATATCAGTATAAGACAGTCACCTTCATGTAGACAAAAGGACTTCCTTTCGTTCTTTGCTAGACTTGAGGGAGTCCGAGTCGGATATTTTTGAATTCTAGGAGTCGAACTACCTTCTGACTCCACCACCCCGATTGGCTGTCATGCTTAAGTTTGAAAATATTGTAGTTGTTTAGATGCTTAGTTTTTTTTATAAATTCAATTGCTAGAAGCTTTTTTTATTTTGTACATTTAAAAATGTTTAACTTATTTCATATTCTGAAATGTTTATGTATTTTAAATTTTTTTCTGAATTTAAAAAAAGGAAAAGAGAAAAAGAGAAAAAAAAGAGAAAAATTTCGATTTCCTTTAACACTTGGAGATTAAAAGTAAGATTTCCAAAGAGATGAATATCCAAAATTAGAACTGAAAAGTGGAAAGAAATGACGAGTGCTAAAATATGCCAATTACGAAACACCTGCTACAATCTGGCTTAAAACATTTGATTATCATCAATTTTCTGCATTTCAGCATCCACAGTTAATTAAACAAAAATTAATGAAAAAACGAACAGAAACAGATTTACCTTAAAATACGTTTCTTTTGTGCCGTCTAAGAACAGAATCCATTTTTTCTCAGATATGAATCAAAATAAATCAAAAAGATTTTAAGAAGCGTATGTTTAATATTCTTTTTAAAAGATTTTTAGTAATCTCTCTCTCTCTCTTATATATATATATATGATTATTTTTGTTTACACAGACATGTACAAAATCTGCGACACTGGTATGTCGATGTTATCGATCAACAGTTATTATTAACTGAGATCTCATCAGGGAGAGTTAGAATCCGATCTTAACATTAGATCATATTTGGAAAGATTTTGTACATGTCTGTGTAAACAAAAATAATCATATATAAAAGCTCTATTTGATATTGAGCACTTTTTATAAACCTGGTTTAAATTTTTTGGATTACTACCCTGTGGATGTTTTACCTGGATTATTATATATATATATATATATATATATATATATATAGTATTCCAGGTTAAGTTTGTCTCCACAGGGTAAAAAGTCTGGAGAATATCTATTGTGTTTATAATAAAAGTGCTCAGTAATGAATGAAGCTATACATTTATAATAAAACGTTTCATTCATTCAAATATAGCATGGCTACACATTCAGGAACATGTTTCAGTTGAAGCTTTAAAAAGTTATCGACCTTCTCAAGCCGAAAAAATATGTCCGAACATATTTTTTGCCCTGAGAAGGTCGACAACTTTAAAGCTTCGACTGAAACATCTTCCTAAATGTGTAGCGATGCTATATTTGTATAAATAAAACTTTTTATTATAAATTTTATTATAAATATATATCTCTCTATATAAATTATTTTATTTAAATACTATACATTAGTGTGTACACTGTAATGTATAGTATTTAAATAAATAATTTATACTAGTTCTTATAGAAGCCACGTTTGAGCACTTTAATGTTTTTCCAACTAACATATTTAGACAGCATATTTTCATTTAGGCAAACATTATTAAATAACACGGAGTGTTTTTGCTTGATAAAACTTAAAAAAAAATTTTTTTTTAATTTTCCAAACGGTCCATTTAGTATTTCGGTAAAATTGTTGTATGTAAGTTCCGTGGGTTTCTTGTTCCATTTTTCTTTCCTTTTTTGCGAGTACTTTCGGTTTGATTCTACAAATCATCTTCAGGCGGTGTTGGCATTGGTGTCTTAACAAATGTCTTTACTGTTGATTTTTTTTTATTATAACGGCTAGTCATTTACAACTTAAAAAGAGCATTTATAATATATTTGTATATATTATAATATATTATGCATATATTTCTTTCAGTATTTACTTTAACAGTGCTCAATGCGTAAGTAGAGTTTAGTAGTAATAGACATGTCCAGAGAAAGTTACATTTATACAAGAGGGTTATTTTTAATAGATGTTTTATGGTGTGATAATCATGAGTTTTCTTGCTCTTAAAACAAAAACAAGAAAATAATATATAACCCTAATTTTGCATATCAGGAATGTTGATTGTTTCTCTTATTTGTTTAATAAAACAGTGAATGAAGCAACAAATGGGAAAAGTGATGGAAATCTGAGAATAGATGTCTAATCAAAAATGCGAAGAAAGAGTTCACATCAAATAAGCAAATCGTTGGTAAACCATTCCAAACAGAAAGACACAAGAAAAATAACATCCTTGAAAATAGTAAGGTAGACGAGATTCACAAACATTGCTCATGCAATTAGTCCAGGACGAAAACCCAACATGGCTAATGCTCAAATGTAGGTCTAACAACAAATTAGGCCTAATGTCCCTATGGTTTATTTTTGTCTTAATGTCTGCCAACAAAGATTTTATTTGGTTTTATCAGTTTTACAGCATATTAAATCTTGGGGGTAGATTTGTTTTGTGACAATGCATCTCTTTCTCGTTATTTAACCTTACTTTTCCCTTGTCTAGGGATCAGACGTTTTTTGATAGTCCACAAACTCATACTCCAGTTCTCACGGTTCAGTGAGTCAACTTTGTCCAAACTTCACTTTGTTGGGCTGGTTTAATCACACGTTCAAGTTTTCCTGCAATTCAAGACATCCATGATTCTGCAACGGTTTATCCAGAAGGATGAGCGTTACACGTGACCGTACTAGCATAACCAATTCGTTCTTAGGATAATCTCTATGCTGGGCAAATGTATCGCGTTCAGTAAATCTTTTGACCTAATGTGTCGAGTTTGGTCAGATTTCACATTGCATATATAATACAAAAAAAAAAAAAAATTTTTTAAATTAATTCAACGAAAATTGTTATTGAACCCATAATCTGGGAAAATTATGAGTTCATACTCTTCTCAATGATATTTGAACAATAGATCCGATTCGATTTGAAATCGACATAGCCAATTCCATAGTTTGTGACCATATCCATTACACCAATAAACCTCCTACTTGCTGCTAGCAAAGAATATTCCTTCTAATTCATTTATGATGGTCAGCAAATGGCTGTACAATTTCTCAGAGTTTCAGTTAAAAACATTAAGAACTAAATCAAATGTCTTTGTTTCAAGATATAAAAAAATAAAATAAACAAAAACATTTTTATCATAAAACATTTTGTTGGAAAGCTGAAGACAACTGAATTAAAATGTAATTATTTTAAAAAGATAGCCATCCAAAACGAAAAGAAGAAAAAAAAGAGCAGAAAATATGTTGCTGCAAATAATTTATTCCACGGAGATGTTTCAGTTTTTGGCTTCTTTGGAAAGAAGATAAAATTTAACTTGGAAAAAAGAACACACATTATGTTAAAAACTAACAGACTTGTTTATACATTTTTGCTTCAATTTTACGACTTTGAAGCCAGAATGCGAAACAGGTTGATAGATTTTCTGTTTTTCATATTAGATCACAAGGAGGCTCTGATTGGTCAAGCAATGTGTGTTAGGCAGCCAATCCGCTACTCTATATGAAGAGCAATGTGTATTTAGTTATATATATATATATATATATATATATATATATATATATGTATGTATGTATATGTGTGTGTGTGTGTGTGTCTCATCACACAAAAGTTAGTGAGTAAAAAAAACAAAAACTACCGGACGAATCCGTTTAAAACATTTAGGGAAATTGAGAAAGCAAATCAGAAAGCCCCACTGCCTTCAATCTATTTCCACAATGAGACGTTTTTTTCTATTTTTTTTTTTCAGCTTTCTATAATGATTAATTTTTTTTTCTTTCCTTTTTTTTGTCTTTTAAAACTTTCTAGTTTAAGACGTTTTCTTTCCCGTTTCGGAATTTTTGAGACGATGATTGATGATTCGTATTATTCAGACTATTGTTTATATCTTGGATGTTATTCTCACAACGTTTCCGAGTGTCAAAGGTTACATTGGCTCAAATGTTGTGAGAATAACATCCGAGATGAAAAAAGTAGTCCGAATAATCCAAGTTTTCTTTCTTATTGTTTTTATATTTTTAACTTCACCTATTCAGACAAGCAAAAATACTACCCGCCATTCAACGACTATTAATCTAGCTCTAGGTATTATTTTTGAATGACATTACATGTCTTTAATATAAATCTATTGTAAATTTTTAAAACCTCATAGCTTTTATTTAAATTACCTCCCTTGAAAATCAAACAACATTTTAAAGAAAGCTTTGATAATTTATCTTTTTTTTTTTAATGAAATAACTTTAATTACAGTTAATCTCAACAAAACTATTACATATATATAGAAAATAGGATTGTAAAATTACAAATGAATAACACTAAACATTAATTTATTATGAACTGTTTAAAAAATAGCTATGCAAATTATGCATACAAATGTGTTTGGGTCTTTGCTTATATATATATATATATATATATACACACACACAAACCGTATTTTAAAAAAAATGTTATATTATTGATTCAAATAACAGTAAGCCACTTTGATGGTAATATCGGTGTGATAAATAAATAAAAAATCTACACATTTATTCATTTAGAGGATTATTAGTCTGAACACTGGTGAAGAATAATTTTTTTTTTCCATCATTTTTTATGGAAGATGTACACTAGATTTGAAATAGTCAGCTATGAGAATAAGTAGTTGGTATTTAGCAAGGTCACTGAAAATAGAAAATGGGAAGTTCAAAGGATCTCATGGTGTAACTAACAAATCCGTAAAGAGATTGGTTTGCAGAATTGAATAGATATCAACATGTCAAGTGGGAAACAAAAACAATTTAATATATATCTGATGCTGCTAAAATTTTTATTTATTTATTTTTTTCGAAATTAAATATTTCAGGAAATAAATAACTGTTTTAAAAACGTCTTTTTTGAATTGTTGGGTTATAAAAATATGCTAAATATAACCTGTAGAGACAAAAATGTCTTACCTCTTTTCAGTAATAACTACAATTTCTAAATGTTGTGTCCCAATCTAAATAAATCCTATAGATACTATTTTTTCCTACTACTTTAACTTTTAATTAATTTTCCAATTTTCTTTTTCTATAACTTCTATTAGAAACAGTTTCTGATAGGTCTTCTTACTAAAGCTGAAAAAACCATTTACTCTTTCACTAATAATAGATCTTTTTCACATTGTATTATTATATATTTGCATGACTCTCCAGTGAGAGGACATTTCACTTGTACTGGCCTTTGTGTCTCTTTTAAGAAAGATAAATGTTTTTCTTCTTCCTTTTAATGTGTTTCTACTTGCATGTTATATTACATCCGTTTATTCCACTTTAAGTCCCACTCTACATCCCAAAATATTCTTTTCTACCCGGTCTGTACTGATTTGATGTATTCATACCACTAATCCCTTCTTGGTTTCTAATTTGCTGTATAATTGGTGCGTTTGGACACTAAAGCCTTGATGCTGTCTGCATGTTTTTTAAATTGGTGTCTATACCCTGTGCTGATGAAGAGAACCGATATTAATAATAAAAGAAAAAGTATATCGTCTCAGAAACGATCGTACACATACTGTTATGTTGAATTCTTGGAGCACAAATAAATGATCATATAACAAAGTTTACAGTATATATATATATATATATATATATATATATATATATATATATATATTAGCTGAAATACCTGCCAACGCTGGGTTTCTCAAACCTTTCTCTTCTGCACATCAGTTCTAAATAAAAATAACTTGTTTTGTTTCGTTTTAAATCGCAATAAAATAATTTTTAGCGAAGGAAGGGAGAGAGAGACCCAATAGGATTTAAACTCGGTATAACCAATTTCTCAATCATTGCTGGTATCCATTAGGCCTTATTTCATTTGTGAATTTCTAGGGACACATTGTTCTCGTTTTGTTGTGCTTAATTACATCTCGACCGTTTTGAAAAATGGAAACTAAAATTCACAAAATTCCCAGCAAAAGGGAAAGAGGGCATCTTGTTGAACAATGTATGTAGTCAAGTGACCAGAGAGAATTTATTTGAAGATCAGGTGTTCAAAGGTGATAGATGAACAAACAGAATAGATCCCACTCCTCTCGAACCATGAAAAAAGAAGGATGAGAAAAGGTAATGGACAATTACATTATCACTACTAATTTTGTTATGGTGCAAGAAATTTACCATCATCTGCACTCGAAATACGGAAATGATCTAAAATGATTTGAAAGCTGTTGAAAAGAGGCCATTTTTTGTTTAGAGAAAAAGAAAATGAGAAAAGAAAAAGTAAGTCAGTGTAAAATAAAATCCTTAAAATAATCATTCAAATCTATACATAGAAATATTTACTCTGTACGCATGCGTTATTATAACTGTCCCGAATTCTTCTGCTTCAAAAGTTAAATAACTGTCCGGAATTCTTCTACCTCAAAAGTTAAATAACTGTTTGGAATTCTTCTACCTCAAAAGTTAAATAACTGTCCGGAATTCTTCTACCTCAAAAGTTAAATAACTGTTTGGAATTCTTCTACCTCAAAAGTTAAATAACTGTCCGGAATTCTTCTACCTCAAAAGTTAAATAACTGTCCGGAATTCTTCTACCTCAACAGTTAAATAACTGTCCGGAATTCTTCTACTTCAAAAGTTAAATAACTGTCCGGAATTCTTCTACTTCAAAAGTTAAATAACTGTCCGGAATTCTTCTACCTCAAAAGTTAAATAACTGTCCGGAATTCTTCTACCTCAAAAGTTAAATAACTGTTTGGAATTCTTCTACCTCAAAAGTTAAATAACTGTCTGGAATTCTTCTACTTCAAAAGTTAAATAACTGTCCGGAATTCTTCTACTTCAAAAGTTAAATAACTGTCCGGAATTCTTCTACCTCAAAAGTTAAATAACTGTCCGGAATTCTTCTACTTCAAAAGTTAAATAACTGTCCGGAATTCTTCTACTTCAAAATTTAAATAACTGTCCGGAATTCTTCTACTTCAAAAGTTAAATAACTGTCCGCAATTCTTCTACCTCAAAAGTTAAATAACTGTCCCGAATTCTTCTACTTCAAAAGTTAAATAACTGTTCCGAATTCTTCTACTTCAAAAGTTAAAAAAACTGTCCGGAATTCTTCTACCTCAAAAGTTAAATAACTGTCCGGAATTCTTCTACTTCAAAAGTTAAAAAACTGTCCGGAATTCTTCTACTTCAAAAGTTAAATAACTGTCCGGAATTCTTCTACTTCAAAAGTTAAATAACTGTCCGGAATTCTTCTACCTCAAAAGTTAAATAACTGTCCGGAATTCTTCTACTTCAAAAGTTAAATAACTGTTCCGAATTCTTCTACTTCAAAAGTTAAATAACTGTCCGGAATTCTTCTACTTCAAAAGTTAAATAACTGTCCGGAATTCTTCTACTTCAAAAGTTAAATAACTGTCCGGAATTCTTCTACTTCAAAAGTTAAATAACTGTCCGGAATTCTTCTACTTCAAAAGTTAAATAACTGTCCGGAATTCTTCTACTTCAAAAGTTAAATAACTGTCCGGAATTCTTCTACTTCAAAAGTTAAATAACTGTCCGGAATTCTTCTACTTCAAAAGTTAAATAACTGTCCGGAATTCTTCTACTTCAAAAGTTAAATAACTGTCCGGAATTCTTCTACTTCAAAAGTTAAATAACTGTCCGGAATTCTTCTACTTCAAAAGTTAAATAACTGTCCGGAATTCTTCTACTTCAAAAGTTAAATAACTGTCCGGAATTCTTCTACTTCAAAAGTTAAAAAAACTGTCCGGAATTCTTCTACTTCAAAAGTTAAATAACTGTCCGGAATTCTTCTACTTCAAAAGTTAAATAACTGTCCGGAATTCTTCTACCTCAAAACTTAAATAACTGTCCGGAATTCTTCTACCTCAAAAGTTAAATAACTGTCCGGAATTCTTCTACCTCAAAAGTTAAATAACTGTCCGGAATTCTTCTACCTCAAAAGTTAAATAACTGTCCGGAATTCTTCCACTTCAAAAGTTAAATAACTGTCCGGAATTCTTCTACCTCAAAAGTTAAATAACTGTCTGGAATTCTTCTACTTCTAATTAAAACTTGTTTTTAATCATATTTACAAGCATTACTTTATTTAGGAATTGAAAAAAAAAAGAACTATTTCTTAAATTTTTACCAAGGCAGAAAGGGAAAAAGTCTTTTTTAAGGTAAAAATCAGAAAATTTTATAGAATCACTCCTCTCCAATCGGTGGTTTTATAGGTTTTTCAAGTGTCCTTAAAAATAAGTAGTTCGATTGTTACGTCATATGATGTCTGGGCTGAAACGCCCTATAACTAAATAGTCAGCCAGATTTAGAGTTAGTGGTAGGGTTCAGGAAAGGCATGTTTTTTTTTCATGATTTTCAAGTTAAAATTAAATTTTATTCTAGTTTGAAGCGATTTCAAAATCAGGTGTTAGCCTGTGAACAATCTATTGTATAGTAAATGTACCTGATATCTTTAGAAAATGTCAATGTTAATGTTAAGAGTGATAAAAAAGACATGCCCTTCGTTAACTACCAATAACCCTCAGTTCGGATGGCAATACGAAAAAGCCGGTTTGGTTTGGAGACAAGAGTTATTCTATGAAAATACCGAAAATGTTA
Organism: Sepiola atlantica; assembly: GCA_963556195.1. Classification (NCBI taxonomy): domain Eukaryota; kingdom Metazoa; phylum Mollusca; class Cephalopoda; order Sepiida; family Sepiolidae; genus Sepiola; species Sepiola atlantica. The sequence continues at coordinate 98,744,504 of OY744515.1, read as the reverse complement.
GTCACAAAGAACATGAAAAACAGACAAACACACACAATCAATGATCTCCCTTTCTTTTCCTGCT
>OY744515.1:98689440-98736940 GCA_963556195.1 Sepiola atlantica | reverse complement strand
CATGACGATCTTTTCCCCTACAAGTAAACCATGACCAATTATTAAAAATAAGTGTTCGAAGCCCAAATAAGATACTCTTGACATGGCTATACAGTGGCTCATATGAGGAATAGTGCACTTTCTCCTGGTGATGTGAACTCAACAGCACTTAGCTGAATACTCCACCAGACTAAATTAATTGAATCAAGCAAAATTAAGAAAAGATCACAATAAAGGTAAACTATGACATATTAAGTAGTCAATTGGGGAAAATGAATCTTTGTGTTCTTCACTGTTTTAAAAACTCAACATTTGAAGATAGAGGAGAATCTTGATTGGACACTCGAACATCTATGTATCTCATATATAGAAATTAAGTGTTAGCCACAGGAAGAGGCCCCTTGATTTCTGAGAACTTACGCTAAAGTAAAATGAAAAAAAAATAGGGAATTGCAATTTTAATTATTTTTTATTGTCATAGAGTTATATCTGAAAGAATATTGAGCCCTTTGTTGATGCAAGTCTGCTGTTTTGGATCGTAATCTCTTTTGGTTCTGAGAAGTTGATTTTTAATGTTATATGGAAAATCAAAAAAGGAAAACCAAAAATATCATTTATGTATTCATCAATGTTTCGTCTTTATTTCAAGACTTTCTCGGGATGATTGGTTTGAAGAAATAAACAAGTATAAACATTTGAAAAAGTTTGGTCCGTTTGTTTCGTTTTTGAAATATTTGTACTTGTTTGTTATTTCTTCAAACCAATCATCCCGAGGAAGTCTTGAAATTAAAAACGAAACGTTGACGAATACATAAATACTATTTTTGGTTTTGCTTTTTTCATTACGTTGGAATATTATTTCCATTTTTTATCATATATATATATATATTTTTTTTTCTTTGGATTACTTTACTGATATTTTCTCTCTTTCTAGATTAATTTCCTATTATTTTCTTAACTAAACACTTTTAAAAAATCCTTGCACTGAAAATTAACTATGAATACGATATTAATGTACAGATACAATTTTGTTAAATATTTCCCCGATAGTTCCCAAAAATTCTTGAAATCATTTCAGTATTTCTGAATCGATCCGATTCCATCTATAGATATTTTTCTTTCTAAAAGCTTCAGACCATTTTTCTCTTGACCCTCTTTTACAATTTATTTCCCTTATCACTCTTTCTAAGAGCATTTAAGTTCCACCCCCCTCCAATCCTACTTAGATTGCTTTTATACTTTTCTCCTCTTCTGTACTCCCACTCCCTGTCTAATATGCCCCTCATTCTCTTTTTCGACTTCTTTTCTTTTTCTCAAACCTCATTAATTACTAATCCCTCTCTAGATTTTAAAAATTAATCATTTCTCATGCCAAAATTACTTCTCAAACACTCATCTGGATTTCTTTCACCTTCTTCAAAAACCATCCAGTATTTTATCGGAGTACACCATCGTTATCTGATCATAACTCCTTGAATAACGATGTAGTTAATGTAATTCAATCATACACAAACAAGAATCAGTACGATGCGTATATTCAATACGTATGTTTACCAATTAAAAAACTATTTCAAACTTAAGCGCGTCGGACCAAGTGAAGTGTCATTTCAAATTTAAGTGCGTCGGACCAAGAGAAGTGTCATTTCAAATTTAAGCGCGTCGGACCAAGAGAAGTGTCATTTCAAATTTAAGCGCGTCGGACCAAGAGAAGTGTCATTTCAAATTTAAGCGCGTCGGACCAAGAGAAGTGTCATTTCAAACTTAAGCGCGTCGGACCAAGAGAAGTGTCATTTCAAACTTAAGCGCGTCGGACCAAGAGAAGTGTCATTTCAAATTTAAGCGCGTCGGACCAAGAGAAGTGTCATTTCAAATTTAAGCGCGTCGGACCAAGAGAAGTGTCATTTCAAATTTAAGCGCGTCGGACCAAGAGAAGTGTCATTTCAAATTTAAGCGCGTCGGACCAAGAGAAGTGTCATTTCAAATTTAAGCGCGTCGGACCAAGAGAAGTGTCATTTCAAACTTAAGCGCGTCGGACCAAGAGAAGTGTCATTTCAAACTTAAGCGCGTCGGACCAAGAGAAGTGTCATTTCAAACTTAAGCGCGTCGGACCAAGAGAAGTGTCATTTCAAACTTAAGCGCGTCGGACCAAGAGAAGTGTCATTTCAAACTTAAGCGTGTCGGACCAAGAGAAGTTTCATTTCAAATTTAAGCGTGTCGGACCAAGAGAAGTGTCATTTCAAACTTAAGCAAGATGGAATAACAGACAAAGCCTTTTATGGAGATGCATGGATGCACCTAAAGAACAAGGCGAACACCGCACATAATATTCCACAAATTCCTCCTAAAAGAATCATTTTTCAATCTGCAAAAAAGAAAATCCATGCAGCTCAGAATCTTGTTTAAAGCACTTTTATTTATTGCCTACATTCAGTTAGAGATAAAAAGCGCGAAAACATTCAAAATAAACGGTAACTTTTTTTCGGAGATATCTTATCCGTAGTTAACAAACTTATACAAACTAAAATCTACGGCTGGAAATCGGAAAGAAATTTGATCATCTTGGATCTTCCTCATTATCTCGCCTTAATTGTGTGCAAATCGGTGCATCAATCCATTTACATTTCCACCCCCCTTCCGACTTTATAGATAACCGAGATTGTTTTTTTCTTGTGTTTTGCGTTTTATATCAAATCATATAATTCTCTCATGTACTCCGTAATCAAATTAGACCTTTTATTTTTGCCGTTGGATTACATTACAACACTTGAATATATCAAACCGATCATTTCTGTTTGAAGAAAAAAAAAAAAAAAGAGAAGGAAACATTTCCAGGTGTCCTCTGACTTGTGTGTGCTTTCTTGAAAGAAAGAAATTAATGAAACAAATGAAAATAGAATGAAAAACTAAAAAAAAAAAACATGCTTTAATCTCCTTAAGTCTGTTCCTTAGTTTTCTAAAATTTATTGTTTTTATTTTATTCTAAAACAAGTTAGCTTTCTAAAACAAGTTGACATAAATGATGTCATTGTCAACTTATATAATGAAAAGGAATGAAAATTTTACATTCTTCAATGACAATAATGAATTCGAGTAAATATAGCAACAGATGGAAAAATAGATAAAAGCATTTACGAACATGAATGGGGAAGTATCTAGTGATGGTTTAATCTCTAGTCTGGGTTATGGAAACTTAACAGCTGAAATATGAACAGTAAAACAAGCAAGTCGACCCCTTTTGATAAAGCGTCTCTGGAGGGAGACAGATCTATAAAAAAAAAAAAAAATAAACAAAAATACAGGATTCTAAGGGAGAGGTGAACAAAGCTAACCTGTGACCTTAATAGGGAAAGGGAAAGGGTTGAGGAAACCCATGTCTCCAAGAGAGTTAAGGCTCTGAAAGAGGGAGGTCAGGCCACGAGGAAACTCGCTTTTGCAAGGGGGAGGTCAGGCCACGAGGAAACTCGCTTTCGCAGGGGGGAGGTCAGGCCACGAGGAAACTCGCTTTCGCAGGGGGGAGGTCAGGCCACAAGGAAACTCGCTTTCGCAGGGGGGAGGTCAGGCCACGAGGAAACTCGCTTTCGCTGGGGGGGGGAGGTCAGGCCACGAGGAAACTCGCTTTCGCGTGCATAGGGAGGGAGGCCACGAGGAAACTCGCTTTCGTGTGCATAGGGAGGGAGGCCACGAGGAAACTCGCTTTCACGTGCATAGGGAGGGAGGCCACGAGGAAACTCGCTTTCGCGTGCATAGGGAGGGAGGCCACGAGGAAACTCGCTTTCGCGTGCATAGGGAGGGAGGCCACGAGGAAACCCGCTTTCGCGTGCATAGGGAGGGAGGCCACGAGGAAACCCGCGCGTGGATAGGGAGGCCACGAGGAAACCTGCGCGTGCATAGGGAGGGAGGCCACGAGGAAATCTGTTTGTCACAACCCTTAATGCAAAGGGAAAAACATTGAGGAAAACTGTCTGCAAGTTGTTGAGGAAACCTGTGTCTGCAAGGAAGAATCATGAGGAAACCATGTTTGCAAGGGTGAGGTCTTGAGGAAACATGGCATCGCAAAGGAAAGGAATTGGGAAATTACAACACTGATTTCGTTTGAGTGCATACATAAGTCATCTATAAAAAAATTTAAAAAAACAAGAAAAATTATTCGATTAAGTTTAGTGATCAGCCAGAAAGAAATAATTTTAAAGTGCTAAGATGAAGAAATTCTATTTTGAACAACAGAGACAATTTTTCTTCTTCATCTGAATTCAATTCACATATTGAACTTTCGTAGGCTGATCTAAAATAGCTAATATTTTAATTCCATTGAAATCAATGAATAATTTAATCAATTTATAATCAGATTAAAAACATCTCTACACATGAATTTTAACTCTAGCAAAATGGAAACATCCATTTTTTTCTTTGTTGGTAAAAAAAGGCTACATTTTTTCTTTTTACAAAAATCAATGAATAAAAGTGGCCAAAAATGTAGCAGATGATTTTTAGAAAGCAGTTCCTTGTGTTCAATGGAAAAAGAAAAAAGATTGGACTTATTAGCATGTAATCTTATTTGCATGAAGAACCAGAGTGCAGAGTATTGGAATGGTGGCGGGGGAAATTACAGTTTATGATAAGTCAATAAAATCAGAGATTTGGCCAGGAAGGATTTTCATGGAATTTTTGCCATAAAGAATTGTAAATTGCATCATTAAAAGCAGAAATGGCGTCCTATGTGTTTTCGTTGTTGGAAAGATGGCTGTGGAATCAATAGACCAAACATTCGCCTCCAACTTATAAAATTGTAAATCGTCCAATTCCATCCCCGACTAAAGAAATCTTTTTCCAAAAAGTAATAATTTATATATATTATCTACTGTAGCGTTTTCATTCTAAAAATGACTGGTCAAGGCGTTGAATTTGTTTTTCGTAAATTTTAAATGAATGTAATCTGAAGAAAGTATATATAAGGAAACATGCTCATCATGTACCATACTTTTGTAAGAACCAATCATCTTTACCGACTGACTACTAAAATTTTAAAAAGGTCCTGTTCCGATGTCACAGCTCTGCAACAACATAAGGTCTAAGGTTGAAAAATTTCACCACAAGATATCTATATTAAAACTGGGGAATTATTTTCTTTTTTAGCGATGACTGATAGGCTCCAAAACTACTTGACAGAATTACATCAAACGTGGTATTAAGTATTCTTGAGATGCTGGGTAAAAATATTAATATTTTTAGTGATTATACTAATGTCAAACACTTATAAGCTCTAAAACTATTTGGACATAATCGGACCAAAGATAGCATGAAACATCCTTAACATGCGATTGTGCCGTTGGGGGTAGGGCAAACATTCAATTGCTACTACTGCTAATAATTATTATCAATAATAATAATAATAATAGAAAGTTTACAATATCGAAGGCTATGCCAATGCTATACAAGATTCTAGACATTGTGTGAGTTGAAAAAAAAACTATACAAAATAAAGGTAAATAAAAGACAACAATATTGGAAAATTGAATATTTTCGATTTGTTATTAACCTGTTTTATCATCTTCAATCAGTCATATTTAATATTTCAAGAGTATACCTCCTTCACAAAAATCTGAAGTCCCATTTTTGCAGAGAACGTTTTTGCCTTTACAGATAAATAAATCGAAAATTGTTGAATTTTACAATATTGCTTTACCTCAGTTTTCTTTTAACCCACACGGTGTCTTCAATCTTATATTGCATTGTCATTGTCTTCGATATTCTAAACTTTCTCACACTAAGCTAAGCACAATGCGGCAAGCAAACTACAACACCTTTTCATAATAATATAATACAATGATAACAACAGCTGATATATTAAGTAAAATCTTCGAATGTGGAAACGAACCCACATAACAATGAATGCTAACCAGCCACAGATAAGTTTTAATAAATAGACATAGAACATAACATACAAATAAGATGACCCGAGCTTAAAGAACCATAAACTACACCCCTCCTTAAAAAATACACACACACACACATGTGTGGTGGCACTAACTTCGGCTGGTATCACACGAAATGGTCATGAAGAGTGAAGGAGGGTGGAAATACTGATAAAGGAGAACACCAACCAGATCCCCATCGGAAGGGTGCAGAAAGTCTGGCGGCTTATTGCCTTTCAAATTTCAGACAAGACAAACTCTCGTTGCCAGCAAAAGATCAATGGTAAACGGCTGTTGCCTCTTTTGATAACCGTTGAAAGAATGCTGAAATCTGGAGAGACTTGTAACTTAGACTCCAGGAACACCACATAATGACTAATATGAAAACACTTAGTGAGTAAATAATAATTATTTATTATTATTCATGAGTAATAAACCATCAAGAAAAATGACACCAAATTGTGTATGAAGCATACTTCATATGTCATAGGTGGGACAACAATAGTAATAGCAATACACATTTATTAGTCCTAACCTATCAAGTAGAATTGCACCAAATTTTGCATGAAGAGCACTTGGGATGTCATATATAATAAAATCAAGAATACTAATTTTGGATGCTTAAATAAAATCCTATCAGTTCTTTGGAAATAAGCTTAAGTTGTTATAAAGAATTGATTCTGCAAATTTGATTAACCTTTCAGGTTCTTGAAAGGGATCGGTTTTTGTTTCATTTAATTCCATCATAAGGCAAAAACATGTTAGATAAACTGCTAATAACAGCCAACTTAAGCTCTTATCCATATATACTCACCATTCATGATTTAGAAAAATAAAATGTACAAACACTTAGATTACCTACCGGAAACAGGGTGCAGAAAACACAGATTTAATAGATTTAATAGGGAGAAACAATTTATACTGCATTCGATTGCAGAAGACTTTTTTCTTAACTTATGAAGAGAAAAATAAAACATAAATTTTATTTTCAGATGAAATTTTATGAAAGGGATTTTGTTATTTCTGTTCTGATTACTGAAAAAAACAAAAAAAAAACAAACATTAACTTTAGGAATGGAATAAATGCCATTCGTTGACTTTTTATTTGCTGCAGGACATTTTCAGTAGAAATTACATAAATTGAAAAACATTTTATGTCAACAAAGAATATATACAAAAATCGATGGACATTACTCTACGATGTTGTGGCAAATTGCTGATGGACTGCAAAAGAAAAGGAATCCAATTTCCTTTCTAAACAGAGGGAGGGTATAATATATATATATATATATATATATATATATATATATATATATATATATATATATATATCAAATAACAGTAAGTAAAATAACATTAATTCACCTAATTTAAACAAGATAGGAAATGTATGTCTTTTAATCTAAATAAAATTAAATAAAAATGAAAGCCTTCAAAAGATAGGCTTAGTTATATCAAAATTCAGTAAGTGACAATAGCAATATTATGAAATGTTCAGAAGACAATATCACCAAACAAAGTTTTGGTTTGTCTGTTTTAGGCCATACCAACATCTTTTCAGTCATTCAATGCCAAAACACGAATCATTGATTAGTTGTATATGATTAGTTGAACACAAGTCAGTATTTTACCGATAAATAAGATTACTGTGGGCTCATACCTTTCCCAATTACTATATAACAAGTTTTCATTTTGGCATTTTAAAGCCTTTGAAAGATTTATTAAACAAAAATAAGTGAAAAAGTCAAAATTTAGTCACTTTAGATATCCGTAATCAAAATGGAAATTGCTCTAATATTTCGTGAATTTCAGTTTGATTATATAATATATATATATATATATATATATATATATACACATACATACACACATTGTTCCTCTTTGAAAGCGTTAGGTATTTTGAATAAGTAAGTTTTGAGACCCGGACAACACAAATATTTTTTGTTTTAAATAAATATTTATTTATTTAAATTCAACTTAGTTTCAACTGTAACAAGTCTTCCTCAGGAAATATATAAATATATACATATAGTCACTTAGTTGCCATAAATATATTTTCATACTGCTACTACTAAGCTCTACTCACATATTGAGCACTGTTTAAGTAAATACTGAAAGTCTATACACAATATATTATATCATCTTATAATATATGGGTATATAAATGAAAACAAATATATATATATATTTATATATATATATATATATATATATATATATATTCATACATACTCAAACACAGTATGTTATGTGTTTAGCTGCCTTTTTATTCTATTGTTTGCATGGGTACTAAACAAAAAATATCACAAAGTGAAAAATGAGACTCATACAGGATTCGTTCATGTTAGGACGTCCTCCTTCTGAGGCACAGGTTCGAATCCGGTACCAGTCTTATTTTTCATTTTGTGGTATTCTTTGTTTATATATCAAGCCCCGTGGACTAAATAATCGCTTGTTTAATAATATTACCCATGCAAACAATAGCATTTTTAAAAAAGCAACTTAATACATAACATACTATATACTGTTAGAAATAAATTTCCAATATTAAAAACACACACACACACACACACATTATATATATATATATATATATATATATATATATATATATATATATATATATATATATATATGTAGTTTCTGTTCATTTGTTCACAAACTCCTCAGGATTTTTTTTGTGGGGAGTGGGGATAATGATAGTGATACGGTTAAGGAAAGCATTTGGATGTTTATGACTTAAAATTGACATTTTTTAAAAACAAACTTTTTCCACAATTATACTAAAAAGAAAATATTACAATATTAAATCCACCACAATCCGCTTCTATTTACAACAGACATTCATTTATTTATTTTAGTTCCGTACATTGCCGGTTCGGGACAGCTAGTATATATATATATATATATATATAATACATTTTTTTTTCACATTAGAAGGCATTTTTTTTTAAATGAAATACAATTTTGTTTAAGAAATCGCTAAGATGCCAGGATTTTTTTTTTTATACAATAATCAAATATTTCAGACGATCATCCGTCCTTTTTCAATGAAAATAAGAATCCAACATTGTTATATATATATTTTTTAATATTTCTCCACGCCAACCATTTGAGAGCTAACTTATTTTCATTGAAAAAGAATGGATGATCGTCGGAAATATTTCATTTATTATATAAAAAAAAATCTTGGCATCTTATCGATTTCTTAAACAAAATTCTATTTCATTTTAAAAAATGCCTTCTAATGTGAAAAAATATTATCTATCAGCGTATCGATGCTTACTTTTACTATCACCTGATCTCGACACTACACTGTCTCTACATTACAGCAAGGAAAGCGTCGCCATTAGGAGTTTGTTCGCTCCCAAACGGTTGGCGTGGAGAAATATTTAAATAAAAAAGATAATAATAACAATGTCGGATTCTTATTTTCATTGAAAAAAGACCGGATGATCGTCCGAAATATTTGATTTATTGTATATAAAAAATAAATTTTTGGCATCTTATCGATTTTTTTAAATTGTATTTCATATATACATATATATTATAAAATTGAAAATAGAAGCCTTTATCAATGCAAGATTAATTTATTTTTATTTTATCTTATTAATTTCGGAATAAAATTCCATCATCAGAGTTGACCAGTATTGTCTTTTTTTTTTTTTTTTTGGTCAACTCTGATGATAGAATTTTATTCCGAAATTAATAAGATTAATGTAAAAAAATAAAAAATAAAAATAAAATTATCTTGCATTGATAAAGGCTTCTATTTTCAATTTTATAATACTGACCCAGCAATGCTTTAAATAGAACGACCCATTTTATTATATATATATATATGTATATATATATGAGTATACAAATTTGCAGACATAGATATACACATTTTCAGATATATGCTCTGATACACACACGCAGATATACGCTCATGTAGAAACATGCATATGTAAGTCTGCGTATACACATCAAATCATCAATCTCGGCTTGACGCTCTCTCTCTCTCTCTCTCACCAGGTAAGTAAAGGGATTGTATCTTGTTCTACTAGACAGTAAGTAATAAATGCTTGTCCCTATTTGAGAAATGTCTTTTTGGCTCCTGGGAAAACAGGAAGGTTAGAGCGTTGGGCTGGTAACAACCATGACAAATGAAATGACGGAGAGAGGGCGGGGGGGTTGAAAAGCCCAAGGGCATGAAAGTAGTTTGGGTAATTACTATTCATTAGGCAGAACTCGAAGAATCCATTTGCCAAAAGCAAGTCTTTTGCACCAGACTTTCCTAAACTTATGCATGTTCGCTTACTTTACACATATAACTTTGGTTAAATAATAAGAAAAAAAAGAAAGTAGAATGAGAAAAAAAGGAGACATAAAATGGAAATCAAGTCATGTGATTTTATATTTCGTCTTTATTATTAAAAGACTTCATCAGAAATTGATAGAAATCATATTACATGTTTTGGTTAATAGCAAAAAGAGAAGGAAGATGGAAAACAAGAAAAAACAAGAAAGGGGGAGAGAAAAGAGAAATCTCAGATGACGGCGAAATTTTGTCAGCGTCTGAGACTTATCTTCTGTTTTCTCTTTTCCTTCCTTTTTTTGTGCAAACATTTTCATAAATAATAAAATAAAAAAATCTCATTTCTTTTGTTAAATATGAATTATATAATCGCACCATATGATCTGATTTGCATTTTTAGTCTGTTTCTATGAACTTAGAAGCATTTTTTCTGATAAGTTCATGCCGTAACGTCCATATATAAACAAACAGCAAATCAATTTTAACAATAAGTATTAGACATCAATTAATAAATATTTCTTGCAGTTTCTTTGGAGTATTTTAAAGAATTATAGTGGGCATAATAAAGGCACCATCTTCTATTTGAAAATTAAAATATTTCAGATTTGCATTAAAATTTATCCATAGTAATTAGCTATCAATTAAGCAAGATTTCCTGAATTTCAATTCCTTCTTAAAACCCCTTAAGCTAAAGCCTTAAATTTTAGACATTCTAGAATCAAAATCATTTCATGGATTTTGATCAAAATTAGAATAAATATTCTAGAGATAAGGTTTAATACCATTATATCTTGATTTACATCGTTGTAGTGCGACATAAAACTGGTGCAAAACTGTTCCGTTAGGGAATTAATTTTACTCGCCCTGGGACGGGTATTATTCTAGTATACATATGTTTTTTTTGTTTCATTTTACTTCAGTCGAAGTTTTCAGATATCAAGGTTCACCTTCTTGGGGCTAACACTTGATCTCTATATGAGATACACAGATATTTGTATTTTTCATTTAAGTACTCCGTTACCTCAAGCGTTGAGTTAGTAAAGTTAAGAACATTAATTTTCCTCTACTCAATTGACCAGTTGATTATGTTATAGTATATCTTTCTTTTGGTCTTAAAGGATTCCAGGACAAGAATTCATCTAGTCTGGTGGAGTATCCAGCTAAGTGCTGTTACTTGAGGTAAAATCACTAAGAGAAGGTGCACCATTCCTTGTATGAGCTGGTGTATAGCCAAACCGAATAAGTCTTATTTGGGATTCGAATACTATGTTATTTTGAATATTTGGTCAGGGTTTACTTGTAGGCTAAAGTATCCTTATGTCAGGTTTTCCTGACAAACCCTTGTACAGAGAGACCGAAGATAATCGAGGATGGTGTCTAGTAAGTAATTCAAACTGTGCGTGTGTGTGTGTGTGTATGTACATTCAAGATTTGTCAAATTCTTATAGAGTGCACGAGTGAAGATGAGCATTTCAAACACATGCATACAAATCTATTTTTAATGGTGCCATTTGTTTCACATTGGCACCAGCAGATCTTAATGATGAGATGGATAACTGCCTGAAGGTTTCTGAGATTAATGGAGTCTACAAGAGGTGATGTCGTTGGCAGTGTCAGTGAAAGACATGGAGTAACTGAATAATACCTGCCTCCCAGGTGAAACAGCAGAAACAGAATCATTGGTTGCGTTAGCATTGATACCATGCTGATTGTTGCTTACAACGCTAACGATGAATATCTTCAGAGGGAAAGAAAATTTAAAGAATATAACTCTACTCCTAAAAAAAAACATAACATTAAGAATACGTATACACAATTGATAAGATATAAAATAATTACATTTAATTGATATGTGCAAATGAAGGATAATTATTTATGCATGCACTTGTTTTTAACATAATTCCAATAAGACTATGTCATTATCTCTAATATAATAATACACTTTAACTCTCTGTTTTAATATCTATAGCAGGGGCGGGCAACCTTCGGCCCGTGGGCAACATCCGGCCCACGAAGGCTTAGCGTCCGGCCCACCACCCTGTTATGCTTTATTATTGCAATCCTGATCGCGGACCTAAAAGTAAGTTTCAATTAAGATTTACAGTGGGATAAAAATGTATAAATATCAACGAGCGATGATACATACATATTTCATTTTTCTTTAACTATTAATTTCAAATCCTTGGCCTGAGATAAAAATAGAAAAAGAGAAAGAGAGAGGCAAAGAGGAAACGAGAGACGAGGAAAGGCATAAAACATAGAACTTATGTGAGGTGTGTCAAAACGAATGCTGGATCAACTTGCTACTTCCCCCGTCATTATTTTTTATGATTCCAAAATGGCTCTTCGTCGGCGCCTTTTATAACATCACATACAGAAGTCTCTTGAGAAAAAATATCAGATTTGTAGTGTTCAATGCAATTTTTGTACAATTTATTCATGTAAACAAAATATAGTAATTCTCAGATTTCGTTTTTAACTCCGGCCCGCAATCTCCTTCCAAAAGTCTCATCTGGCCCTCACTCTGAAAAGGTTGCCCGCCCCTGATCTATAGGTATGAACACTAAGGGAGATAATTCAGTATATAATCAAGCAAAATGCTGATATCTATCTATTGTATCTATCAGTTTGCTTAGGGATGGCATACTAGGCATTAACAACAGCTAACTTGAAGTATTAGAATTGTTTGTGAACTATAATTATGAAAGTTCTAGGCCAGTTGAGAAGCAATGAAAAAAGTATGCAGTCATTTTTTAAGGAACACTATGTCATCCACAGACAGACGGTTTCACTGTATCACAGTTCTTCAGTGTGACGAGAGAGGCAAGTGTATGAAACCGGGATCGAAACTCAACCATTGTGTTGACAGTCAGCGGTTTTAACTACTCTGCTACAAGACATGAGCTACGAGTAAGTGAAATCTCGATATTTTATAGAAACACTGTCAACTATCGAAAAGGGCTCCATTCATTTTTAGGAAAAGCTTTGCTTTATCGCTAATGGTAGTTGGTGATTTCATTTATCAGTGTTCAACCTACAAAGGGGGCATTTATATATGTGTTTTTGTGTTTGTATTTAGACAGAATGTATTTATTAAGGAAAATGTTATTAAATAACATCGAGTTTATTTTGTTTTATGGGTCTTCTTTCTTTTTTTTTTCAATTTTCTGGATTATCAGTTTAGTATTCTGATCAAATTGGTATAAATCATCAGAATCAGACCGCAATACCGAACGATTATCTGGAAAATTGAAAAAAATAAAAAGAAAAAAAAATTTTCAAAAAGAAAAAAAAAATTTAAAAAGAAAAAAAAAGAAAAAAGAAAAAAAAAAAAAGAAAAGAAAAAAAAAGAAAAAAGCCTCATAAAACAACAAAAATATGATTTAATAACATTTACCATAATATATATATATATATATATATATATATATATACACACACACACACACACACTACTTGGGACTTAGAGTTAATTTAATTACATAGCAAATTACCATCGCCCACAAATTAATTCGGAAGCATACTGTTGAACTCCAGGAACTTGAAAGCAAGCTGAAGGACTTCATCACTAACGACCAATATACGGAACTCCAAGAATGACTTGCGAATATTATTACCAATTACTAACACTCTTCTTATCAGATAACTATTAAAAAAAATTAAACTCGCTATACAAAGGATGTATTTTATTACACAACCACACAAAACACTACATTAATCTATCTAACCATGGACTTAACTGCCACTTTTTTTAATCGATTCAACTATAAAAACAAAAAAACAGAAATAGAATTACTATATGAAAACATAACTAAACGAGAAACAGAAAATAAAATTACAACACATCCCGGCTTACGTGATCTCCTAAAAGCAGAAGCTATAAAAACTCGCCATGATAAAAAAACAACAATGCAATTCATTATTAACTCCCAATCTAAAAAAAGCTGCTAATGAATTTTGCAACCATCCAAATATCATCATAAAAAAGCAGACAAAACAAACATATTTGCAGTACTTAATAAATTCGACTATCACACTAAACTTCAAATAATTCATGATGACCACACAAAATTAAAAAGAATTAACAACAATCCTACTGATATATTAAAAACACGTTAACAGACTTATTACTGCCAATGATGCACAAATCGATACTTACCAATTTCCCAAAATAATTGATGATTACAAACAGTTAAAATACATAAACCTAATTCCACTCTCTGACATATATCCCAAATTACTGCTTCAATATATTCCTTAGCAAAAACCCTAAATTAACTCATCGACACGTATCTACCTAGTAAATATAGTGTTAAGTCCACACAAGAACTATTACAAATCCTACAAACAAAATAACCGGACAATGAAATCATTGCTTCTCTTGACATAGAAAGCTTATTCACGAATGTACCTGTCAAAGAAACAATTGATATAATCAATAAAATATGCAATAACTCGTCTCTCCCTCAACTTAAAATCAATAAAAAATACTAAAAAATTAATTGAAAAAGTTACTATTAATTTGCACCACAGAAGTTTTTTTTATAACTTCAAGGGAAAAATTTACACTAAAATTACCGGAGTTTCAATTGGTTCGGTTCTCGGCCCAAATTTTAGCAAATTCTATGTCAAACTCTATATATCAAATTTAGAAAACAAAATATTTAATAACATTATAAAACCCTCTATTTACGTAGACTATGTCGATGTTATTTTTATTCTAGCTGATAATAATGAACAAATACACAAACTTCAGGACTTTTTACAAATAAACTCTGATCTTAAATTCACCGTAGAACTAAACGTAAATAATAAAATCCCATTTCTTGATGTGTTTATTTGCACCTATAATAATACGTTTAACACTTCTTATAAAAAACAACCAGCTTAAATTCCAGCCTTTAAAATTTCGAGAGCGAATGCCCCATTCACTACAAAATAGCCATTGTTAAAAAACCTACTAAACCCTTCAAAACTAATCTTCTCCACAAAAAAAAACCCTACTCATTAAATTAAAAAATATAAAACAAGTGCTTATTAATAAGGAATTCCCTAATTATATCGTCGATGAACAAATAAAATTAATGATTAAAAACTTAAAAAATGCCACTACAAATAATAATATCCAACATCACAACTCAAACAATATTAACTTTCTATCCTATCAAATGCAACCAAACCTCAAACTCGAAGAAAAAGCCATAAAAAATATTGTACACTGATACATATCACCAATTAATAATAATAAAATTAGATTCATTATTTACTATAAGAAATTTAAGATAAAAATCTAGTAGTAAAAAAAATTTCTTCCGCAACCCATAAAACATTAGAAAGAACCAATGTTTTTTATAAGTTTAAATGCCCTTTGAGAAAATGTAAGTCCCATAATAATAATGAAGCTAAGAGCTACATTGGTTTTACAACCACTACCCTATCTCGCCACCTCACCATGCATTTTGTAAACTCTAGCTCAATTTACCAACATCTACAAAAACATAACTGCTCCCCTGCTGATTTAAGAAAAATTTTCGTTAATAACACTAAAATAATACATTCCAAAACCAATTAAAAAAATAAAAAATAGTCAAAGCTATCTTCATTAAAACCCAACAACCTACAATTAATAAAATTACGTATGAAACCAGTAATAACATTTTAAAATGCTTAACGTAATACAATTTTATCCTGTAACACTCATTCTGGTGATGCGGAATTAAATTGTTAACGGCTTTCCTGGAACAGTGTGAGAAGGTTATTTTGCCATCTAACTGACTTCACGTGCGCGTTTCTCTGCTATCTTTTTAAATTCTCTTCTTTTCTCCAGCTGTTTTGTTCAAAGAAATCGAAAACGGCCGTGATACATATGGAACATATATTAATTTTTTTTTTGATTTTAGCACAAAAAAGATCATTAGAAAAATTGAAAAAATTATATATATATATATATATATATATATATATATATGATGGGCGCGGGTCAGTGTGTTTGTGTGTATGCGTGGATATGTGTATCGTATTTTTATCTGCTTATCCATCTATTCACCCCCTCATGCCATGTCACACATGGAATAAATTTATGGTCTACTCGTCCATAGAGACAGACACCTGCGACATCATCATTTCACTGTTTTTTCTTTCCTACTGCCATCAGCCACCTCCCACCGTGCACCCATAATTCGTCAGTACACCGACGAAGGATTACGGCCGAAAATTTTGTTTTCCTTTCTCGGGGAAAAAAAACTTTTTCTATATAAGGGAAAATTGATATTCCTAACGCCAAAATATAGAAAATAAATTGTGAAAATATATAAAAATATATTTTTCACATTGATTTTTTATACACACACACATTATATATATATATATATATATATATATATATATATATATATATATATATATACATGGACGGCGGCACCGGGGGGGGGGGGACTCAAGCCCCCTCACTTTTTAAATTGGGCCCCCCCCCCCACTTTACGGTCATCAATAATTAAGTTGATATGCATGTGTTTAACCGGGGCCCCCCACTTTTTAGGAGAAGCCCCCCCACTTTTATAACTGCCCCGCCGGCTTTGATATATATATATATATATATATATATATATATATATACATATACTAGCTGTATGTATACAGTGTTTTCCGAGTGGTAAGAATTTAAAATAAAGTTATGTTTACATTTTTTTTTAAATAGGATTTTTTAAATTCGTTTTTGATTTCAATAGATAATCAATAGTAAACAAATAAAATAAAAATTCCATTTGTAAGTATCAAAGTTACGAATCGACTAGAAACACAGATACACACAAGATAGTATAGATTGCTTATTAATAAAACTATCAAAAATGTTTAGTAAACTTCCTTTGTTTATTTTTTGCTATTATAACATAAATAATCGTAGTTATCCGCCGTAGTAGTGTTAATAATACATTATTCTTCACTTCCGGTTTCCTTTTCTGTGCTGTATATGTCCTCCTTATCTCTCCGTTAGATCACCTCCCACTCAACAACTTATGCTTATGACATAAGCATTCGACGTCATTAGCACTCCACCTACACGAGAAATAGCCGGTTCATAAATGAAAGAACTGTAATTTTTTATATGAAACTATTTAAGTACTTCTAAGCAATAAACTAAAAACCAAAAGTATATAAAGCAAGCAAACTACATCTTATTAAAAAAAAGAAAATATATCTTTTTTTAAAAAATGTTTTAGCTAATATATATATATATATATATTTAGTTAAAATATTTATTTATATTTTCTGTAATTTGGAATGCATATCTAAGACAATGACAAACGATTTAAAAAACCTATCGCGAAACGCATGTGGATGTCGCAACAGACCTATAGCTCCTTTAGTATATATATATATATATATATATATATATATATATATATATATATAAAATGATGATGAGCACGGACTGTTATCCAGGCTTTCCTTGCCTGAAAATTCCTTTTGGTTTCTTTGTTTACATACGAGCACTGAAGATAGCCACCCTCAAGAAATAAATGCATAGGATACATTAGCCTTTTTTATAAATATCTTGGTAGAAGACCGAAACAATTGTATGCTGGAAATAAAAAAACAGTTGTTTTTTTAAATGATATGGATCTGTTATCCCTAACATTTGACGTGATTAAAACTAAATAAAAATATTTCATACCATAGCCCTAGCCTCACACTATTGAGCTATCACAAATGCTTCATGTTATAAAATTTATATTTTAAATATAAACACTTCAAATATAAATACATGCATATAAATATATATATATATATATATTACTCATAATCCGGGGTTGCGAATTGCATGACCGGTAGTGAATAGTCATATCTCTATGTTGATGAGACCCGATTATAAAGGACAAAACGTATACGTACATAGATAATACACAATAACAAATATTATATATATATATATATATATATATATATATATATATATATATATATATCCTTATTTAATATGTATTAAAAAAGGTAAACATTTCATTGAAATTGGACCTATTTGAATTTTTGGTGGACCTATGGTTTACATTTCAGTGTGTGTGTGTGTGTGTGTGTGGAGAGGCTTGTGTCCGGGCCCTCTTAATATTATTAACATTTTCTGAAATTTTAAGAATAGACATAATTTTTCGTAATTTACCTATGGTTTAAATTTCATTTGAATCTAAGGGAAAACAGTTTTAAGGGAGGGGGGGGGCGCCCAGGATCTCCAGCGTTTAAGTGATATATTTCTTATATAGCCTATGACCTTCACTGAGAGATCAGTAGTTCACATGCCAATTTTCAAGCAATCTTTTCCAGCGGTTTGGATAAACATAAGACACAAAGATCAAGCGAACACATACACACACAGAGTTACTATTTTATATATATATATATATATAGATGTCGAAATACCCAAAAATAATATTTGCAAGTCTGACAATAAATGAAATAGTTCTGTAAAAGGACACGATTCAAGTGACAACAGATTTTATAATAGGACATTATTATTACTAATACTACTACTACTACTACTACTTAATTTGTATAGAAATAAATAATACAAACTAAAGTAAATCGTACCAGGGAACCCCTAAGTTGGTAATTCTATATAATTAAATGTTGTTATGTGTTCATATAATCTTTAAACGTGACGGTCTTGTCCACATGAGAAAGCAAGTAAAAATGGACACGATCTCGTCCTCCCCCAACCCGGTTCTAAACCTCTATGTTTCTTGTTGAATGTCTTTGATAAAAAGTCTTATCGATCAATCACCAGAATACCATATTGAAAGAGACTGTTTTGAATGCATATTGTATGCTATTGAGGTAGAGTTTTATACAGAAAAGGACTTCAATATGAACGTTCTCCCCTCATACACCATATATATATATATATATATATATATATATATATATATATATATATATATATATATATATATATATACACACACACACACACACACATGTATAATTTTTTTAATTTCATATATACACAAATAAGGTAATATATGTATAGATTTTCAGTATTTACTTCAACAGTGCTCAATATGTGAGTAGAGTTTAGTAATAGTATGAATCTCTCTCTATATATATATATATGTACTACTTATATATACATACATACATATATATATAATTATTATTAATAAATAAATATTTTTATATCCAGATATATGTTTCACGTTTTTATTTTATGCTCGTCAGTTTAGAATTATGTAACCGTATTGTTGGTCAGACAATTCGAATCCCGAATCCACATATTAAAAACCCTGGTCTCGTAACTATTCAGCTAACGCTACGATCACGCTTTTAATGCAATGAAATACGTCTTGTATTCTTTTGATTTAAACACAGGTACTGTGATTCTAAAAGAGGAACCAGACAACATGGCTAATTTATGAATCATCCATTTATTATCTTACGAAAAGGCCCAACTTTATAGGAGCTCAATAATTATTATTAATAAATATGTTTCGCATTTTTATTTTACGCTCGTCCGTATTGAATTACGTAACCGTATCACCAGTCAAATAATTCAATATATATATAGATATATATATATATATATATAGATAGATATATATTAGCCATGCTGATGACAGCTGATGTTCATGGATTCCTTTTATATATATGTAAAAATTAATTAATAGATATATATATATATATATATATATAAAATGAAAAAATACATACCCTATTAAAAAACATGCGACGGCAGATATGTAATGTCAAGAAACTCATCGCCAAACGGTTGGTAAATACTGATGGTTATTAATATTTTACCTGTCAGCGTGGGGACCCGCTTTATATAAATATTTTTTTTATCTAAAATAAACTGTAAAATCGTTTTCAAAGAAAAGAAATGTAGAATAATTAACAATGCAGCGATGAGTTATTGACGGCCATTTGCAATTTAGTTATTTGTAACAAATACAGCGAGTGGCTGATGAACATAGATGATTACCAATAAAATCTGGCAGTGTTTGTCAGGATTTGTGTCGTATTAAAGGAAATAATGGGTCGGATAATGTATGTAATTAATAAAATCGATTTGAATTGCAAGTGATAAGTGTAACTGTTTAGCATATGCCAGCATGTAAAAAAAGACATTAAACTGAATATGATAAAGAAGTCCAAAGAACACAGACTGAAAAGTATCATATTTCACTGGCTAGGCAGAATCAAACATCAACTCCTCAGATTTAATGTTATTATGCAGGGATTTTTTTAATGATCATTTTAAAGGAAGATATAAACAAACCAACAAAGATAGTACAAAAAAGATTTATAATGAACACAAACTGGTAAGAAGAATCAGTGAAAAAAAGGAGCAGAGTTGCTAAAGAAAATTGGGTCGAGCGGTTTGATATCAAGTTGATTAAAATTCACAAATGTTCGTCAAAATCTGACACTGCATATAGCGTACTTATCTGTGTATTGGTTTGGTTGGTGGTTTTGATTTACGGCATGTCAACCCATTTCGTGTTATTTAATGCCGAATCAGGTAATTTTGATAAAAGTTTTTATGCTTCAAGTTCTTTATAGCTTCAAATATTTATTCATGGTATTTGGTTTGGTTGTTTTGTAGATGAAAAATTGTTTTGTTTTTAGCTTTACAGAACATGATTAAGTTTTGCAAAAGGAAAGGAAAAAAACAATAATATCAACGTTTGGTGAATTTGAAGTCAAGAAGCCGGTATCTTCAGACAACCTTATCTGGTAGCACTAGATCTGTATATTGGTTCAGAGCAGTCTTTTCATAGAATCCACGAGCCACCCTGTAGTGTCCAACGTTGTTCTTCCCGTGGCCATTCTTTTTAAAATTCACCTTTGATCTTGGCCCTGTGTCTCCCCCTTGCAACTAACATTTTAACCAAGGGGAGATAACCTATACATTTGTTATATTTAAGATCTAACGTATAGAATGTGACGGACTTGTCTTTATATATTAGATCTGTTTTTGTTTTTTTTTTTTAATTTCTGCAGCTCTGTAATAATTCGTTTTTCAGTGAGTTGTCTAATAGTTTATATGCATGTATATGTAGATGTTACATTTTCTCTTTGAATTATTTCTTTTGCGGTTAGAACACAAAGAGATTAATAAATTTGTATTTCCATTTCAGCCAAATGTTTTCTATGTTGACGATCTGTTTGATGACGGATTATTGTATTCCAACATGAAAAATATTGACAAATTGGAAAAAACGTGTTTTAAATCTAATGAAGCATATCGCTAGATTTTTAGGTCTATTTAATCGTTTCCCGTTATTTACATGAGCCGGAAAAAAGTAAATAATCATTTTTTTATCAAACACATTTGCAGACTGAAAGGAAACAAATATTAATCGTAAAGAAATGTAAAGAAGTTTCTTTTTTCTTTTTTTCTTAAGAGTTAATTGAAAAACCAATAGAAATATGTAAGCACAAAGCCACGCTATATTTATTCAGTTACTAGCGGTCTTCACCCGACAGACATTGCTCGTGTGAAGATATATTGCTGGTTGGAAAGTTTCTTAGGAAAAATAATTTCAAACAGTCATGTTTACAATTGTTGCCTTATTTCCAATATTAGGTCAAGTAATAATAAATAAAAAATTATTATCGCAGTGGTTTTCTTAAAAGAAAAAAAAGCTTATTTTAAATCTTAAAAATACCAATAAAAATAATTAAAATATTTTTTGTAAATAAATTCTTTTTTGTAGATAATGTATCTACGAGATATTTTTTGTTTAATTTTATTTTATGAAAAAAGAAAATCTATTTAAAAACAGTAACTGTCGTTTTTTCACGTTTCTGTAAAACAGGGAATGAATTTAAAAAAAATGTTTCTTCAATTATTTTAAAGCTTAAAAACAACAATAAAAATATTTAAATGCTTAAAACATTTTTGAAATATTCTTCACCGAGATATTCTTTGTTTAATTTGTTCTTATTTCACTAAACAAAGAAAATCTCTACACCAACAACTTCGATACTAAACCTTTGTAATGACAGCAAAACGATATTTTGCTGTATTTGTTAGAAAATGATGTCCTAAATGATCAGAACAGAATAAAACAAGTTTGATGAAAATTTTAGCATTTTGTTGGTGACTATAATGATGATGTTAATCAATTATTCGCTTCATGTTGTTTATATTTTCGTCATAAAGGATTGCCTTTTTTAATGGAGAAAAATTGAACCCAATTCTATTTTACATTGTTGCAGGGTCCGGTTACCTAGGGAGTTTTTGTCCAGATGCTTGGGAAACTTTGGCTGCAAAGCTTTGGCAGCACCTCTATTCTGGGGTGGTCCAGATATACATTATAAAAATAGTCTTAATTGATTAAAAGTTCAGAGAATATATTCATCTGGTGCTTGTTAACTTTTACATTATTTTTAATGGGAAAATAGGATTTGGTTTTCGAACAGTTTTTCAGAAGGAATTATGTTCTAAAACCACGATGCTAAAGCTCTGGATATAGATAGTTACAATAAGCATTGTTCATAGTTATATGAATGCAACAATAAAATGGAGAAAAACAAACAAAAAACAAACCCAAAGCTGTCTATATGATATATAATATCTGTTTATAAAGTTGGATTTTTGTTTTACCAAGAAAACATTCTTTAATAAAACAGAGGACTGTCCAAATATTATAATTATATTTACACCTATTATTTATGTTTTCCATAAAGTTTTTCTCTTTATTTTTCAAATGTGAAGAAATTAATCATTTTTAGCCCCCCCCCACAAAAAAAAATCATACAAACACATATAACAATAATAAGTAATTAAAAAAAAACTTATCTGAACATTTTGACTGCAGTTTAACTGTAAGACCTGACACTCATATGTATATTATGTCCTTATACACCTGATTGCAACTCCAAATATTTTATCATGCTTCTGAGAATCGAGTCTACCATTAAACTGCAGTGAAGTGTTAAGACCGTTTTAATTATTTATTATTGTTATAAAGCTCTACTTGAAAGGATATTAGGACCATTGTTTTTGCAGGACCTGTTGTCTTGATTTAACTGTTCTGATTCCCAGAAGTTGATTTTTCATGTTTATATATATATTGTGAAAAAAAGAGGTGACGATACTCACGTGAAGAAAATCAGAGGACCGGAAGGTAAAACCCGATGCCTTCCATCTATTTATACTAATAAGGAAGGCATTCAGTGGTTATAAAGTCTTCCTCTAATACCGGAGAGGTCATTAACATTTTGGACTTGCTTCTGTGTTAACCAGTTATCAGTTAATCGTTTGATTTGTTACCAAGCTTACAGCTACCCCCTTCCCCATCTTTAGTTATTTGTTAACTGACTCCCCGATTTCGGTGGGAAGTCGCGAATCGGCAGTGTTTCGCAAGACAACAGCACTTCTACTATTCTTACACTTCAACCAGTCGAAAGATTTTTTCGACACATTGCGAAACAATTCTGCAACAGTGTGAAGTTGGCTGGACCTTTTTTGGTTGTCTGATTACTGCCCATTCATAAGCTTTTTTTTTAGAATTACCGTTACAGCTACTTATCACCCCCTTAGGCGAAATGGCGGAAACTATTGATACAGTACGCAACAAAATTTCGGTCATTAAGGATATGGTTCAGACGAAACTTGCAAGTTTGCATGCTGGAAGGACTTCTTCACTTACATTTTCCGTGTTCGAGGAACAGATTATTAACTATCTGGTGGAGATTGACTCTCACATTAGCCACATAAGACTTCACGACCCCTCCTCTCGTGACGAGATGGAGAGTTGGTCTTCTGAATACGCAGGGTTTTTGGATTCTCTCCACCAACTCCGTATAACTCACCCCCCCTCCAATTCTGATAACGCATTTGGCCTACCTCCACACTCTCCACCATCTGACTCCTTTCCTCGCAGGACTCGTTCTTCCTTTGTAGTGAACCCTCCTCAGGTACATGTAAACGCGCCTACCTTCAGTGGTCGAGAGATGGGAGAGGACATTATGAGCTTTCGTAGCTTTCTCTCTCGATTTGAGAATTGCGTCGCAGGAATGGCGAACGATGCCGAAAGACTTAACTTTCTTAAGTGTTCGGTAACTGGCCGACCTCTTCTGCTCATCAAACACCTGAGTGTATGCAACTTGAACTACAAAACAGCGGTAGACATCCTTAAGTCGGAGTATTTGGATGAAGAGGAAATCATACAGCAAATATTTCAAGATATCCTGGATTATAAGGTTCGACGTGATGACCCTTCTATGCATTTGGGGGAATTCCTAGCAAAAACCGCTGCCCTCCTCACTGAACTGGCAGATTCCTTTGGTTGTGACTTTACCGATGATCATTCAGCAGGTGCTCGCTTAATGGCCCAGATTCTGTTCATCAAGTTCCCCAAGGAAATAAAGAGTTAAGTTATCCTGCTAACCGGACGTAGAATCCCTACTTTGTCCTCTTTACTTCGTGACACTGGAGAAGCAATCAAACGACTGTGTGTCAAGGAGGGCAGATCCACCCGTCCTACCTTCCCGAGGTTCTACAGCTCTCAAGGTCCCCCCTCACGGAAACCAGGAGGTTCTACCCCTCGTAAAGATACCTCCTTCCTTACCTCGACTGAAACCATAGGAAGTATTCCTCCTGTCATGCGCGTTTCCTTCTCTTGGGGAAACAAGACTGTACAAGTTAACTGCCTGCTGGACACCGGAAGTGGGCGTACTTTTGTTTCGAAAAAAGCTCTACAGCCTCTGTACATCCCTGATTCTGAGGGTCGCGAGTATGAGCTTTCGCTCACCACATTCCAGGGACAACATAGGAAGTGCTATCGAGAGGTCGCTCTGAAGACCAGTCTGGGAATAGAACAACTACTGATACTACCCATTCTAATTCACGAGAACTTGGATCTTTCGTCACATTTGGAACACCTGGATGACCTGTTGGATAATTTCAGGGGAATGGGATATACTCTAGCCGGAGATTTCGCGAGGGGCACCAACAGAATTAAAATTGAAGGTATTCTTGGACTGGATGTCATCCAATATTTGAGACCCCTTCAAATTGTGCCCTGCGTTCGGGGCCAAGCCTTTTCAGTGCCATCCAGACTCATTCCTTTTGGAAGAGAAGATGCTTTCCTCCCCGAGCAAAACCCATCTCTTCAGGAAAATGTAGGCCTCTCTTTCCGCAGGGTATTGGATTCTACGGAGAATGTTGAGTCATCTCTTTTGTGTTTTGCGTTGGAGTCTGAATCAACTTATACAGATCCTTTAGGAGATTTCTTCCCGGACAGCCAGGTGCAGAGGGGATTGGAGCTCATGTTCAGCATGGAATCGCTGGGGCTCCCCAATGAGGAATCTCTTGCTGAAATTGACCAGGAGAAGATAAAATATTTTCAGGAGGCCATTATACTAAAGGACAACAAATATTATGTGGAACTGCCTTGGCATATGGAGAAATTATCTCGTGTTCGTTCCAATCACGCTGTCTCTCTCCGCATTTTGGACCGGGTAGTTAAGAAACTAACGAAAGAGGGTGTGTATGAAGAGTACCGGGAGGTATTTCGTCAACAGGAGCTAGATGGCACCATTGAGGAGATCAAGGTACTTCCTCACCAATTCAAAGATTACATATGGATCCCTCACCGACCCGTCATGAAGACAGACCCAACTTGTACTACGAAGATTCGACCTGTCTTTAATTGCAGTTTAAAGGTTGGAAACTCTGTTTCTTTAAACGAGGCAGCCTATCCCGGGATTAATCTGAACTGCGATATGCTGAATCTCTTACTTGCATTTCGGTCTAACAAATATGTGTTGTTAGCAGATATTAGAAAGGCATTTTTGATGATTCGTCTGAAACTGGAGTCTGATAAAAACAAGTTTTGCTTCTTCCTCCGGGATGGGGATCGACTTCGATGTTACAGATACACAACGATCATTTTTGGGTTTGTGTCAAGTCCCTTCATCCTGAGTTGCATATTGAAGTTTCATGCAGCACGATTTCCTCAGGACCGTTGTCGATCTATGATGGAGGAGCGATTTTACGTGGACAACCTGGTAATGACAGGAACAGAACCAGGAATCATTACCGAATTGTATTCTACCTCCAAAGCTCGCCTGCAGGAGGGAGGTTTTGAGTTGCAAGCCTGCAACTCCAATTGTGCCACCCTCAGAGAAAAAATGAGTCAGGACGGCACTCTCAGCACCCATGGAGGCAGTTGGGAGAGAGTATTAGGTTATCGCTATGCTCCACTTATAGAAGAAATGAGTGTCAACCCGGTGAAATGCCAGTCGGATGCTTCGACTAAGCGAAGAATACTGGCTGAAGCCGCTAAAATCTTTGATCCTTTGTCTCTTTGCCTCCCTGTGACCCTGCGGAGCCGAGTATTAATGGCCAAATTATGGAAAAGAGGATTAGGATGGGATGAACAAATCCCAGGTGAATATCAGATGCTATGGAGGACTCTTGCTCGGGACCTGTCTGACCTGAGTGACTTACCATTTGACCGTTGCGCCTTCCAGGGAGGTCAAGAAGGAGAGTTATTCGTTTTTTGTGATGCCTCTGCAGATGCGTATGGGTTTGCAGCATACGTCTTACAGCAGGGTTGTCCCCGATTGATTTTTGCCAAAGCCAAAGTGGCCCCCTCTAAGACGAAGTCGCTCCCGACATTGGAGCTAATGGCCATATACTTGGCTCTAAAATGCTTGCCCTCAGTGTTACTGGGCTGCAGGGATTTGATCCTCACCAAGTTATATGTGGCAACGGATGCACAAGTGGTCTTGTCATGGATTCTGTCACAATCTATGGCAAGTAAGAATGTTTTTGCTCAAAATCGGCTCAAGGATGTTCTTCATATGAGGAGTCAATTTGCTACTCTCCATGGACTCGAACCGGTGTTTCGTTATATACATACCTCGCAAAACCCAGCTGATCTCATTACCAGAGGAATGTCCTTGAGGAAATTCAAGTCAGTTTTCAAGTTTTGGTGTCATGGTCCCTCTTGGTTGGGGGGAGGAAGTTCTGCCTGGCCGGTACAGGATATGCCATGTCTCAGCAAACATTCCCAACAAATGGCATCTGCTTGTGTAGGTGTTTCCGTGGCCCTCGAGACAGAATGTACTCCCTGCATCAACTTTGGACGTTTCTCTCAATTTTCCCGCCTTCTCAGAGTGGTTACATTGGTGTTCACGTTCATCAATAGGCTTAGGGGGCTCAATGAAGATGCGGGAGGAAAGGCCAAAATATATCTGTTAAAAAACTTGCAGGCCCAATCCTGCGTGGTGGAATTGCATTACTTGCAGGATCCCTCTGGAAAATCGGTCCCCCCACTGATCCATTCTCTTGACTTGTTTCTGGACCAGGATGGCCTCATCCGTTCTCGAGGCCGAATAGACAGATCACCACACCTCAGTTTCGAGGTAAAAAACCCCATCTTATTGGGCAAGGACAACCTCGTCACTAGACTCATTATTATGGATTGTCATTACCGGAGCGCCCATTTAGGAGTGGGGTCTACTCTAGCTGAGCTCAGGCGTTGTGGGTTTTGGATTCCTCAAGGGAGACAGGCGGTCACTAAGGCTTTGGCATCTTGCCATTTATGTAAGAGGTACAACTCAAGAGCTGTTCTCCCCACTAATTCGGCTAGTCTTCCAGTGCCTCGGGTCGAGTTCACGGAGCCTTTCCAAAACACTGGAGTTGATTTTACTGGACATTTTTGGATCAAGAGCGGATCTACGGAAGAAAAAGTGTACCTTTTACTCTTTACTTGCATGTCCATCAGAGCTATACATGTGGAGGTGGTTCCTGACATGGGAATGTTATCTTTCGTGCAGGCCTTGGTTAGGTTCACTAACCTGTATGGTGTTCCTCAAGCACTTTATTCTGATAATGCTAAGACATTTGTAGGCAGCGGCAAACTGTTTTCCCGACTCTCCCTGTTTCACGAATACCAGCAGAAATTTGCCACCTCCAATATCCAGCTGCGCACTATTCCTCTGTATTCTCCCTGGTATGGAGGTGTGTGGGAGAGATGCATACAAACTGTCAAAACATGCCTGCACAAAACCATAGGCAGAGGACGAGTGGATTACTTCTCGCTAATAACTATCGTTTCGGACATCCAGAGGGCAGTCAATAATCGTCCTCTAACCTACTGGGAATTTGCAGACCGAGGACTAGAAGCTGTGACCCCTAGTATGTTCCTGGGACCCAAGAAAAACCCTGGATTGATGTTGAAGCTAGGAGCAAGTGACCTGACAAATACAGCTCCCCCTGGTCGCAGAAAATTAGTTGAGACAATGATGCTGCGGAATGAATGGTTGGAAAATTTCCGGCATTTGTGGTATGAGGAATATCTCCTCTGTCTTAGAGAGAGGCCTCAAGGCCGATCACAGGAGTCCTTCACTAACCGAATAAGGGTAAATGATGTTGTCCTCATCAAGAGCCCCCTTAAACCAAGACCATTTTGGCTATTGGGGTCCGTCTTAGAACTTTTGGAATCTGACAGGGGTGTCGTCAGATCGGTACGTATCAGGCAGAGTGATGGTGCAGTGGTGGTGCATTCTCTCAAGAATCTATTTCCATTGGAGCTTTCCCTTTCACCGGAAGAGACTGGACAAACCGCAGACTCATCGTCCCCTCCCAACATTCCGAGCAGCTCCATAGGAGAGGAGGCCACACTGTGGTTATGCCCAAAATGCAATTCCCCTCAAGGAGAGGAGGACATGATTGCCTGTGATCGGTGCAACGAATGGTTCCATTTTAGATGCGCGGGTGTGGAAAGGGCTCCACCGCAGAGACAGAAATGGTACTGTCCTGAGTGCGTTCCAAGCAAACGCCGGCGGGGTAGACCCAGCTTACTTCCAGCATAAATTAAAGGTCCTGAGTACGACTTCAAACTATAGCCTACCTCACCTCTTTTTTTCTTTCTTTTTTTTTCCTTCCTCTTGTTCGGGAGTGTGTGAAAAAAAGAGGTGACGATACTCATGTGAAGAAAATCAGAGGACCGGAAGGTAAAACCCGATGCCTTCCATCTATTTATACTAATAAGGAAGGCATTCAGTGGTTATAAAGTCTTCCTCTAATACCGGAGAGGTCATTAACATTTTGGACTTGCTTCTGTGTTAACCAGTTATCAGTTAATCGTTTGATTTGTTACCAAGCTTACAGCTACCCCCTTCCCCATCTTTAGTTATTTGTTAACTGACTCCGCGATTTCGGTGGGAAGTCGCGAATCGGCAGTGTTTCGCAAGACAACAGCACTTCTACTATTCTTACACTTCAACCAGTCGAAAGATTTATATATACACACACACACTCGCTATCGCTTGGTGCAAACTTTGCCACTTGAAATACTTAAAACATTAATTTAAAACAATAGACATTTCATTCCTAACTTTGTTGTAAACACGAAACAAATTCTTTCAATTATTCATACAGATAAACTTTAACATTTTGGTAATTTCGATACAAATTTATTTATCTTTTAAATGTTACCGGAAAGAAAGGAAAAGAAAGAAATTCTCCTTTTTATTTGCAATATAGAAATTGATCGCAGCTCGGTTCCTATAAAGACAGACATATTTGAACACAAATGCAAAATATTTGTCTCAGAAATAAAACAATATTGTGAAACAGAACTATTTGTTATATTCAAATCAAAACAATAATTGAATACAAAAACTAACAAATAATAGTTAATTAATAAAATGTCCTTTTTCAAAACCAATGTGCAAATTTGTTAACTTTGTGACTGATATCGCATAAGTATATAAAATATAAAAAAGATAGTGCGGCCTTTGTGTAAAGTTGAATAAACTTGAAATAGGGTGTTTTAACTTTACCGTTAGTGTGAGAAATGGGCCCAACTATTGCATATATATATATATATATATATATATATCGCACAGCAAATATTCATTTGAAGTGTTGAAAGAAAGCTTGGATAATAAATCAGCACGGAATAAACTTTGGATATTTCTTTTATTCTTAGTTTCAGGAATTGTTAGATCCCTAGAAAAAACGACAAAAAAACAATCATTATGGGCTTTCCATTTCTTTCAACACACATTATATATATATATATATATATATATATATATATATATGATGGCAAGACTATCTGTGTGCATAAGAATTATCATAATACCTGTCAAAATGAAAGGATTATTTACATATGGATCAGGACTTCTTCAGCAGATCAAAGTGTTATTTCCAGGACTTTGATATCCGATTATGGTAGAATATTCTGCGATCTCTGCCTAGGATCAAAACATTGCTTACTTTCTCTTAACAAACTGTGCTATCGGCATGCTCACCAAGGATCTAAAATTATTCTTTTGACTCGACTCTCTGCTTAAGATCAGTGTAGTATATGTGTACCTTGCTAAGGATTGCTATTGTTCTTTACCTCTTAGGTCAGAATCAAAACATTGCTCTTAAACCAATAATCAGTTTTAATATCTGTACATTCTGCCTGGGATGAAATTGTTCATCGAGGACTGGTTGATAGCTGGTGTGGTTTGTGTGTTTGATTGTGGAAAAAACTATATATATATATATATATATATATATATATATTAATTTATTGTCACTTTTCACTTGTTCAAGGGTTAGGCATATTTTGTTATTTTGCAAGATCACTCTCCAATCCTCAAAGTTCAGCAGGTCAATTGTCTTTAGACTCCACTCTGTATGGTTTAGTCCAATCCAATTATATATATATATATATATATATATATATACTAAGCTATGAAAATATATTCATGCCAATTAAGCTACAGAGAAACGTCTGCGTTTCATCTCTGTAAGGAATCGTCAGGCTAAAGTGCATGAAATTCGTGTTACTGAGTATTTTTATACATCCACGTGATGTTTAGCTAGCTAACCACTCAGATTTATTGTTATTCTCTCCCATGGGTTAACGTTTTCATATATATAATATAATTAAACGATATATTGTCTTTCTACTATACTGGCAAATATACATTTACTTATAATAGTGAAAATGTAACAGATTTTAAATCAATATTCCTGCTATACTCACTATCCTCTCCCTCAACAATAAGTGCGATTGGGAATGTATTGTATTTATAATTTTATAAAAACTTGACCTCAAGCATAAATAATCAAGATAGGTTTTTCCCCAACCCTGGAAAAATAAAACATTAAAAAAAATAAACAGACACTCATTGAGAACCAGGAAAAAATGCAGTCATATCTTATTATCATCACATTTAAAAACAAAACAAAAGAAAAACAACATTTAAAAAAAAAAACCCTCTGTATCAGAAAATAAAACAAAAAACACTTAGAATAACAAATCTTAAAAATAAGTATATATGAATAGACTTTCTTTCCTGATACATGGGCTGAGGTATGGTTCTGTTCAGTTCTAAGAAGTCCACCTTCACAGGCTTTTCCTTCTCTTTGAGAAGGGGTTAGTTTATTGCCTGAGGCGCCCCTGCCGGGGGAATGCCAACGGGGCTGCTCAGGCATTTTTGTAGGCCAGTGCGCTTCTCCAAGTGTGCTGGCTTTTCAAAACCTCACCTGCTCTTCTGTTTAATCTCTTGGAGAGGAGGTGAATAAATACATTGAAATCCAAAGAGGTTACTACTTTTAAAATCAAATATATACATTATTCTTTTTATGCAAAGAAAATAACAAAAATAACTAAAAATTGGATGATTAAAAGAATTTTTTTTTTTACATTTGTTAAAATTGTTTTTCTAAATAATAAAAAAAACCTAATCGGGTCTGATCAGTTTACCATACAATTTTTTCGAACACTAGTTGAAACTGATTCAAATCATCACAAGTGCATCCAAAGGACTCATTATATAAAAAAAAAAAAATTATTAGCATCCCTGAGATGATTAAGCCTTTCTCTGGTACATTGAAATCCAAAGAGGTGTACTATTTCTTAAATCAAATATACACTATTCTTTATATGCTGAAAAAACGAACAATAGATTAGATGTTTTTTTTGTTTTTTTAAATCCTAACAAGCGATGACAAACATGGAGGAATAATTTAATTGCTATCTACATCTATTAGTCAAATCCATCAGTAAAATAATGTTTTTAAAAAGACGTGACTTGATTTCTATTTTGAATTCTTTCAACACATAAGTTACTGCTTCTGCGATTTCGTCAATCGTTAATAAACATACGAGCATATGCTCGCATGTTTATACGAAAATAACGATGTTATGCTAGCATAACATCGTTATTTTCTTAAAAATTGTTTATAAAAATGTATCTTTTTCTTTGTATGACATCACAAAAAGTAACAAAAGTTTTTACATTATAGAAAAAAGGTGGTCATCGATTATTTTAAGAAAATGTGGGCAACCAGATGGAGAGCGGCTCATTACTGAAGTGGAAATGGGAGAAAAAGTTGCGTTGAAGTAGACTTAGAGTACAAAAGCCTAACAAAGCTATAATACCCTGCCCAACTTGTCAAGTTGAGTCAATATTTCATGATATTTTTACTGGACATAGAGTCAAGTCGATAAAGGTGCTGGTTAAATGATATTCTAGAGAAAATTCTGTGTCAGGCTATATGAAACATGATTTATCCGTAAAAAAAAAAAATCAGGGTTGTAAAGTCGACTTGTAGGATTCCAATAATTCTGACTGACTCATTTTGAAGTCTTCCAATGCAGAATGTGTTGATTCTTTGGAGATAACCAAATCCGACTGATCCTAGCATTCTTAGGAGTTCAACTCAGACTCCTAAAACGTCTGCAACTCTGAAAAAAATTCAAGGTTAATTTTTTATTAAAAGTATCGCAACAGAATACCGTATGTGTGAGTATTTGCCTTGAAAATAAGTTGATTGTTCTCTTCAACAAAAATATATTTTTTATAAAAGAAATTGAAGTGTTTATATATTATCACTGATTTCAATACTATTAACACATTATGTTGCAATTATACATTACAGACTAAAAGGAGATTGAAAAATCAATGTATTAATTAGGATTCGTTTATCAAAGATAAAATTGAATATTTTCATAATCAACAAATCACATTTTTATTAAAACTATTTTCTTTAAATTACAAATATATATTTAATAACATGACAATTAAATAATGCCATTTGTAACTTTTAAATTGGAAGCTAAAGTTAATATAAAATTCATAGAAAGGTAGATCGAAGTAGTAAAATTGGTTTCTAATTCATTCTATATGATCTGTTAGATCACCAAAGTTAGGTGATGTTGAGCCTGGCCAGTACTAAATGGGTGACTATTTGGGAAGAACACATGCTGTATTCAACAAAAATTAGTCTACAAAGCAATTTTATACAAAACATGTGTACGATTTTGGTTGAAAATGACCCAAAAGATGGCTGACATGTTGCAAAATTAAACAACCATACGAAAAATAAATTTAAAGAAAAAAAAAAAAGAACATTTTAATTAATATTATTTTCATTTTGAAATTAGGCCTACTATTCAGAAAGCTGTGCGAGTCAGTTTGTCCACAACTGATTAAGATTACTTAAAAAATTTACAGACTTCCTTAGCCAAAGCCAGATTATCTGAACTAGCAATAATGTGCACCCTTTTTGCTAGTATATATAATGTAAGTGTTGAGTTTGCTAATGTCCAGTCAATTATGACAATTTCTTATTGATGCATGCTATCCATTCTCTAAAGGAGGAGGTAATTGCTGGGAGGATGGTCTCAGGATAACAGAACAGATATTACACTACCCATCAAAACACAAAGGAGGAGGTAATGCCTGGGAGAATGGTGTCATGACAACAGAACATATACTGCACTACCCC
Source organism: Sepiola atlantica (assembly GCA_963556195.1). Classification (NCBI taxonomy): domain Eukaryota; kingdom Metazoa; phylum Mollusca; class Cephalopoda; order Sepiida; family Sepiolidae; genus Sepiola; species Sepiola atlantica. The sequence continues at coordinate 98,703,000 of OY744515.1, read as the reverse complement.
TTCAAGCAGGAGTCAATGAGTGGGAAGACAGTCTCATAACAGAACAGATACTATATTACCCTACGAATTGAGCACTGAAAAATAGTATAATAGTACATTAATAGAAGTAATAAGATAGTTTCGACTTCAGACAGATACCAAATCTCCATTTAGTAATAGATTTGTTAATAGACAGATTAAGAAATGCAAGGTAAAATGTAGCATTTGCAAAGGTATACACACCCTAAATAACAAAATATAGAGTTTTCATAATAATGCGTTGAACATGTGATTTGGAAAATATTCAATTGAATTCAAATTTTGCTCTAGAAAGTCATACAGGCCATTAATTTAACTGTCTGCATATATGTAAATTGAATGGTTGGCAATTATTATTTTCTGTTTTTTTCATGTGATGCCTTAAGTGGAATTCATTGAATAAAAATTTTAAAATCTTTAGTCACTCTAATGATTTTATCATAATGGCAAATCTTGGCATTCACAAAAGAATAAACAAAACAAACCAGTTTCATTAATAAAAATAAGCAGTTCATTTGAAACTGAAACAAAGGTTTTTAAGCTACATTTAGCAAATACAAATAAAGGGGGAAAAAGGCCAGAGAACACATCGGCTGAAACAGTCTAAATATGAACACCAATGTTGTTGAGGGCAATAGTCCGAAGAAAAACAATGTTGACAGCTTTTATCTAATTAAGAGGAATGCGAGTAGCCAATGGCCCAAAAAAAAAGCTGAAATCGAAATTACCCCCCCCCCCCCCCACTCTGTGGAGAGACCAGTGCAAAGAACAACTTTTTCCTAAACTCTGATTAGTTTCAACCAAGAAAGTCAAAATTAGGAGAAAGGCACCAAATGTGTATGTATAGGGAAGGAGACAGGAAGTCATTCTTTGATGAAACAAAAGTCATCTATCTACCCTACTCGCATCATGACTCATTTAAAGCCTTAGCCTTTACAGAAAAATTAACATTTTCAGTTTTCAGAGAGAACTGTCATAAGAGGAAAAAGGAAGGCAAGGCAAGACAAGAGAGAAAAAAAAACAGGAAAGGAGAAAGAAAAATAAAGCGAGAGACAGGAAGAAAGAGAAATAAAATCCAGACGAATGAAAAGAAAAAATAGATTTCGACCAAAATGCAGAGAACTCACATTCATGGGAGACTAGTGATTTAAGCGGAAATTCGAGTTTTTTTGTATGAAATCAAGCAGAAGTCAGCAAAAATCAGAGAACTCACATCCCTGATTTAAATAAATGGAGTTCCAGTTTCCTTAGTAGGAGTTACTTCTAAGCTATATTTATATATGTAGAAGATGAGAGGGTGTTTTAATGTCCCCTATTTCTTCGGATCTTATATGACGGTGTATTAGCTAAAATTCTGGCAGGAACTGACTTTAATTTCATACTTCAAATCTAAACTATGTCACATGGTAAAATTAACCAATCACATGTCTACTTTGCATGTGTCGCTATAGCTGACCCTGAAGACATCCCTGTCAATCATTTCAGATAAAGAATTGTACCTGCATATCTATAAACTTCACTTCGAAAGTATATTACTTACGACTAATATACAACAGAATTTCCCTATCTCCAAGAAAGAAGATCATATTGTGTTTGTTTATTTGTTATTACTAATCAAATATTAGAAAGATGGAGACGAGAAAAATACAAATAAAACGGGCAACGGTTATGAAATAAATAATATCTATATGTGTGAGGGCGTCAAAAAAGGAGAAGCCCTATCCGCCATTTCTGCCCACAACACCAATAACGATTTACAAATGTAACAGATGTTAGTAGCACTTACAGGTTAGCAGTTTTGACCTAAAGGTTACGACAATAGTATTACAAAGAGCAGAGGTTATCAACTGGTAGGAGTTCTATGAAGGCTGTCTGGGTAAGCGCCAATACAAGGTTGCTGAATTGAAAGTAGTCGCTGTGAGATATACAAAAGCAAACTATGTTAATTGAGATATATCTACACATTTGAATGGTTTTATATCTATATACTAGCAGACACAGTGTGCCGGCGTTGCCCGGGAAAATTGAATAACTCAAGAAATTTGTGACCCCGATCATGAACCATTGCATTATTTGCTGCTTATGGTTGTCTGACTCTAACAGACCCCACGATATTAATGTAAAACAGCAACCGGAAAATTAAAACAAACTTTAAGTATAACATTTTAAAATTGCATAACCTTGTTGTGTAATTGACTAAAAAACATACTTTATGGTAAGTAATAGTTTAGGGATGAATAAGACCTTATGGTGTAAAGTGGTGGCAGTAGTAGTAGATTGGAGTGTGAGAGTGAAAATACTTCCTAGTGAAAAATGTAAAAATTATTGAAAGTGAAAAAGAATGCATATTTTCCGAAAAAATGCAAAACTATGTCGAAATGGCTGCCAAAACAGATTTGTATATGTAGCTTTTGTTAACAGAAGTATAGTGGTCGATGAAACAGGGGAAAAATTCCCTTTACTTCTACATATGTATATATATATATATATATATATGCAAACACACACACACATGTATATGGTTCGGTGCTTTACTGCAGAAAATGCATCTGCATTTTGAATCAGTTGGGAGCACCTGCCCGTTTCTAGCCTTACAGAAGAGCCGTGACATGACAAAATAGCGATCTGTGGATGAACTAAATATATGTTGCTCTACTCCTTCGTGAGTTGAGCACTGTTTGAGCAAGTGAAATCGTCAGCTGCCATTAGCGATAATGCAAAAGCTATTAGTAAAAAAGCAAATAAAACATTTTCTGATAGCTGATATTGTTTATATAAACAGTAAGTTTCTCACTTAATGACTTGTGCCGATAGTGCAGTGGATAGAAGCTCAGACTGCTGACAAAACGATCAAGTTTCAATCTCAGCTTGAAGCACTAGCCTGTCTAACCACATTGAAGAGCTGTGATACAGCGAAACAGTCGGTCTGTCAATGACATATATATATATATCAAAATATTTTTAACATCCACATACATATACGTTTCATCTTCATCATGAATCATCAGTGTAGCTATATATACAACTGTTCCATTGGTCGAACGATCCAAACCTTGGACTCCAGCCACCATTGACTGTCAAGATCCAAACATCTTAATCGATACAGCCATCATGATAGCCATATGAAATAAGAGAAATAAATTTTATTTATCGTTAAGATAATAACAAGTTTCTAAAATTGTGCAATTTCCAAGGGAAAGAACTCTGCATTAGCTTAGATAGAAAATTTTCCATATTTCCCTCCATATATATAATTACTATATAATAATTACTAACCTGCATTTATATATTTGGTGCTGTGTTATATTTCGAAACTCGGTTGATTAAAACGGAAAATTGAGAACCTAGTGCAGAAACAAAGTGGTAGTAAAGTATTAATTTGGCTGAAATAGTGGTTGCAAGAGCTAGAAGGAAAGATAGAAGATGGGGGTAATTTGCTGTTTATACACTGAGGAACAAACAGATGATTCAAAGGATGAGTAATAAGTTAGGAGACTTATCCTAACGTAATTTGGATGAGTAACATGTCAAGAAAACATTTCAGATAATGCCAGGCTTGGATGTGTCTTGTTTACAAATATTGGGGTAGAAGACACATTGCCAGAAAATGCCAGAATGCAGAAAGCTACAGGATGAATCCAGTCTGCCCATCCTCTGACAATTAATTCCTCCTCATATTCTTTAACACGTTTTAAAGTGAAGTCTGGCTAAGAAACTGTAAAAGATCAGCATAAACGCTAAAAAACGTTAAAAACAGCTGATAAAGAAAGACATTTTTTATGAAGTTGTTGTTGTTTTGTTACTGATAATGTGGACAGAGCAAACATGGAGATTTTGGCATACATCAACAGATAAGTAACAAGCAACAAGAAAGAAGCAACACAGTTACCTGGGGAGTTTGAATTACGTACAAGACACTATCCTCGACTGTCTTCGGTCTTTTTGTACAAGGGTTTGTCAGTATACCCTGACATGAGGATACTTCACCCTACAAGTATACCCTGACCAAATATTCAAAATAACATAGTATTCAAAGCCCAAATAAGATCCCTCGACACGGCTATACACTGGCTCATACGAGGAATGGTGCATCTTCTCAAGTCATGTTACCTCAAGTAAAAGAACTTAGCTGAATACTAGATAGATTCTTGTCTTGGAATCTGGTAAGACCAAGAGACCACAAAAAAGATATACTATAACATAATTAACTGGTCAATTTAAGGAGAGGAAAATTAATGTTCTTCACTAACTCAACGTTTGACAGGTAAAGGAGAACTTTAATGGAATATTGATGTATCTCATAGATATCAAGTGTTAGTCACAGGAAGGGGCCCCTTGATTTCTGAGAACTTCGACTGAAGTAAAATTAAACAAAAAAGAGGGATATATATATATATATATATATATATATATATAAATAAAATTAAGGTAAAAGTGTAGACTTGTGTGGAGTACACATGGACGATAGAAAAAAATTCTTCTGGTTCAATGGGAAGCAGGTATAAACTATACACTCCAATACTGTATATATTAAAAACAGCTCAATGAGTGAACCTTCAGATCAAGCAGAGCTATAGTAGAGTAAGTTAAGACAAATAAATTTATAATATTTATTTCAGTTCCAAGAATTCAAGATGAACAATGATCGTCTGCCAAATCATTGGTGATCTTGAATTCTTGGAACTGTAAATAACGTTATTAATTTATTTGTCTCAACTTACACTCTCTTTCACTAATATATATATATATATATATATATATATATATATATTAAATTAACAATAAATACAAAATGTGATGTTTGTAACTTGTTAAGATCAAAGTATAATATCTGTGCTGATACTATATTTCATTTGTTCTGTCCTCGGTCAGTGAAGGAGAAATCCTTCTAGACTCAGATAATTTTAATGTTTGTCCCAATCTAGAGTACACTCTTTTGGAGAGCTAGATTTTCCCCACATAAAAAAACGACCTTGTGTCTAACTCTGCCCTCGTGGGGAGCAAGTAAATAGGCATAAACCATTAGAAAGGTTCACTCATCTGTATGAATGCCACGGAGTGGGTGGGAAATAATGTTCAATAGTTTAATGTCCGAAAGAGGCCGCTACAATTTCTTTCTCGTGCTGTTATCAGCAGTGGAGAATAACACGTCTTTAGTATCTGAGATTCGTGGAAGGAGATGATTGTACAGAGTGTTTGTCTTTTGCTGCCAATTCAAGTGTTTCAGTTATTGGTCAATTCGAAGTGCCTGGACAAATCGAATATGTGCTGATTTGAATCCTCTGCTAATTGTCAATGAAACAGCGATCGAAAATCCACTTGTCTAAATATTACATTAATTTTCTTATACAAACAGATGACGACATCAGTAATAATATTGAAATAAGACAATTATTTTCAATTAGCGGGAATCTGTGGAAATTCCACGGTGCTTTCTACATCAATCTATATAATTTACTGTCAATAATATTCCTTTTGAAATCATTTTTTGTCAGGGTTAATAATATTTTAAAAAAAAACGACTCTTTTTTTCCATACAAATAATTGTCATTGTCAACTTAATATTTTTTACATGAATAAAACGAATATGTCTTTGTATTTAATTTATTTAAAATTGTAGCAATCTAATTGTTTTTAAAACAAACAATAAACATTTTTGGTCTTCTTACCGTAAAAAATAATTGTCAGCTAAATATTCTTCAAATCAATAAAACAAATATCACTTTTTCAAATGTCTTTATTTAAAATTGTACTGTTTTAGTCGACAAAGAAATAGACAATAGAATTCGATTTTGGAACAATTTATTTTAAAGTGGGTAAAATCGGAATTCTTTACCTTGGCGACATCAGATTAATCACCAACGACCATCTTTATTGATCAGACGATCTCATTTTTCTTTTTTTTAAATGTGTGTGAAGATGATAACGTACGTCCGAACATGAAATGCCATAGGGCATTATTATATAGATGTTTCAGATTTTAAAATAAGCTCAAAGTTTCAGAAATGTGACACAGCTTCGGTTACAGACATCAACATCTCCAGTAAGATGTTATTTATGAAAGACTTAATTTTGACAAATATTTACAAATAGTTTGAGTTTTGCGATATTTTTCCAAAATATTTTTACCAAATTAAAATTTATTGCCAATGATTAATTGCTTTTATCTTGGCTTTAATGACTTGCTGAAGAATTGAGGTTTTGCCAAGGATTTTTTGTTTTGATTTTCCTTTTGCAATATTGATCTGTTTATGCCAAAGAAATTCCCTTGAATCTTTCGCAATCAGTTGTCTTCCAGAAAGAAAGAGGATTAGACTTTCTGGTATTTCTCTTATGCTTTGTATATTCTTCTTGGGGATCTCCAGGTGAACTGATGCGACAACGAGGGGAGCAGTCACAGGCTCAAAGGGATTAGATCTTAGACAATTTTCTTTGCTTTCCTCTTTTTTTTGTTTAAATACGGCAACAGATCAAAATTTAATACTCGCATTAAAAATGCACACATTCCTTAAATCAAATTTTCTTCCTTCCTTGTACTTAAGGGTTTCATACAAAAGCCGGTGAAGCATAATTCCACATGAGGTTATTAGTATGGTTGACAGAAGAAGCAAGCAGACACATAGGGGTATAGGGGATCACACACACACACACATATATATATATATATATATATATATATATATATATATATATATATATATATATATACTAGATCACTGCCAGGTTTCTCAACTTTTCTTGAATTTTATAGCCAAGATTAGAAGTTAACATCTATTAAATATTTTTCATCCATTTTTTTTTTATTAACATAAAAATTAGGTTTATGATGAAGATCGATATATCGGCTCGGAAATAACTGGAATTCTATAGCAAAAACAAGCAAAAATACATGGTGAGATCAACATAGTGATTTTTTTACCCGTAAAATATTTCGATTGTATAAAATAAACTAAAACAAAAAAAAAATATAAATATAAAATAAAAAAAATCTTATTAAAAGTAAAAATATACTAGCGATCATTTATCAAATATTTTGTACCAATTTTTAATAAAAAAAGGATAAATGTTTTCTCTTCAAAGTAAATACAATAATTTGACGTGAACAGTATAAATGTTTGTTTGATTGGCTAAAAATATCAGAACATTTGATTCTAATGTTATTTTTACGTACTGTTAATTTTTAACTAGTTTTAAAATAAGTTCAAGAATTTCTGACTTTGATAAGGGCATCGGATCAAAGTTGCTGATTCCAAATCTGCAGTTTGTTTTGCCTTTAGATCAACCATTTTAACTGTGATGCTGTAACACACAAAGACAACTTTGCTTATATATATATGTGTGTGTGTATGTGTGTGTGTGCGTGTATATAGGTGTAATCAGTCGATGAAAAATCATAAGCTCACAAGTGAGAGAACAGATAATAAAGAAAAACTGAGAATGAATAAATAAAAAAACTTACAATTTCGTACCGAGTTTATTGGACGATTTTAGAAGCAAAGTAAATCCTAATTTCAGTTTTTCTTGTGTGTTGAGATAGTCTGTAGAAAATATTTGGGGAAGTGTGAAAAGAGTTCTTCAAAGCAGCGAACTCAATCCTTTTCTCTCTCTCTCTCTCTCTCTCTCTCTATATATATATATATATATAAATTGTCATTACCCAAATAATAACTTACATCATATTGCAAATGTATATTAAATGGCTTTATGCAAGGAAAACAAAACAATTTAATTACAATAATAACCGTATACGGCATTATCACGTTGACACACCGGTTTCTGTTGGATCACCAGAGTTAAGCGACGTTCAGTACTAAATGGGTGACCATTTGGGAATACCAGGGGCTGTATGTGCTCTCTGCTTATCTTGGCATTGTTTCCAATCGTCCTGGACTTCTCCTTGCCACTAGAATCAAACAATGCTGATTCAGTAGCGGTGTGATTGTGCTTGCGCAACCCTTGCTTCACAATTGCTTACAGGCGGTATCGATTGTCTCTCAAGACTGAATGGAGACCATGAATAGCCATAAAATTGAATCTAGATCAGAGTGATTTGGAAAATAATTAAATGGGGGTTTCCTCATTTCTGGTAAAATGTCATTAATCAGTAATTATGGTGAATTTCCTAATACACAAACAAACTAAAATATAAACTGTTAGGCAGATATATTGAATGGCCTTGTGTCAGACAAAGTTAGTTCCAAATGTCAAATGTTTTAGAGAAAGTAAAAAAATTGACCCTGATGAGTTGAGGAACGGAAAGCTGATTTTCTGATGAGTAACACACTGGGCGAGATGGGAATTACACAAGGCATAGGTGTGACATAATCATAAAAATAAAGAATAAATGTACACAAGACAGAATGTTAGAACAAGATTACAACTTCAGTGTGATTCATAAACCAATCTATTTCGCCTGTGAAATTAACTTCCTTTTCACTTTCTTTAGCCAGCCTTAATTTGAAGACATCTAGTGACAAAATCGTTAATAATATATACGAAAGAATTATATTTACTATGGGTACATAGTGAATAAAGAGAAACCTTTACTTTTATAAAACTGGGTTTGATTAATTTTTTCATTACTGACAAACTCATTAGTTAATAAAAATTCTTAACTAATAAATACTGCAGTTTTTTTGTTTCCTTATAGGGATTGAATCAATATGTTAGACCAGGCATAGCCAACAGTGTTTAAAAAGCTGGCTGCATGGTGCGCGAGACTCGGCCCATCGCCAGGCGGTCCACACTAAGATCAATTTAATGGCATGTTTCATTGAAGATACTTCAACCATTTTCACTATATGAGATCACATGGATAATTAACGTACTTAGAAATAGGTAAAATTCATTCACCCCCCTTTGCTAAAAAGATCTTTATTATTAAAAAAAAATTAGAATATAAAAAAGAATTAGCATATATATATATATATAAAAGAATTAGCATATAAATCTATAAAAAAGAATTAGCATATATATTTATAAAAAAGAATTAGCATATATATCTATAAAAAAGAATTAGCATATATATCTATAAAAAAAAGAATTAGCATATATATATAAAAAAGAATTAGCATATATAAAAAAGAATTAGCATATATATATATAAAGAATTAGCATATATATATAAAAAAGAATTAGCATATATATATAAAAAAGAATTAGCATATATATATAAAAAAGAATTAGCATATCTATAAAAAAAGAATTAGCATATATATCTATAAAAAAAGAATTAGCATATATATATAAAAAAAGAATTAGCATATATATATATAAAAGAATTAGCATATATATATAAAGAATTAGCATATATATATATAAAAGAATTAGCATATATATATATATAAAAAAGAATTAGCATATATATATATATATATAAAAAAGAATTAGCATATATATATATATATATAAAAAAGAATTAGCATATATATATATAAAAGAATTAGCATATATATATATATATAAAAAGAATTAGCATATATATATATATATAAAAAAGAATTAGCATATATATATATATATAAAAAAGAATTAGCATATATATATAAAAGAATTAGCATATATATATAAAAGAATTAGCATATATATATATATATATATATATATATATATATATATATATAAAAGAATTAACATATATATATATAAAAAAGAATTAGCGTATATATAAAAAAGAATTAGCATATATATAAAAAAGAATTAGCGTATATATAAAAAAGAATTAGCGTATATATAAAAAAGAATTAGCGTATATATAAAAAAGAATTAGCGTATATATAAAAAAGAATTAGCGTATAAAAAAACAACTATTCTCTAATTTTAAACTAGCACTTTAACCACTACTTTGTTATTCATCTGTCTTCCCACAAGGGCTGTGTGTTATACATGATTGAGCTTTTTAGTGGGTTGTGGCCATTTCTGAATGCTACAAGGGCGTTCATGAGAGCTAACTCCCACTTAGTTATTGAAATTGCGTACAGTTCATATTTTGCTGAGACTTTGTAGCTTTCAAAGATGACTTGTATTTTACTCATATTAGTGAAACACAGACTATTAAATACGAAAGGTACTTAAGCCTTTGCACAGAAGTTACAGCTGCTCAAACCTTGAAGCAGGCTTTAATGAAATTAAATTCTTAGCACCACTGGCACAACAGAGAAATGCACATATGTCTTGAACTCTTTGCGAGCTTTTTAATTAAAAAGAAAGAAATAGACCAGCTTCTTGTTCATTCTCTTGAGTCGACATCTTTAGCAAAGTTTTATTTCTGTAATTCTAATCTTTTTGAAGAGTTTTCTATTTAAAAATCTTGATTAATGACTTTAGTGCTGTTTCCTACTCATAGGAATCATTAGAAAACTTCTTTTCTTTCGTACTAATGAGTCACTGCTTATCAAAGCCCAAAGGCCACTCGAGGATAAGGGTTAATGAGATTCTCAGGTGGGCGGTGAAACAACACCTTGAGGATTGGAGACGATGGTTAAAACTTGGCAGAATTTGATTATTTAAGTGGATGGCTGGACAAGAATTTAACATTGGACTTGAAAACGACCATGTTGTAGCAAGCTGGAAAGCAGTCCCGTCGTATTGTATTCGACAGATGGATAGTTCTTGGAAATAAACTTTGCTCATGGAAGGTTCGTTTAGGTTTTCTTTTTCTTTTTTAGATAGATTTTATTATTGAAAAAAAAAAAAAACGTGAAAAGAAATAAAAAAAGATAACAGTTTTTGGTTTATAGAAAAGGATCAATTGTTTTTTTTTTATATACGTTTATATTTTGCAGCAAAGATGACACTGGTGTGTCCCCAGACAGTAGGCACAGAAAGTCTCTGGTACAACCATTCACATTCTCTAGCTTTTCTCTTCAGAAAGGCAGTTCTCTGAACAAGCTCCCGAATTCTCAACAGAAAATATATAAAAGTACTGAATCTTCATTAGTCTATCCAGAAACCGTTTCTCGGAAGGCTGAAGAACAAAAATTTTCAAAATCATCTGGACAGCTAAAATAAAAATGTATTCTACTGTCGAAATCGAACATCACAAATAAAGTAAAAAATTTCATATTTCACCGAGGTATTTAACATTGGATTTTATGCTTAAAGTTTTTGTTTTGTTATAGTCTGAAAATGCTTCATCTGAGACATTGTTGTTTTTTTTCATAAGTACAAATGAGACTGTTCCCGAATTCTGTTCTGGTGAAAGACACTGTTGCAAACAATGTGTTATTTTGTATACTAAAAGTAAACATCATCTGGAAACAGCCGTAAATAACTTGGATACACTTGTGATATGATTTGGAAATAATTTAAATCTTCATCATATATATATATATATATATATATATATATATATATAGTAAGCAATGAAAATATATATGGCAATCAAGCTTTTACACAGAGGCTCCCGTGTTTCATCCCCGGGGGCAATCGTCAGGCTAAATGCATGCAGTTATTTTTGTCAGGTGTTTTTAAATACATGGCTTGCTAGTTAACCAATCAGATTCTTTGTTGTTCCCTCAGCCAATCGTTGGGCTTCCTGCGAACAAAGGCTTTGTTGGTGACGCTCCTATGTCTATTCTATTGTTTGTTAACAATGGGTTTTCCTATATCCTGTTTCCTTTGTTTTGTCAATACAGTAGGCGAATTTATTTTAACACGTGGTTTCTTGTATTTCTATTTTAGGTTTTAAATTTTAACTTGTTCAGTTGTTTATTTATTTATTTTTATTTATTGTATATCATCCTAAGGTAAATTTATTTTTGTGTAAACAGCTGTTTGCTATTTCGCTTCTAGAGTTTAATAGGTTTCGGGGATCTTTAAATTTTAGGATTTCATATTTTTCATTCAGGCATAGTCTACACGGGTCGTCTAAGTTTCTACATGTACTGGCCTGTCTTACTATTTTCCATTCAATTATTGATGAGTGTCCATTTTCTTTGAGATCCCAATAATAGTTAGCTAGTGCTGTTTTAGTTCGACGTTCTTTGTATTTAACAATATATAACTGATACATAAAAAATTATATCTCCTTATAATATTTTATGTGGATACATAAAGTACTATATATATATATATATATATATTTTTTTATGATGACCTATAGCTATAAGCTTATAGTCTTTATATATATATATATATATATATATATATATATATATATATATATATATATATATATATATATATATAAAGACTATAAGCTTATAGCTATAGGTCATCATAAAAAAAGATTGAGCCATACCTGCTATCTTCAATATCATCATTACATTTGAAGTAAAAAAAAAAAAACATGTAATTTTCTTTTCAGACAAAATCAAAAGTTGTTTCCAACTTACCTGAAAAGACAGAAAAAAAATAAATATCAGTCAATACATTTTATTTTATTGTAGTAAAGAATTATATAATAAATTATCATTATAATGTTAACAATATTGATGATGATAAGGTGAAAATAATGTTGAAGATGATAGTAACGATTTATGTTGTTTCTATTCGGACGATGCCCCCCCCCATCAACCTTAACATAGATATTCCTTTTTCTATGCTTCGACCGATGGTTTTTTCTAACCTTCTTCTTATGTATTGGTTATTTTAAATTTCATTTAATGTTCATTTACGTTAACGTTTTGTTAACATATTTCAATACATAAATAATCAACAACACTATTTAAATACGAAAAAAGAATATCGTAAATAAAAAAGAAAAACTAAGTCAGGACACATGAGCCGAAACATAACCTTTGATTAAGGCAATAATCGAAGAAAAAAAAGCAATGTATATAAGATCTTATCCCTAATTTGAAAAAGAAAAGGGGATACTAACAGTCATAAAGACGATGATGATAATACTAACAGTCATGAAGACGATGATGATAATGCTAACAGTCATGAAGACGATGATGATAATGCTAACAGTCATAAAGACGACTATGATAATGCTAACAGTCATAAAGACGACTATGATAATGCTAACAGTCATAAAGACGACTATGATGATAATACTAACAGTCATGAAGACGATGATGATAATGCTAACAGTCATGAAGACGATGATGATAATGCTAACAGTCATAAAGACGACTATGATAATGCTAACAGTCATAAAGACGACTATGATAATGCTAACAGTCATAAAGACGACTATGATGATGCTAACAGTCATAAAGACGACTGATAATGCTAACAGTCATAAAGACGACTATGATAATGCTAACAGTCATAAAGACGACTATGATAATGCTAACAGTCATAAAGACGACTATGATAATGCTAACAGTCATAAAGACGACTATGATAATGCTAACAGTCATAAAGACGACTATGATAATGCTAACAGTCATAAAGACGACTATGATAATGCTAACAGTCATAAAGACGACTATGATAATGCTAACAGTCATAAAGACGACTATGATAATGCTAACAGTCATAAAGACGACTATGATAATGCTAACAGTCATAAAGACGACTATGATAATGCTAACAGTCATAAAGACGACTATGATAATGCTAACAGTCATAAAGACGACTATGATAATGCTA
>OY744515.1:98654440-98681940 GCA_963556195.1 Sepiola atlantica | reverse complement strand
TTTTTAGTTATATTTAATGGGGAACCAATACCTTTTGGGAAATATTAATTGCATACATTTATTTCAAGATTTGGAGCAAAACCTGTGTTCACTCTGCCATCTTGTATGGTAGTGACAGATGCGGCTCAAACACTTCTGATCTGCAATTGCTTTGGCATAATGATCTTGCAATGATCAGGTGCCTACGGGTGCTTTATGCGCTCGGCATCTCAAGTGGTTCGGCCATGTACAGTGCGTCACCTCTTACATCAATTTCATAATGCATCTGGATATCACAGGCATCAGGGAGCGTGGCGGACCAAGAAAGATGTGGCTCAAGTCTGTAACAATGGATATTACATGTAAACCCTTTGGAGTCGACTGTCTGGAGAGCAGGCATGAGATGTTGCTTGGTGTTGCTCACTTTGAAGTCCGAGACACCGACAGCCCCTAAATATCAAACCCGGATGAAGAAGAGAAGCTACGATGTAACACAAGTTTCTATTTTACAACATAGTTGAGGAAATTGTGGATTCATACCATTTCCCAATGTTATAAGTGTATATTTGAATGCAATAGACACTAGCGGGATTTTAAACCGGCATCGTCGATTTCATTGGTCTGTGACAGTATCCATTGAACCAATCATGCACATCCCAATTGAGAGAAAGAGACAGAGGAAGACGGTATTTATCTAAATAGACTCTTAGAAAAGCAATGATTTTTTTGGTGTTTTCCACATTTTTCTTGATTTTCAGCAAATGAAATGAGTTTATCTCTTCATCCAGCTCCTATAGTTAAGTTTTCGAAAATAAATCCTTCTTTAGGATTGGATTTGCTGGTTAATCTCCAAGACTTCGCCTGCTTCTAACTTTCTATTCAGAGATTAGAGAGTAAGATAAACCAAAAAAAATAGAAACAGTTACACAATGAAGGATTTGTTTGAATCTTCGACAAACCCGTTTAACATAAATTCAAGATTGGGGAGAGACTGCAGGTTTTATACAGAGGAAATAAAACATGTTTTCTTCCTTTTTTTTTTATTTAATTCTTTAAAAGAGTGGCAGACCATCGATAAAAATATAAACGGTGCCATCCACGACCGCCTATTATATATCATAATTAGCATCAGAGGAAATTATTTTTTTAATTATAGGATCAGTTTTCAGGATATTTTACATATTAACTTTGGATGACATTTAAACAGAAATTATTTCTAATTCAAGACATTTCTGCCATTGGGGTGGTTTAGATTGAGGAAATTCTACTGAACAGATGCTGTTACATTGACGAGGGTGAAGACAAAAAGAAAATTACCCATTGGTCTGAAGATCTAAATGGAATTCAAAACGATAAAGATTTAAGCGACCGACATAATATCGAAAAACAAAAATATAATAAAGTTGGCATCTTCATGCAATTATTTCTTTCTTGATGCTTCTTTCGGTGGATCTCCATTTTGAACCGTCTTTTCAATCCAAAAAGATTATAACTATAATAATTATCATTGCATAGAACAGTTACACTTTTATTGAGAAAATATTAATACACATATAGAATTCTGTTAAATATTTCATCTGCTAGTTCCCAAAAATGCAGTTTTAATACCCTTTTATCATTTCTAAATTCATCTAATTCCATCTTAAAATAGTCCATGTTATTGATGTTCTTAATCTTTTCCGGCAACAATAAAAAAGTACTTTTTTTAAACGCAATAAATACAATTGCATTTGCTTTTATCTGGCAGGAAAAGAGAGCCAATATTTTTTTTGTTTGTTTCTCCCAATTATACAGGAAAATACTAATTTGAGAGTAATAGGGAAAGAGAGAGAGATAAAGAGATAGGGAGAGAGATAAAGAGAGAGGGAGAGAGATAAAGAGAGAGAGAGAGAGATAAAGAGAGAGAGATAAAGAGGGATAGAGAGATAAAAAGAGAGAGAGAGAGATAAAAAGAGAGAGAGAGATAAAGAGAGAGAGAGAGATAAAGAGAGAAAGAGAGATAAAGAGAGAGAGAGAGATAAAAAGAGAGAGAGAGATAAAGAGAGGGAGAGAGATAAAGAGAGGGAGAGAGATAAAGAGAGGGAGAGAGATAAAGAGAGGGAGAGAGATAAAGAGAGGGAGAGAGATAGAGAAAGAGAGAGAGATAGAGAGAAAGAGAGAAAGAGAGAGAAAGAGAGAGAGAAGAGAGAGAAAGAGAGAGGAAGAGAGAGGAAGAGAGATAAAGAGAGAGGAAGAGAGATAAAGAGAGATAAAGAGATAAAGAGAGATAAAGAGAGGGAGAGAGATAAAGAGAGGGAGAGAGATAAAGAGAGGGAGAGAGATAAAGAGAGGGAGAGAGATAAAGAGAGGGAGAGAGATAAAGAGAGGGAGAGAGATAAAGAGAGGGAGAGAGATAAAGAGAGGGAGAGAGATAAAGAGAGGGAGAGAGATAAAGAGACGGAGAGAGATAAAGAGACGGAGAGAGATAAAGAGACGGAGAGAGATAAAGAGACGGAGAGAGATAAAGAGACGGAGAGAGATAAAGAGACGGAGAGAGATAAAGAGACGGAGAGAGATAAAGAGACGGAGAGAGATAAAGAGACGGAGAGAGATAAAGAGACGGAGAGAGATAAAGAGACGGAGAGAGATAAAGAGACGGAGAGAGATAAAGAGAGAAAGAGAGATAAAGAGAGAAAGAGAGATAAAGAGAGAAAGAGAGAGAAAGAGAGATAAAGAGAGAAAGAGAGATAAAGAGAGAAAGAGAGATAAAGAGAGAAAGAGAGATAAAGAGAGAAAGAGAGATAAAGAGAGAAAGAGAGATAAAGAGAGGGAGAGAGATAAAGAGAGGGAGAGAGATAAAGAGAGGGAGAGAGATAAAGAGAGGGAGAGAGATAAAGAGAGAGAGATAAAGAGAGAGAGAGATAAAGAGAGAGAGAGAGAGATAAAGAGAGAGAGAAATAAAGAGAGAGAGAAATAAAGAGAGAGAGAGATAAAGAGAGAGAGAAATAAAGAGAGAGAGAGATAAAGAGAGAGAGAGATAAGAGAGAGAGCGAGAGAGAGAGAGAGAGAGAGAGAAAAAAAGTAATACAGAAAGATAAAGAAAAAGATAAAGAAATAAGAAATGAAGCAAGAGAGAAAGAGAAAAGAATAATAAAGTAAAAAGAGAAAAGAAAAAGGAAAATTTAAAAGAAAACATTTTGCCAGCCAATAATTTTGGTAATTCTTGCTAAAATAACCTTAAATTTTCACAAAATGTAAAGAAACAGATCATGATTTTATATTTAATGGTTTTATTCTCGTTCTATTTCAGGTTGAATACATGCCGTTCATTTCCAAAGAGAAGTCATTTTACGTCTTAGAATATGATCGTACAGCTTTCAATGCAAAATTTGGAAAAACTTCAACAACTGGCAAAGAAATCTGTACTTAGTCACCAACGATTTGAATAGGAAGGTTACTTATGTAGGGCTAAAGGGTCTTTTAGACAGAATACGTCACAAGAGAAGTTTGAGCAAGTTCATTGAAAACTCTTGAAAAACCTCAAGGTCTGTAAGAAGAACAAGTTCAGAAACCCAGATTCCTCGAATGACGGTTTGGAATATCCTAAAGAACCGACTGGAAATAAGACCTCAATGAGAAGCTGCCAGAGGGATGGGTCGGGTGTGATGGAGATGAAGACAGTTTTCCGATGAAATTACTGCCGCGGTCACTGGACTTGTTCCTGTATGATTTCTTTTTATTGGAATATGTGAAGAGATTGGTTTATGGCCCACCCATCCCTGCTAGCATTGATGAACTGAAGCAGAGAATCACTTTCGGATTGGATAATATTACCAGAGACGACATGCTACAGCGTGTTTGGCAAGAGCTTAACTTGCCGTGTCGGAAGCAGTACATATACATGGAACACTTATGAAATCGGTCCCAGAATAAACTCATGGTGTTTAACAGTGGAATATATTTAAGACAATATTTTTTAATGTACAATGGTACTTTTTTTTTGTGGACACACGTATTTTTGTAGATTATATCATTATTAAATTAAAAATTGTTTTAAAATTATCTACGGGGCTACGAACATAGAAAATCAACCAAGAGAAAAATGATTATATCTATATAATACTAAAACTCTATTGTTCTTGTATGTTTGCAATCAGCTTTCAGCTTTCCGGTTTTCAACATCCGGTTGCGCATGCATAAATAGCATCGTCTTCAATCTGTTATTCCAATTCCGTTATTCTCTATTATGATTAACGAACGCATGAAATTTTTCATTCTGGAAATTTTTAAACAATTTCATTTAATTTCATCAAATAGTTTATTTGTTTTCTTCACGGCTAAAAACATTCAACGGGAGGACTTCGTAAAGTCTGTCGCAGTTTCAAAAAAACTCCTCCCTTTTAAAAAACAAAAACAAACAAAACTCATTATTAATATCAGCCATACTAGCGGTCGGTGAACGAAACCACCTCCCACTTTCCCTCTCATAGATTTCACCACTCCTACTCCCTCTGTTTTCGTTACGTACGCGAGAAAGCCTGCTGTTCCCCCTTCCTTTCTCAAATCGCCCTAACCAACCACTTATAATTCAGTAACTGTAATTTAAAAAAAAAACAATTATAATAAACAGAACGACTCATAGAAATCTATCTATATTCTTTTTTCATTGTAATATACTTTCATAGAAATGCTTTAGTTATGTAAAAAAAAACTATTTTCTTTATGCCACAAGTGTCACGCTCATACATGAATTCCATAGCTAATATAACAAACTGACCCAACGGGTCACGGGTGGTCTAGTATATTATAAAGATATTAAGAAGGCCGAAGGTAATGCAGAAAGCCGGATTGATGAGAAGCTAGAAAGAACAAAAATAAACAGTCAAAGGTGAGATCTTACAATTATCTATATATTATCCTTTTCAATCTTACATAATAAACAGCAAGTATGGTATTAACTGTGTATAGTGTCCGGATGATTGGAAATCTTTTGATATTTCGGGAGACGTCTCTCCTTGTCAAAAATAGACACAAAGAAGAGTTCGACTGTCGAAAACCAGCAAGATGGATGACGGAAAGTAGAAAATGATATATGATATGAGAGAAGGAATGGCGTCTTTTTCCTTGCTTTTTATAGGGTTAAAAAATTTAAAGTCGGAACGAAATAAAAAAAGAAAAACAAAAAAAATGATAGATCAAAGAAAAAGGAGAAAAGAAAAAAGGGGAAAAACGAAAAAGAAAAAAAAACAAGGGTCAGTCGATGTTATCAAATCGATGGATAGACAAAGATGCTATTCTACAGTGAGCACAAAGTGAGACTTTCTTACAATTCATGGGAGACAAGATGCAATATTATTCGATTTAAAAGTCTTCCTTGCGACATGTCACTCTTTTTTTTTCACATAAAACACCACTTGTGTACAAATCAACAGGTGTATCATTTCTTATATATATAAAAAAAAAAAAAAATATGTATAGTTTAATTCAACATGAGATCTAAATTTTTAAATTATTGAAAGCAGGAGAACATTTTTTTTTTTCTGGTGATGAAATTGTGTATCTGAAAATCCAACTTGAATTTGGCAAAAACTGTTCTTTAAATGACATAATTATGAGAATGACACATGCCCAGTGGTGCACACAATTATGTTTGCAGCATTGTTTGAGATGGGAATGGCCTATATGAAGCCCACCCCGTATCAGAAGCATCAGGGGTCCAGTGAAAGACACTCAACCGTGTAGGGGGCGATCAAAACGAGAGTGAAAAGTTTACCTTGGGTTTACTTTCGGCAGCCTCATAACTCTCGCTTCTCTTATTTTGTCCTTTAGTCTTTACCTTCCATGAGCGATGTTTCTGACAAATGGGGAATAATTGCTGTTTTCTGGGTAGGAATCTATCTATGTAACACTAATATTTTGCTAGTATTTGAATTTGAAGTAGTATTTTTATTTTTCGCTCCTTACATCAAGTGGCTTCATGCCTTGTCTGTACCGATTTCAATAACAAAAAAAAACTACTATTGCCAGATGTGGGCTACAAAGCGGACCTAACCATCTGTGAACGTGGAGAAGAGGTCCAAACAATGCAGCACTGCCGTGTTTGCTCTCTACTATCCAAACAAGAGCAGTTTACAAGAACTGACAGGGTTCAATGATAATGAAACGGCCTGTGCAAAGAAATGGGAACTGGTCATATAATCACAGTCTCCGAAGACACAAAAAGAAGAATTTTGTTTCAATTAATAAGACTAGACCCTTCGAGCCTAGACAGTTTGTCTAATTATATATATATATATATATATATATATATATATATATATATATATATATATATATACACACACACATATATATAGTATACTGGTTTGAATGGTTTCGGTAGGAATCCGAGTAAGAGAGCTCGATGTCCAATTAAGCAGAGCAAGTATAAATTTGAAGATGAGATGAATTAGATGCACATTTCGGTTGTGTACATAATAGTCTATTTCGACCTTATTTTGGTCTCCTCAGATTTACCTTCAACCACGATTCAGACATCTGAATCGTGGTTGAAGGTACATCTGAGGAGACCAAAATAGACTATTATGTACACAACCGAAATGTGCATCTAATTCATCTCATCTTCAAATTAAAAATATATATTTATTTATTAATTAAAAACAGAAAAGCAGAAGACTTAAAGCTCAATGTTTCACCCAACTGTTGCGTGGGCTTTTTCAAGAGCGAAAAAATGCTAAAAGTGACAAAGAGCAAGATCTGTAATTTTGGAAATATATATAGTGATAATAATTTTAAATCTATTCAGAGAAGGAAGATATGCAAATATGTACATAAGCAGCACACACACACACACACACACTGGTGGCATCATTTTCTCACTCACACATGAGCTGCCTCAAAAATTGTATAGCTCTGGTAGTAAAGAGTGATCGAGCCTTTTGTCAGCTTTCACTTTAACAACAAAAACAGATCCAAAATTAGACATTTCCCCCATAAATAATTCATCGGGTGGGGGTTAAAGGCTGAACAAATATTGTTAGATCATTACCCCCCACCCCGCCCCCCCCAGAAAAGTTCATTATTTTATTCAAGATTGTCAGCAAATTCTATCATAGGTTTCGCTGTACATTTTTCTGATAGGTGTACACTAATACGTAAATTAATAGACACATACCTCAAACGTGTTTGCGTGTGTAGATTAGTTGAAATCCAATCGAGTTGCATGTCACACAAATATTGAAATCGGAGAGCTCAGGTGGTAGCCATGGGTGGGTAGTAATTGATGGGAGTCAGGTGATAGGAAGAAACTGTAGTTCGACTTAATCAGAAAGTTGACTTTCAGACAGACAACACAAGAGACGAGTAAACAACTTGCAACAAATAGAATTTTCCAGAAATCAGGTGAACTGCAGACATCGAAGAAAACCACAAGTGAAAAACTGAATCAGGACATTTACCAAATTTCATCGTTTTCCCCCCACATATTCACGTTGTGCGCATGCATGCCGACCCCCGATTTCAAACCGTTTAACTGACCTATTTTTTTCATCAGTTTTTATCCACTGTGTGTTTGGCCTGATGGAGAACAAGGAAGGACCATAACCTCGTGGTTGATGGTTCGATCCCCACCTACTCCCAGAATTTTTTTTTATAACCGTGACCTAAATACACATCGAAGGGGGGGGGGCGACCGGGAAGACAGAGTTAGTACTTATTTTTGCCCTGGGCAATCAGGAGAGGGTTTGGCAAGGGAGAGGTACAATCGGGTTAGGGTTAGGGGATGAGGTGGCAACGGGGGGGGGGGAGACACAGCTTTTTGCCCAGGGGAAGAGAGAGATAATTAAACTTTTGCCTACGGAGGGGGTGGGGGTGGAGAGCCCCCCCCCCCTCCCCCGGACAACGCCAAGTACCACTGCTAGTCTCAAATAAATGCTCATTAAAATTTATGAATGTTATTCCCCCTTCTGCCACCCAACCTAGGATTCTATCTCAGTCAGTTTATTCTCATCCAGCATTGTACTCACTCATCCATAAGGTTAAGCATGAAACAAGGAAAAGTTAAAATTTTAACTTGGTCCATTTCCTTTTCTTTCACAATCTTTACTTATCTTCCATCCTTATCCTTAGGGATTTTGGGAAGTGAGTACAAGAGGAGGGGCAGATAGAGAAGAGAGGAATATTGAAGACCATTTCATAGGGTGTCCATTGAAACGTTATCAGATCAAACTTCGAAAATATAAAAACACACTGTAATAATATCTGGAGACTGAAGGGGGTAGAGGGGGGATAGAGACATAGGTGAGACAGAAGGGAGAGATAGAGAGACAGAAGGGGGAGATAAAGAGACAGAAGGGGGAGATAGAGAGACAGAAGGGGGAGATAGAGAGACAGAAGGGAGAGATATAGAGACAGAAGGGGGAGATAGAGAGACAGAAGGGGGAGATAGAGAGACAGAAGGGGGAGATAGAGAGACAGAAGGGGGAGATAGAGAGACAGAAGGGGGAGATAGAGAGACAGAAGGGGGAGATAGAGAGACAGAAGGGGGAGATAGAGAGACAGAAGGGGGAGATAGAGAGACAGAAGGGGGAGATAGAGAGACAGAAGGGGGGAGAAGTTTGTTGGTATACACAAAAGAATATTATGAGATGAAAGTTTTAGCTTTTTTTAAATTGTCCTGACGAACAAAAATATAAAAAAATAAAAAGCAAATATTTTATTATTGAAACTTATGCATAAGTAATAGTTATTTGTTTTTTTGAGTTTTTCTCAGATTTTTTCTGCCAACATTGTATTTTGTAAATCTCTAAATTATGTTAACAAAAAAAAAAAAAAAAATTTCCTTTCAAAAATGAACCTCTTGCATGGGGAGAGTGATAGATCCTAAAGCCAGGGATTCTATGAAAAAATTGATTTAAAAAAAAAATTAAAATATGTTTTTTGTGTTGCATGATCCAACTAATTTGAACTCATACTTTTTTTTTGGGGGGGAGGGGTTCTTTACGATTTGTAATGTGGACTAAAGTATAAGACAACACTAAGGAGCTGCATCTCCCCTCCTCTACGCACAAAGGGGTAAATTTCAGAATCAGTCCTCGTTGCTTGCAGAATGCGCAATTGTGTGGAACGATACGCAGCAAACCTCACAAATAGAAAAAGATAGATGATAGAAAGATGTTTTCAACAAAAGTAATGACATCATTGAAGAGAGAGGAGACGTGGTTGGCTCAATGGATATAATCGCAGACTATGCAGAGTTCAAATCTTATCAGATATATTGTGTTTAATAATACACCAATACTGTTCGAAAAGGTTTGGATCCACGACAGCTATAGAGTTCACCTAATTGTATATAGTTAATCGTATAAAATAGGTGCTATATTTCGACATTGAAAAACCTCTAAAAGGATTGATATGCTGTAAAACAGATGAATCAAACCAAACCGAAGACCTCTAAATTTTGAGGCCCTAGGCTTCAGCCTACCAAGTTCTATAAGTAAGTTTGCTACTATTTATAAAGGCTTTGGATAAATTAACAATTGCTGAGGAAGGAACAAATTCACTGCATTGATGAGGAATAAATTCTATCCTTAAATGAACACAATGTCCTTGGAAATATTCTTTAAAAGAACTCGGAAGCAGTGAACAAGAACACAGATTATCTGTGAAATTCAATAAGAACCGCCTTTTAGAATTTTCACATACAGACATTTATTTCCCTCGAAAATGATTCCATTATCTATAGAGATATGGGGGACGGGAGACCGGTTTCTTGAAAGGCAATAAAGGGACTATTGTATTAACAATAAAACTCTTTTCCCCTCATTTAATGTAATCTATATCATGTTAGGGTAATAAGAAAAAGTCGATATAAAAATTGTAGCCACACATCATGCTTACATGTTTACAGCCATCTCAAATATAAAACACAGCATGTTTATATTTATAATCGGAATCAGATTTAACCGGTTCTTGTACTTGTATTTGTATGTAACGGCTATCACCTTGGTCAGTTTGAACCAGCTCCCGCTCGAGCTTCTGACAATTGCAGCCCACTTTTACCGATCCTGAGCTAGGTCACATGATATAGCTAGCTAATCCCAATTCCATAGTCGAAGACCAACTACTTGTGAGTCTGATAGTGCTGACAGGTTTCCTTTGATTGTTGCTGCCAAGGTCTTTAATTGCCCACCAGCACATTCGTGCCAACCAATAACCTGCAATGAAAGTGTGGTGACGGTGCAGAGAGACCAAGAGATAAGCAACCACAACTAGCATGTGCCCGCTGCAAGGAAACAGTGGCTGCATGTAGGAGCGAACCTGGAACCATTTGATTTCAGGGTGATGGGCGTGATTATGCAAAATAGGTGCTTCTGGCAGTCCAAAATAGGTGAATAAAAGGAGTTAGATTTTTTGCTAGGGGATGAGGCATATTTTGCGCGGTTGTCAGTTTATCTTTTGTTGGTGAAGAAAAGTACTGCTGCTGACACTAAGAGCGAGCATCATCTCTGTCATTGGTGAAAAGAAGAAAATAATCCGGCACGAGTGTGTGTTCTTTCAGAACGTGGAAGGATTTGTTGCAGTAATGTCTGTCTTAGAAGTCAACAAAAAAGTTACAAATGCATGGAAGTTTTTGACTATGGTTGGAGTAGTATTTCTACATGCACAGTATGTAACGGGTCTGCAGTTTTGTGATATTTGTACCAGAGAGTGTAAGTCACTGGCAGGGCTAAAAAGACAGTAACTCTACATATGTTTAATGAAGATTATGGCATCAGTTGCAGCTGTCATATCTACCGATGTAGACAAATTCTGATCGTTTAACAATATGACCAGCCCTTAGTGAAAACTTTGGGTGATCCTTAAACCTCTTTTGCAACACCTCCACACTTCCATCTCCAGCAGATGGCTCACTGTATATGATTTTCTTGGACAGACTATGCTCTTCCATTCTAGACACCTCACCATCTTAGCATAACTGGATCCTTAATTACTTATGCAAGGAATACCTGCTTGCTTGAGATCCTCAAGATTAGTAGAAAAAAAACTAGTGCTTGGCCTTAAGGCTAAGAGCAAAGTGTAGTATCTGTTCTGCTACTTCATCTGTTCTGTCCTCAGTCATAGAAATCAAAATCCTTCTAGACTGACGCAATTTAAATTTTTGTTCCAATTCAGAGTTCCCCCATTTTGGGGAGCTGGATTTTCCCCACATTAAAAACCGACCTTGTGTCTAAATTGGCTCTCGTGGAAGGCAAGTAAATAGTGACTAGAGTGGACACCCAGATTAAAATGAATGAAAACTTGGTAGAAACTTGGCTGTCTAGTAACAGAGAAGTTTGAAGATACCCCATCCTTCCAGATGTCTCCGCCTTTAAGGATGCCTACGGAACCAGGGATAGCTGCAGACAGAGTTATGGCATAGTTTCCGATGGAAACTATGCATTTACTTGCAGCCACTCGGTGTGTTTCTGTTGGAGTGGGTCAGCCTGTCATGCATTGCACTCTTGAGTCATCAGTGAGCTTGTAGGGAACGAAAATGAATACCTGTATCACCTTCCTTTAGAAATTCCTGTGTGAAGTTATGTCAAAAGAAAAACTAATAATAGATCATACCTATTTATGATTACCTCGACCGAAGCGGAGGCTATGTTTTCAGTCGAGTTTGTTTGTGTACAGCCTAGTGTCCACATCGTTCGACCAATCATCAACAAATTTGGACTAAATATCAGTCATAGTCTGACTTAGAACTTATTTAATTTGGAAATAACTAGTTTAAAGGTTAAGGTCACGGAAATAGTAAAAGTCAGGGGAAATAGTAAAAGTCAGGGGGAATAGTAAAAGTCAGGGGGAATAGTAAAAGTCAGGGGGAATAGTAAAAGTCAGGGGGAATAGTAAAAGTCAGGGGGAATAGTAAAAGTCAGGGGGAATAGTAAAAGTCAGGGGGAATAGTAAAAGTCAGGGGGAATAGTAAAAGTCAGGGGAATAGTAAAAGTCATGGGAATAGTAAAAGTCATGGGAATAGTAAAAGTGAAACTTTTGGCGATAATTTCGGTTCTGACCATCATAGAGATTCACTACTTGGCCCATATTTTAGCCAATGATGTCCCGTATCTTATAGAACACTGCTCATGATAAGTTCGAAATTTTGACGTAATTTCAACTTCAGATTTTTCAAAATTTGAGATATGAATCTGACGCTTTTTGATAACAGTAACCACCATGCAAAATTTCAGCCTGATCAGATAAATAGATTTGGAGTTATCAATGTTTCTATGGTATAACTTCAGGAATAACAAGCCGCGCGTGCATGGTCCCCCTCTGTATGTGACTCGATGTGGCGAGTGTAAAATGCAATAAATTTGGGCTATTTGGGGCATTTTTGACCCCCTGGGGGCGTGAACCAGAATTTTTCTGAGGTCAAGGATTCTCATTTTTCATCCAGAACAATTGCCTCTACATTTTGGCCAAGTTTCAGAGAAATTGAATGGATGGATGAAAAGTTATGGGGCAAAAAATGTCATATTTTGCCATTTAGGGGCCTTTTGACCCCCCTGGGGGGCTAACCAGATTCTTTTTCAAAAATCGGAGAATGTCACTTTCTAACCTGACCAAAGTTACAACTTCATGCAAAATTTCAGAGAAATTCAATGGATGGTTGCGGAGAAAAATCCGGACGGACGGACATGCCTCAAAACATAAGTTCCCCCGATTTTATAAATCAGGGGGACCAATTAATACAATATGGAGAAATAAGGCTCAGATAAGACTTTGGCCCATTCTTACATTGTCAGGCAGAGGTATGTATTCTCATGACTGACTTATGTTCTTGTTTACTAGTTGGGTTATCTGCCCCAAAAAAGGTTCATAATACAGGGACACCTGGGAACTCTTTAATTAATGCAAGAGGTTGAATCCCCCAAAGCATTAAAAACCATTCGACATTAGTGAAACATGTGAAAATAGAGTTTACAGTGATAACAATACTAATATACAGTTTATTATATACTTGCTGGAGTTTTGCTTTGAAGAGGCTGTGAAGTCAAAACCTTCACATGTCACTATAAGTCATATGCAATACTACCAATCATAAAATACATCTTGTAAATGCTTCGAGGTTTCACTGCTTTTAAATCAAACCAACACCACCAGCAACACAAACATTTATTAAAAGAAAAATGCTTCCTCCTCGAATGTGACGTTGTGCTACAAACTACTAATAACAAATTTAAAAAGTTACTTATTTGAATTTTTTTAGTGTTCGAAAGCTCTATCTGAAAGGATACTGAACCTTTTGTATATGTACAGTTTGGTGTCGTGATTCTGCTCTGCTCTGATTTTGAGAACTCACTTTTCATTCATATATATATATATATATATATATATATATATATATATATATATACACATTTAGCACAGGATTATAACACAGAGCACAAAGTAAATATTGAAAAAAAAAGAAAAAACACTGAATAGTTTAAGACCACATGCTATAATATCATGCATGCTTTGAAGCTGTTCAGAAGAAAAGAACACAAATAACTCCTGTACCAATTAGCCCCACTTTGAAAAGTCAATCAAATATTCTTCAACATGTCTTTTCATAGAGAAAGCCTTCATGTCAGTGTAGTAACTGGAAGCAACACTATGTTCAAGAAGGCAGCCGCAAAATATCAACTTACAAAAAGCAATAAAATCTATTATTCAAATTTCATATAAAGTCAGATGAGTTTTCAGGGTTTTAGCTTTTATCTATTTGACTCAGATTCAGAATCTTTTAAAATCTAAGTCAAAGGATTAATGAGACTTACCTTTCCTGATAATGCTACTACTACCACTACTACTACTACTAGTACTACTACCACTATTCTCCTGGACTTCTAACACATACTTCTAAACTTAAGTCAGCTTACGAAAAGCACAGAATGATACTTTATCTGTGCATATGACTACATATCTTCCCTCACTTCTTCGTTGGTTGAGCACTCTGATAAATGAAACTTCAAGCTACCATTAGCGATAATGTAGAGCTATTCGTAAATGAATAGAGCACTCTAGAATATTGTTTATATAAACAGTAAGATTTCCCTTCTTCATCACTTTTGCTGATGGGATAGCAGTTAGAATCTTCGACTCGACCGCGCTTTGAAACATGTCTAGCAACACTAAAGAGCTGTGATACAATGAAAAAGTGTGTGGATAAATATATATACATCTAACTTCTTCTCTTCATCTGGCTTTTGGTATTTAGAGTGCTGCGAGTGTCTTGCATTCCGAGATGTGCAACACCAGGCAATGTCTTATGCTTGTTTTCCATGCAACCTGATCAAATATATATATATATATATATATATATATATATATATATATATATATATAATGTAAGTGTTATTTCGGAATTTTCCTTCTAGTCTACCCACTATTTTTGAGGGATATATGGATTCATACCTTTTTTAAGGTATTTAGTGAAATTAATGCAGTATGGCTGAGAGAACTCACACTTGGCACACCAAGCTCACATCTCTCTCTCTCTCTCTCTACACACACACACACATACATACATGTGTGTGTTATGGTTTATTAGAGACATTATGGAAATTGGAATTATTATATTTTAGAAGGCATTTTGAAAATAAAACTGCGCAAGATGGTAGATGTTAAGTCATTATTATATTTTTTGACGATATTTAGAGATAAAATCTCTTTATTAAGTAGAATAGAGACAGTCTTTCTTTTTGTCTTTCCTTATCTATTGTTACTGGATATCCAGTCTGGTACACAGTGTCAATTCCACGTTTTTTATTTTTTTAAAATTGAATTGTTTCTCCAGTTTTATCTGTTGTTGTAATGTTTCTCCAGTTTTATCTGTTGTTGAAACAATTCCCACAATGTCTCTAATGAGCCATAACATTTTATTATTTCTATGCTTAGCTAAAAAGGGAGTTTACTTTCTCAGAAGAATTAGCTATTACATACATCTTCATGATCATTCATAATTTAGGATATGTATAGACAATATTGATTAAGCTCCCTTTTTTGTGATAGTTCATTTTTTTTTCTCAAAAAATAAATTAAAAAAAAATCTTAATTGAACCTAAATCTCATATTTGGTGACCTCTTGGCAATGAATCCAGTACCTGTATCACTGGACCACATTCTGAAATGAACATTTGAGACCAGCTGATGTTTTTCTTAGGAAGACATGGAGATTAATCCTGGGAGGGAAGCAGAGATTAGTTATTGATTTCATATATCGGCCCATTGATGTTTGCCTTCAGTTCATATTATTGGATCCTCAGGGGACAATTGAGCGCCACCCACCCCCAGGATAAAGATGTGGGGGGGGGGGGGCGAAGCTGTTCGACTTCATGAGGTTTACTTTTACAGGCAATATATTTCAGAAAACTTTTGATTGATCCAAGTTAGCGAAACTCCGCAACAGCTTCTTGTGTGGCTCAGCATTAGATGAAAACAATTTTTTAAATGCGTTTTTAAGAGAGGCAAGTTCAGAAATAGTTATTGACACTGACATCAAGCACAAAAGTTTTTTGCTTGCTTTATCGGGTAGTTAGGCATATCCAGGGATGCGAGTAGCCAATGGCAAAAAAAGCTGAAATCGAGATGAATTTCCAAACCTGTGTGACCACGTTGTGTGTGTACAGAGAACAGTAAAGAAGAAAAAAAAAAACAAAAAAAAAAAAACGTTTCTTCCTAAATACCTTCAGTTTTAAGGAAGTCAAAATAAAGAGAAAGACACTGAATACATATGTGAGGAGAAGGAGACAGGATGCCGTTCTTCGATGAAACAAGGCATCTAACTACCCTACTCAACCATGAATCGGTTGAAGTTTGTCTTAGCCTTCATGGCAAAATTAACATTTTCATATTTTCAGAAAGAACTGTCATAAGAGTCAAAAGGAAGGAAAAAACGAAAAAAGGAAGGAAAAAACGAAAAAAGGAAGAAACAACAGGAAACGGAGAAAAAGAGAAATAAAATCCAGCCAAATAGCGATGAAAAAATAAGGAGGTAAGTCTCTTAGTGATTTGGTAGATAGTGATCAAAAAGTGGAGAATTTATATACATAGGAGGCTCTAGCGATTTAAATAAAAATCCACTTTTTCTGGATTTAAAAAAAAGCGAAATTCCGTTAAAAAGTGGAGAACTTACATCCCTGTATTAAATACCAAAACAAGGCAATTATTATAAAATATTAATTGCATACCATCGCTTGAACACACACTGCGATTTTACTCATCGTGAGAAGGAAATTTTGGGTTAATACCTTTCCCAAGATTATTAGTGTATAAATGACCACAACAGATTCAATAGGATTATAGATCAGCTATGCCGATTGCATAGTCCATGAGAGTATCCATTAGACCAATTACAACCCCCTCAGAAAGTTGGAAACAGTTGAAGTCAATGGCTCTCTCTCCTAGCCTCGTTTTGATAAGCGGCTAGGACTGACTTTCACTCCAGATCTAAAGTGGAAAACCGCTTCAGAAGTACCCGACTCCTGAGTGTGACATCAATAAGAACTATTATGGCTGTTTCGTTCACTTTCCACTGATATCATTACAAAAGGTATGCCTGACCGCCTTGGTTAAATAGGAGAAAAGGCAGGATAAGATAGACTCTCAAAGGCCTGGTAGGGGCAGGTATTTTATAAGTAGGACATCTGTGGTGTAACATCAGCAATTAATGCTAAACCTGACATCTTAGTTAATATGTCAGATTTCGTAGGTAATAAATATGGGGAGAAATGGACCTCACTCGGCTATATTTGTCAGAGGTACATCATAAATGGGGGAGTTATTTGCTAATAGTGGTCTATAGTTGAATTTGATGATAGTGGATCACGCATCATGCAGAACAACACACTCTCTCCACCAGGCAAATAATGTACATGTGTATCATGTGCATATATCAGACCTACCTTGTCGCATGTGTTGTTTCAGAGTTTTAATTCTCTGAGACTAGCTGCTCTACAAAGGCTTTAGAGTTTAATCTACTCAACTCCTAACAAAGTGTGGAATTGAAGGGTAATGGATCATCTGTCTACAGTGGGCAAGATGAGATAGGAATAAAGCTAAAGATTTTGGTAAATTCATTAACTGTGGACTGGAAATCTCAAAACAATGGACCTTGGACTTTAAAAATGCAGCATCTATATATTAATACGATAGCGTGTGTGTTCGTGTGTCACGCTTCCGGCAAAAGCTCTGCGCATGCGTGCCGCTCCTAAATTTAAAAAAACATTCAACTAGCCTGCGTTTAGGTATATTTATATGTGTATCCCTCTTGCGCAATGGTTAGCGAGGTGGTATTTTTTACTTCGGCCCGACTGGTTTGTAGTTCGATCCCAACCAGCCTCTAAGATTTTTATTCTACATTTCGAGGGGAAGGGGAAGAAATAATACATTTTTTTATTACCTGGTTAAAAACTACTTTTTTGTGTTGCTAAAAACTTAAAACTATTTTTTGCTTTTATGTTGGCGTTTTTAATGGCATTTTCTATTTAATTACGTTGACTGCTTAAAAAGTAGGATATCGGCCAGTATTATTTTGTTGTTTTTTTTTTTTTGAACGGATGGCATATCAACCTTTATTAGTAGATATGCGCAGTGTCCATCGTACACGATTTACTATTTCAAACATTTATTTCCCTTTTATCCAGAAGGGAGATGGCTCATAATAAAGCAAGCGTAACTTACTAACAAATAGAGGGTGCTTTGTTACATTAGGACCCGTATTGAAAACATCATTTCGTGTAATTTACACGGGTTCCGCTAGTAAAACATTATCACATAAACATAAACTGCTTCCACCTTTATTTTTGAGTTTAGCATAAAGTATGAAAGAGTGCATAGAACGAGAATGCATTCTTATCAGCTCAGAAGTAAACGTTTCTAACATTTCAAAGCGTTTGACCAATTGGGAGTCAAAAGAAAATTGAGAGAAGGGAGGAGTGGCATGAAGGAAGAGGGTCTTCCGGAAAGAGAAAGACATACAAGCAAGGGAGATAACTCTAGGTGACTAAGTGCAGGTTAATAAAAGTACAAGTTCCGATTAACAAGTCAACTGAAAAAAGGCAGGACAGAGAAAAAAAAAATAATACAATAAAAATAAGTGCATGGTTAAAGCAGAGAGAATTATACAATCAATTTCTTTCAAAGATTCAAGTGAATTGGTACACACACACAAATATATTATTATTAAAAAAGAAAGAAAAATATTACAATTGTGATATCTTTAATGACTAATATAGCTTACGTTTTGGTTAAGGAGAACTTCATTATAGCCGGTTTAACATTTGCGTTACATGCTGGCATGTGTTGGATCAGGAAAAACTATGTTGAGTGATGTAAGCAAAATTTATTAACATTCTGCCATATATATATATATATATATATATGGAGACTATATTATTGTTAGGATAGTACCACTTTCACTAGGAATAAGGAAGATGAAAATGCTTCTGCATTGTTAGCAGTGGGGGCTGTTTCCATGGATGGTGGCCTATATAAATTGAGATTCTTTTTGGCTTGCATTATATTATTAATATTGAATATATCTAAATGTGTATGAGTGTTTTTTTTCAAGTATAAATGACTAAAGATTAAGGTTAGTGAGAGAGAACTCCAGCAGAGTGCTCGATTATTAAGAAAAAAAAAAAAAATAAGAGTGTAATATTTATTTATATATGTACTACAGAAGATCAGAACAACATCGATACTGTCGGTTTCATATCCAAACAAAAGGGTCCCCTCCGCTGGACTCCCTTCAGAATGTTTATATCTGCCTCCCCCCCCCCTCCCCCGTCATGGGAGACTAACTATATGTTCCCTTTGTTTAGACTTGAAACCGACGGTACGGACGTTATTCTGATCTTCTGCAATACATCTTATATATATATATATATATATATATATATTATACGTATGAATTTGATATTGTTGGAATATTGGCTGCTACATTTATAACGAGAGAGTGCTCAATGTAAGTGATAGAGCATATATAGATTGAAGCTAGAAAACAGCATAAGCATAGAACAAACAGCACATGGTGACGGGCAGTTTCTTGCTATGAGTTCATCAGAACATATATGTGTGTGTGTGTGTGTGTAATTCAGGAGAAATAACAAGAGTGCTCAACTACTTGTGCAAGAGCATACATATTTTCATTCAAGGGACACAATACATTTTGATCATCCATCAGTACTTTCGGTTTCATGGAAACACTAGAAACTCAACTAGTAGGATTTAAGATACCAAATGTGACCGATTCATCAGCCGATCTAAATATGGGGTGACTCACAAACAATGGTAATTCACCATCCGGTGAGTCTGAACGGAAAATTACCATTGTTTGTGAGTCACGCTATCATTACATTGGCTGATGAACTTGTCACATTTGATATCTTTAACCCTGTGAGTTGAGTTTCTAGTGTTTTCTGTGAAACCAAAGATACTGATGAATGATCAAAATAATTTATAGTGTCCATTATATATACCACAAATATGCACCAAAGGGCTTAAAGAAACGGACAGAAACACCACCCACACAGAAAAAAAAAATTCTTGTTAGACAACAATAATGTATATGACAGGACAGGGCAGAGCCATGTTGTGGGTAAGGCTGTCTGGGAATAGGAAAATGGTCTTATTCTTATCAGGTCATCAAGTGTATCTAGTCCACATTATCTATCTATATCTCTGAAGGTTTCGGCATTCTTTGGCAAGGCATGTGCAATGCACAGGATAACACCAGCCTTTTCATTGGATCTGCTTTATCAGAAGAATTCAGCTTAATTTAGATCTGCTATTTTAATGGTTACTTACAAGAAACGAACAGCGTAAATAAAAAATTAATTTGGCAGAATGGAACAACAAAAAAAAAAATGTTTGTTTACCAAATATCCAATATATGATTTTTTAAGTGTTCTATGCTTTTTTGTATTGTTGCCCAAAGCAAAAAAAAATTGATAGAATTGCATTAAGAAAAATCTTCTTTTTAAAATTGATATAATTAAGAATATTTTTTTATGATCCACTAAGTTTTTTTTTCTATTTCAGGATTAAAAAATTAATAAATAAATAAATATCCTCCAGAAAAAAAAAATAATAAAGCGTCTACTTTGAATTTTTTTTTTATTCAGTATAATTTAATGATGAAAAAGAATTGAGAAAAAAAGAAAGAAAAATGATG
Organism: Sepiola atlantica; assembly: GCA_963556195.1. Lineage (NCBI taxonomy): Eukaryota > Metazoa > Mollusca > Cephalopoda > Sepiida > Sepiolidae > Sepiola > Sepiola atlantica. Next base: position 98,661,779 of record OY744515.1, on the reverse strand, counting down.
GCGACTTTATTTACTTTTTAAAATTTGTTATCCCCTTAGAACAAAAACAAAACAAAACTGAATAGAATGAAACATTATTTTCATATTCATCTCCTTTCAATAATTTATATCTCTTAAATTATTCTGTTTTTCTATCTAAACAACCCCCCCCCCCAAAAAAAAACAGCTAGTAAAATAATTGAAAATATAAACTCTATTATATTGGCCATTCAAAAAGAAATGACGCCATGTATATGGTTTCATAAATTAAAAAAAAAAAAATCTAAAAAAATGAAAATAAATAAATACAATAACATTGGACAAAGTAAATTTCCTTATATCCTAAAATTGATTATTTTTTCCTTGAATTGCAATATTTCATCAAGAAATGTCAACTAAGAGAAGAATTGCAGCTCTTGAGACAGAAATAACATATTAATAAAATTCAATTCAAAAACAAAGTTTAGAATTATTCTTGTTTTTTGCAATTAAAACTTCAACGTCGACTTTTAAATTATTAAACTAAATTGTATAATTTTAAAAAGTCGATCTTTGCTATAATTTCCAATGTTTTTCAATATGTCTCACATTTTGATGAGCAGCATAAAATTTCACCAAAACTATTTTTTTTTTTTTTTAGTTATAAAGAAAAATTGCTAAAATTAAAAGCAATTGACAGTGTTACATTGGTACTTCTGCAGTTTAGGGGCCGTGCTATTTTTTTAGATAGGATTTACAAGTTAAATTCAATTTTTACGGTATCTTTTGTGTATTAATGTAATCTATATAATAAAATAAGTAAACGTACATGTGTCTGGTTGACTTCAATACTTATATATGCAAATTTAATTTTTATATGCAAAGATGAGGAGGCTTAATCTTAAATATAACTGATAATAAAAAAGTAAATTATTTTTTCTTCTAATATGTACAAAATATTCCATTATTATTATTAGTAGTAGCAGTATTAATAGTAGTATTAGCATCTTTATATGTAATATTTTGTCAATGATTTTTTTTTCTAGTTACCAACGAAAGCGAAACGGGATCATAGTGAGAAAGATGGGGTGAAAGGGATGATAGATAGAGAGGGGGATAAAGATAGATAGAGAGAGAGATAAAGATAGATAGAGAGGGGGGTAAAGATAGATAGAGAGGGGGGTAAAGATAGATAGAGAGGGGGGGGTAAAGATAGATAGGAAGGGGGGTAAAGATAGATAGAGAGAGGGGGATAAAGATAGATAGAGAGAGGGGGATAAAGATAGATAGAGAGGGGGATAAAGATAGATAGAGAGGGGGATAAAGATAGATAGAGAGGGGGATAAAGATAGATAGAGAGGGGGATAAAGATAGATAGAGAGGGGGATAAAGATAGATAGAGAAGTTTTCAAAGAAAGATGGTATACACACTCTTTGACTCTTCTATTTTGTTGTCCACAGCACCGGGCAATGTCGAGTATTGATTTACTCCTCTCCAGGAGTTAGGCACAAGGCCAGTTTTTATCTTACTCCCACAAGTAAGATGTGACCCAAGGTCGGGTCGGGAAAGTGGGGTTTAAAAATTGCCTGGGCAGCCCCGTCGGCATTCCCCGGTAGGGGCGCCTCAGACAGTAAGCAATAAACTTACTCCTCCCCAAAGAGGGGAGGCGAAGCCTGGAAGAGTGGACCTCCTAGAACTGCACAGGACAGACCCATAGACAGGCGTAAATCAAGACCCAAAGGCCAAGACAATACCAGTCTATGGGGTGCAGTATCCATCGGAACAGATACTACACTTTGATCTTAGCCAAAAGGCCAAGGTCAATGTCGAGTAGCCGTGCTAGTATTAAAATAGTGTTATTATAAAAGTATATTACTAGTGGAATATCTACAATGAGCATGAGAATAAGGCTAAAGATTTGTGTAAATTCATCAACTGTAAGAATCCAAAAAGAATGGATCTTGGTATTAAAAAAAAAAAGAATAAAAAGCCACTCGAGGATCAGGGTTAACTGTGTTTTTCATTGTAAAACTTTTACTCCATTTGCAGACTTCATGACATTATCAAAGATCAATTCAAAGCATTTGTCTTCAAAATGGACGATAAAACCGACAAGTTCCCAGACAGTCATAGAAAGAATATGCAATGTTTTTCTATTTCATTTTTCAAAGAATCCGCAGAAATATCCCGAGGTCAGTTTTTAGGGTAAACTACAAAGACAACAAATGTCTTCAAGTTTTAACCTAACCTTTTTATTCACGTTATTTATGTCCTCCTCATTTTCATTTTATAATTTAATCTAACATATAAAGTTATCTTGTAAAATTTGAAAAGTTAGACCTAAATAGCATTTAAGCTGACATATTAAACTTTGATTCCTACTAGTGAATTCTCATGTTTTACCATTTTACTGACATTATAATAATGTACTTCGCTACAGTTTATTGAAAAATTATGTAGTACAGCCCAGACAACTGGGATAACGGAAACATTTTTTAATTATGATAATTTTTTTTTTTTTTTTTTTTAAATCAAAATCATCAAGGGGAATAATTAATGACGAATGTAAAAAAAACGGTTGTCTCCCTTACAATTAAAATTTTACTTTTTCTTTTTGTATAAGTTTAATTAATGTGCAAGCAAATAAAAATTAAAAACGAAAACGTTTTCACTACACCCCGAGCAGCAATCTCTCTCTCTATATATATATCTATGAAAAAAAGAAAGCCAAAACCTATGTGATTTATGTATTCATCAACATTTTGTCTTTATTGAAAGACTTCCTCAGGATGAAGAAAACAATGTAGAAAAAATCATACAGAATATTAATTTTGGTTTGTCAGAAAGCGTCCAGACTTCGGCATGGTTGTTGACGTGAACAAGCAGAGAATGAAAATCATGATTTTGGTTACAGCGTTATCAGCAGTAGCCCGTCTCCTTCAAAGGACGCGAAATGAATGGGATTGATGGCTTTGACTTATTAGTTTATGTCTATTTTAGCTAGGAAGTTTCAAAATATATCACAGCCAAGCTTGGCTGGCAGTGGATGTGGGGGGGAGGCGGAAGTTTGATTCTGCCGTTTATTCTAAACTAGGAGGGGAAAGAGGAAAAAGAAAAAAGAGAAAGAAGAAAAGGAGGGGAAGAAAAACAAATATAATAAGAAAGTAGAAACGTAGAGATTTTTAAAACTAATTTTGAAACGCAAATTATGACTAAAAATAAAAGTTTGAACATAAGAGAGAAGGGGGGGGTGTCATACCTATTAGTTTAAATATTCAAAATGGGTGTATTAATTTAATCCTATTTATTTGATTATTTTATGTGTCTCATTAATTAATTGATAAATTTCTTGCAATATTTGGAAAACTATGTACAAAAGTGGGTAGGAAATGATATAACTCGTTAACTTATTTATGTATAAATGTGTTTATTTTTATTTATTTAGTTCCTTAGTTGAAGAATTCAATAATTTTTAATTAATAGTTATATACCAACGTAATGTGGCGAACCAGGATGGAATGGATGGTGTCATTCATCCAATTCTCGAGGTAAATCTCCTTTTCAGAAAAAAATTACCACTCAATCGAGGGGGGGGGGGGTTCGCCTGAAAGTTGAAAATTTATGGGATGTCCGTTGCAATAATTAATATTTGGTTATTGTTAAAATGTTAGTTGATATTTCTTGTTTGATTATTATTAAATACTTGTTATATTATTTTACAAGTAATTATTATAGCGTCTTTTGATTAAATGTATATTTTTATTTATTGCCCCCCCCCCCTCCGCCATATATATATATGACAAATTAAAGGATAAATTAATCAGACGGGATAAATCAAAAAGGAAAAACGGAAGACCTAAAACTCAACGTTTTAAACAGATGTTACATGTTTTTATCAAGAGTGAAAAAAGCTAAGTGTCCTTTGCCACTTTTAGCCTTTTCGATTTTGATAAAGCCCATGCAACAGCTGGGTGAAACGTTGAGTTTTAGGTCTTCTGCTTTTCCATTTTAATTCATATATATATATATATATATATATATATATATATAGTATTACACATTCATTTCTTTTCATTGGCTTTAAAATAAGAATGTCGTGTTTCATTTATATAATAATATACTAAGGCATTTCCTGTTTGTACATACGTTATCACCTTTCACACACATAAAAAAAAATGAGATCGGCTGATCAACATAGATGGTGACTGGTTATTAATCTGATGTCGCTAAGGTAAGAAATTCCGACTATACCTATTTTAAAATTAATTGTTTCAAAGTCGATTTCTGTTGTCCAATCGACTAAAACAGTACAATTTAAAATAATTACATTTAAAAAACGTGACATTCGTTTTATTGATTGTAAGAATATTTAGCTGACAATTATTTTTCCGGTAAGAAGACAGAATATTTATTGTTTTTAAAAGAGTTAAATTGCTACAATTTTAAATAAATAAATATAAAAAGAGACATATGTTTTATTTAGAGAATATTTAGGTGAGAATGATAATTACTTTTATGGAAGAAGAAAGAGTCATTTTTTTTCCTCAAAGTATTAACCCAGACACTTTATTATTTCAAAAGGAATATTATTATTATTAAGAGTAAATTATACAGATTGATGTAGAAAACACCATGGAATTTCCACGGGGTCTTGCTAGTTTATTATTATTATATAGCTCTATCTAAAAGGATATTGTGCACTTTATATATACACAGTCTGCTGTCTTGATTCGGCTTAATTTCGATTTTAAGAAAAGTTGATTTTCATTTTTATTATATACTAAATGTATTTAGCCAGGGGACTTTTTACTTTCATTTTTGTTTCACATAGGAGAAAATGTAAATTAATTTTATTGACACATCTTTTTGCCATCGACCTGCACTGGTCCATGCACTAGACACCCTTGTATGCAGATGATGTTCTGTTCACCTCAAATAGTAAATCTGACCTGCATTATCATTCCAGTCCGGAAAGGACAGGCTGACGCAGTTTGGTTTGCAGCTGAACATCAGGAAGGTGGAATATTTAACCACCGATAAAAATGAACATGGTACCATCCAAGTTCACAGACAGGATCTTCCACGAACGCTCGTTTTCAAATATCTCGGTTCGACACTCAGCCATGACGGCACCATCCTCGGCGAAGTTGTTGTTCGTATGACGTGGCTCAAGTGGTGCACCACCACTGACATCCGCAAGATCAGCGACGGTCTAAAGTCAAACATCTCAAGACTGTTGCGAGACCCGTCGCTTTATACAGCTCAGAATATTTACTGACAACGAAGAAGGTGGAGCGAAGATTCGCCATTATGGAAACCAAAATACTCTGCTGGATGTCTGAAATTACGATGCTCGACTACATCTGCAATCAGGACATCTGAAGGCACTACGGTACTGCACCGATCAAGGGCAAGATGAGGGAATGGCGGCTTTGATAGTTTGGACACCTGTTAAGGGCCAACAATGACCCCTGTTGCAAAACTTGCTTTTGCATTAGAAGTCCCCAGGAAGTGACCGACGGGAAGGCCGATGATAAAATGAGCAGTCGACCTGCACAAAGATATCTGTAAAACCGGCCTTCACTCGGACCAAGCCTGCGATCATGCTAAGTGGAAACAAAAATCCATTATTGCAAACCCTGCTGTAGCTTGAGATTAATGCATAAGACAGATCTTTTGGTCATTCAATTAATGAAATTGTTCAAAATTATAAAATTTAAGAACAGTTCATTTAAAATGTTACATTTGAAGGTGAATCGTCACAGACAGCCGATATTTTGTCTGACAATGGTGTGTGTGTGTGTGTGTGTGTGTGTGTGTGTGTGTGTGTGTGTGTGTGTGTGCGTGCGTGTTGCAGACTCAAGAAACGTTCTGGAGGCTTTCATGTTCAGCCTTCTCATTCTACCCCCTCCACCGATCGCCTCTCTGAAAACTAAGCTGAGTGACAATAACCTACTTCTCTAAAAAGAGTTTGTATGGATTCTTCTAACAGAAAGTCAGAAATTGCTTCTAGTAGTGGCAGGAAGTCACAACTGTATCATTATTTACTCAGAGAAAGAAGTATGAACACCATGATAGGTCTTCGGGAAAACAGTGTCTGAAGAAGAAGTACACAAAATATACTGAAGAGAGGAGGATGTGAGGGATAGGTGAAGGGGAAAAATAAGGGAAGGGGATTATATATATATATATATATATATAAATGAAAGGAAATGGTAGTTTGCTTGAAGCATTGCTAGTAAATAAGTAAATATGAAGGTGAGAATTGCCAGGCAGGAGCAATGCAATGTTGAGAACCGGAAGGTGGAATAAGGATGAACAAAAATAAATGAGAAGAGACGGTAAATCTCAGATCAATTCATTTATATTTCAAAAATTTAAATATAAAGACAGTAAATTGTAAAATTGGTGAGCTTACTGTTAAATATTTAAAGGTCCTGAATAGTAGAGACTTTGAATATATATATATATATGACTTGTTTGTAGTTAAAAACCGAGTAATATTTTTCACACACACATAAATATATATATATATATATATAGTCTAAAGAAGCTTCGAGTCATTTTAACAAAAAAAAAAAAAGAAAAAAAGTAAAATGCAGTTTTAATTCCCAGAGAAACTAAATCCAAGATATTGCAGACTTAACATTCGTTGGGAAATTCATAAATAAAAAAATAAGTAAATAAAAAAATAAAAAAATAAAAAATATATATATATAAATAAAAAAAGGAAGTGGGGGTTAAGTATCTAACAGTAAAACAAAAACAGGAGACCTTACGCCTAATATTAACACGGGATCATCATATATATATATTTATTTTCGTTTCTTTTTTGTTAATAATGAATCTTCTCAGTTTCTGACTGACATTGGGTGTTCAACCAATAGACAATATACAAGTTTTGCATTCAAAACGATTTTGAAGGGCAAAAAAAAAGTATATTTTGGTATATTTGAGATACAAAATTAAATTAAACAATGAAAATGAATGCATGATCACACACACATACATACATACATACATACATACATAAACACACTTTCTCACACACAACATTTGTAAAAAGACATGTTTAAATAAAAAGTAAAATATTTCACAGGATATTAAGCTTTCTGGGGGTTATTTAATGTTGAAACAAATTACCTATTGTAAATGATTCATTGTATACGACTAATTGAATACAAGTTGATATTTTTACCCCTAGCTAGGAGGAAATTGTGGGTTTATATCTTCCACAACAGTATTAGTGAATAAATGACCACAATAGATCAGGTTGGATTTGAACTCTGCATAGTCGATTCCATAGTCAATAACAGTATCCATTAAAATAATAACGCATCACCTGGTGGGTTCATACCTTTCACCAACTGTAATGTAAAA
>OY744515.1:98644440-98649440 GCA_963556195.1 Sepiola atlantica | reverse complement strand
CCTCGAAGCATCTTTAACCCTTAAATGCTTTATTTTTTATATTGGTTTGAAAAAAATTATCAAGTGAAAAACGTTTCATAGGGGTAATATAAAGTAGTATAAATGATTTTTGTGAAAAAAAATTTTTACTGAACAAAAATAAATGATGCTGCAAATGTGCAATAAATGGCATAATTGGTACAAAAAAAAAATACATTTTGTTGGAATGTGTCATATTTGAAACAAAAAACATTTAAGGGTTAAGATGTATTTTTCAATCAGTTGTTTAATTCGAAAATTAAAAACATTATATAAACATTTGTTTAGTTCAAAACTTTAAACAAATAATACCTTATATAAATAGGGATTTTGCCCGTCCGTCTGTCATAACTTTTTTTTACACGTAATAAATATATTGTGGAATTTGTCTTATTTTGAAATGTCAGAGATCTTAACTACTTTTAGAAATGAAAATATTGCATCAATAGTAAATAATAAATTCCAAAAAAAAATAAAGTGGATGTCATGGTCGGAAATTGAAAGCGAAACCTTGAGATCTTGAAGCAGACGTTCTACCAACTGAGTTATTTGCACTTTCTTATAGATATATCGTAAACATGACCTTAACAAAATGATCATAGCTTTGATGTAACGTAATAGATTCATGATTTACGCCATGTTTCAAAACATGAATTGAAACATAAACGATAATAAAAAAAAATAAATAAATGGGTAAAATTAAACTTAAATTATTTTAATAGTCTCAAACAATTTATTTAGCTTTAAATATGTATTGTATGTAGTCTTTTCATAATTATATAACTCTAGACAAGTAAATAGGAACACCCTGTTGCACAGACAGACAGAGAGAGAGAGAGAGAGAGAGAGAGAGAGAGAGAGAATATCCTAGAAAAATATATATATATGTTACCTGCATGGACATATTTCAACACACAAGGAAAGGAATGACTTTACCAAAACGATTTCTTACCTGGAAATAGACAAGAAAAAAAACATAATTAAAAAGAGAAAAGTTATGTATGAAGATCGTTTATTAAAATGTTAAATACATTGGACATATCTTTCAAAGATGTCTAAACAGAATAAAACAGCATATACCATTGAATATAAAACAAACCTTTTTCCGACTTCCCGTTTTTCTGCTCAAAGAGTTAACTCAGTTATTGGTCAACATTTAATACACTAGTGTACACCCTCCGTCAAAACTGAGAAAAAATAAAAATTATGCTTCACCAATGTATGCACTCGCTATTTATCTAGATATATTACTAAAATATTCATATAAAATCATAGAATTACGTCAGTCATTTAATTTTTCATATAATTTTTACAAAATTATTTCTGGTTGGTTAAGGGGGGGGGGGGGAAACACACCTGATCTTGTCTTTATTGATTTCTTTCTGAATTAATCTCAGCCGGCGGGGTAAGTCTTACTTACTATTTTTATGGCAGCCATTATGGGCCCTGTTTTGTCCTGGTGCAATACACAAGAGGAAGTTTCTAGGAAATATTAACTTCACAAGCGGTCCCTGTGTGTATCCTTGCTCAGCTGAGATGACTTTAACAACGTTAGTTTTTGCAGTTTTTTTGCAGGGAAGTATTGCCGTTCTCCCACATACACCACCTTCTATTCCAAACTGGTCACCCATCTGGCATTGACCCTGCTAACCATCGCTTAACTTCGATGATCTGAGGAGTACGGATGTGTCAATGTAATTATGCTGGATAGCATTTGTGTATCATGAACGAAATTGTTGTATCAAAGTCAGGAAAACCAATCGTATAAGATGACAAAAATCGTATTTTTGTTGGTCTGTCAGTCTTAAGTTGGAAATCGTATTTTTGTTGGTCTGTCAGGCTTAAGTTGGAAATCGTATTTTTGTTGGTCTGTCAGGCTTAAGTTGGAAATCGTATTTTTGTTGGTCTGTCAGGCTTAAGTTGGAAATCGTATTTTTGTTGGTCTGTCAGGCTTAAGTTGGAAATCGTATTTTTGTTGGTCTGTCAGGCTTAAGTTGGAAATCGTATTTTTGTTGGTCTGTCAGGCTTAAGTTGGAAATCGTATTTCCATCATTAAATGTGCAGATTGAATAGATCCGTTCTCACTTATATTCTTTACAACTTTTAGTTGATTGCTCTTTTTTGATTTGGAGTTGCCATTGTTTTTAAATCTATCTACATAGTAAGTAACACGGAGTCGTAAAGAATTGAATGTAACTTGTGTTCTGACAGCGAATGAAAGGAGAGGATTTAATATATATATATATATATATATATATACATTGAAATTAACCCAACTGGAATTGAGGTGTAGTAGTGCGTGTTGCTTGGAAGCCATCTCATTTTTCACAATCTGAAACTAAGACTTAATTTTTAATAGAGCACCAACAGTAAAGTTTCTTGTTGAAAATTGTCCAAAAGTTACATAAATCGATTAATCATATTTAATTATTAAACAGAGACGAAATTGTGGTTGGTTTGTCTGTCTTTCTGCAGGAAAACTCTGATTTGCACTCTCAAGAACAACTGAAAATCATCCTCGACCCTAAATTAGCAAAAAAAAAAGAAAAAAAAGAGAAAAAAATCGTACCTTTTTGATAAATATCTAAACATACACTCGTATGTTCGCCTCGAAAATCCAATGAAAGTTGTGATTAATGAGTTGTCTATATTATTCAAGTAATAGTGATCGCAACGAAAGATAACTCATGCTTTACTTATTACGTTTTTTTATTTTATTTTATAGTCATATCTTGTAAACAATTTTCTTTTTGTACCGAATTTCAAACTAAAGAAAGAAGTCAATGTTTCTTCATTTCTGCCACTATCTGCACGTGGGAACGGTAGAGAAGGGTCTGGTGGGGTATGCAGAGAACGCCGCTTAGTACTCTCCATCCTATATGTTTCACAGGCAATAAGAAATTAAAAATTTATAGACTTACTCATGCACAAGAGTTCATCTCACAACCAGATACGCTTCGGCCTGTCATCACCATTTATTTATTTATGAGCAGATCAAATGGGAAGATTTTGTTTCTTTTAAGTTAACCCTGGCTTTCACTATATAAAATAGTAGCAAAAGAGTGTAAGAGACATTTTTTTCATAATGTGTAAGAGGGGCATCTGTATATAAAATGTTGGTTTATATCTATGTAAGTGCTTTTATCCTTATTTTGAGATCAGGTTTTGGTATTTTGGTAAGCCCAATTTTTTGTTTCTTTAATTTATTGCCCATTTTTTTTTTGTTGTAAATACATTATATTTGAACAAAATTACTTTAAAAGATTTACTCGATTTTATAGGATAGTTAGAACATTCATTTATCTCTTCTCTATTTTTATTTATGAAGTTAGGTATATAATATACATATACAGGGTGGGCCAAAATAAGGGTCCTATCTTTAAATTTGAATAACTTGAATTTGAATAACTTCCACAAAATAAAAGTTAAACTCACCAAACTTTATGTGTGTGTAGACGGACTCTTCCGAGATTTTTTGAAATAAACAAAACAAATTTTAGCCGAAAAACACTTCTTAAAACTTACAAAAACTAAAGTATTGTTTTTTACACTGTTTTGAGTTTTTTAAGCAAAAATAATGTTTTCTAAATGAGGGTACGTTCCTTAGGGCTAATACGGCTCATGCTTGCTTCGGAAGGGGTCCTTTACTTATTCTAAAAAAAAATTTTAAAAAATCAATAAATAAAAAAGTTATGAATTTTTAAAAATAGGACCCTTATTTTTGCCCACCCTATATATATCTCTCTAGGCAGCATTTTCTCTTGCAGGCAATAGTCCGAATCAGGATCTATTGAAAGAATCTACCAAAGGATATCTAGACATGAGTTGTCTCTTATATTCAACAATATATAAATGCATCATTCCTTTCATTAAGTTGAACGCTGTTATGACGTCCAGCCGTCGAAATAAGTGTTAAAATTATCACTGTTTATTTAGCTATCCAGCGGTGGCCGAGTGATTCTAGGTGTCGGGATTTGAGTTGTAAAATACTCGTAGACCGGGGTTTTCGAATCGTGCGACCAGTAGTGAATAGTTATATCTCTATGCTGATGAGTCCCGATTAAAAAGGACGAAACGTATACGTACATAGATAATAAACAAAAAACAAATATTTATTATATATATATATATATATATATATCTGTGGTAATGTCTCGTGACCTAATGGTTATAGCGCTTGCTTACGGAGTCTAGGTTGATTCTGTGGCAGGGGTTCAAACCGTGCAACCGTCTGCGATTATCATCCCTGCACTGATGAGAGCGAAAGCTTGAAACACTGGCGTATGTAGGTAAAAATAATTTAATATTATTTATTTAAAATTAATATTGATTATATATATATATGGTAATCTCCTAAACTAATGCTTGATTAATTGATTGATTGGGTTTTACGGTATATCAACTACTTGGTTATTTAATGCCGGAAAATGTTTGTTTATTATTATTTTTTATTTTTTAATTTTTTTTTTGGTTGTTATTGTTCACAAGGATATGTTGAGAGTTATTTTATAGTGTAAAAGTGTTTAGTTTGTTTTCATTTTAGAGTTTGTATATGTGTTTATGTTTGAGAATGAGGATGAGGGGTATGATTAGGGAGAAAGGGGTTAAATTTTGTTGTAGATATTGGCTTCTTTTAGGTATTCAAAGATTTTATTTAGGTTTATTGGGAGAAAAATGTTGTTTAGTTTGTTTTCTTTGTAATATTTTTGTCGGATTTGTTTCAGGTCCTCGCAGTTTGATAGTATGTGTTTTATAGTATATGGTTCCTGACAGGGTATGCAGTAAGGGGGTTCTTCCCCTTTGAGGAGATGGGGAGTGGGTGATGTTGGAGTGTCCTATTCGGAGTCTTGTAAGGACAACTTCCTCTTTTCTAATGAACAGATCATGTGAATTTTGTAATTCTAACAAATACAATGAGTGACATGGGCACATTATTTTTATGTAAATGTTAACATTTAGGGGTGTATATATATATAAAGTTT
>OY744515.1:98634440-98636940 GCA_963556195.1 Sepiola atlantica | reverse complement strand
GCCACTCCTGACAGCTGAAAGACTGGCCCAAGACCATGATCAGTGGCAGAATTTTGTTTACAAGCATGTGGCGAAGCTCTCTGGAGTATGCAGATAACTCAAGTAAAGTATATTTACTCAGCATTGCCCGGTGGAATGTTTAGATGAAAATAGTTCAAAATAATTCAAAATATAGTCATGTTCACATTTTTAAAATAGGATTTTCAAAAACAATTGCTTTATTGTATCTTTAATTTCAATAAATATTCGATTAATATTAAATAAATAAAAATAATCCAATAGGTATTCATCAAAGTTACATATAGGCGAGAAACACAAACAGAGATGAGATTTTGTTAGGTAGTGTTATTAAACCAGATCTGAACAATTTTCATCTATTCATGGGACCAGATCTGAAAAAATCAAAAGCCGTGGCTCAGTTCCAATTTAAAGCATACGAGAAAGAGAAATTCATTTCATTCAGAGCGAAGAAAAAGATGGAGAAGCAAATTAAGGTCAGAAAACATAAAAGATGTTTAATTTTAAAAATTAGATAATAAAAAAGTGGATTAAATGGAGTTTGAAGGGAAAGATCAAAAGAGAATGTGGATAGAGTAAACATGTAGACAACTTGTGCAGAGAGAGAGAGAGAGAGATAGAGAGAGAGAAAGAGAGAAAGAGAGAGAGAGAGAAAAGAGAGAGAGAGAGAGAGAGAAAGAGAGAGAGAGAGAGAGAGAGAGGATAGCTTTTGTATTTTTTTATTTTTTAAATTTTTTTTTAATTTTTAATCAAGCTGTTACTTAAGATGAAGGCAAGCATATCCGGTGCATCTCGAACGCTGAGGTGTGGAAAGACTTCACACAGAAACAATTTCTTTCATTCAGCTTTCTCACCTTTATTTAGGAGTCTTTATCTTTGTTTCACTGACATATATATATATATATATATATATATATATATATATATATATACATATATATATATATATATATATACACACATGGTTATATATATACATACACACGTGTGTGCATGTGTGTTAAAGCAGCAATCCTTCCTTTAAGCATTTATTAAAACATAGCTCTTTTATGATAAATATTTCAAGTTGAAGTATCTGTTTCCTTCCCAATTAGAGAAGAAGAGATCCTTCCCGACAGGGGCAATTTTAAATTTTGTCCCATCTCGAGTGCACCTGTTTTGGGGAGCTAGATATTTACTATATTAAAAATCAAACTTTTTGTCTACGTTTGCTCTCATGGGGAGTCCAACAAATAGGTTTCCGATTTATGATCAGACAAGAATGTGATGGATGTCACACAAGGTCGGTTTAATGTGGGTATATATCCATCGCCCCCAAAATGGGCACTCTGAAAGAGACATTTTTAAAAAACTTGCTTCATTCAAGAAGGATTTCTCCTCTTCTGACTGGGGACAGAGGAGATACTACACTTTGATCCAAGCCCAATAGCGAGGAAGTATTATTTACATCCTCTGCAGGAAGTTAGACAAAAAGTCAGGTGAGATTTTGAAAAATCAGCGCAGTAGGTGAAGTGCACTTTGGCCTACAAAAAATGCCTGAACACCCCAGTGGGCATTCCTCGGTAGGGGTGCCTCAGACGATTACCAATAAACTAACCCCTTCTCAAAAAGAAGGTAAAGCCTGGGAGGGTGGAACTCCTATGACTGAACAGAACCATACCTCAGCCTAACAGCAACAAATCCAGTCGGATGAAGTGCCGGTCGATGTTTCTTCTTTTCAATGTACCTTTCGAGAAGACCCACATAACCACATAGAATCCCCCCCCCCACACCCAATAGCAGATACTGGAAGATAACCCTCTGAAGTACCCAAAAGAGTTGTCGTTCATGAAAATCCCCCTCTAATAAGTGGCAACGGGGGGGGGGGGGGGAGGAAATAATTAGAAATCAAAGCATTGACAACCTCCTATGTGAAATCTACTCCACCTTCACACAAAAGGATTGTAGGTTATGACGGTCACAAACATACATTGGTCTGAAGTGTCCAGTCATCAAGCCGTCCAGTCAAATACACGTTGGCTTACAAGAGCAAACAATACTGTCCGAGCGTTACTAATGATTGCGTGGCCACTCATCCCTGAAAATGGCTGATCCCCCTCCTGGTCAGTTGTGTATCCACATACAACAGATCGGTGAGCCATGAATGCTGACCGTGAATAACAAAACTGCCTTCCAGCATGTAAGGCAGAGATAATTCTCTAGGCGTGATAAATGCTTCCTGCTGGGCAAGATTACATAGCGAAGCGATTAGCCATTGGCAAGTATGCATACACATACACACTGTTCACTAAATAGGAGAGTCGTGCGTCTGTCGGTGCTAACTACTTTCAGATTATATAAGATATAGGATGTTGACATTTTGTAAGGGTAATATTTATCTTTTTACTTATATCGGGGGGGGGGGGGCATCGTGGGAGAATAACCCCCCCTGACGCCTTGAAGATATTTCTTGCACTGATTATAATTCTCAAAATTTGAACAC
>OY744515.1:98614060-98626560 GCA_963556195.1 Sepiola atlantica | reverse complement strand
TGGCACATGGCTGCCTATCTTCTTACTAAAATTACGTAGCGACACATGAATCTAGTTATTTCCGGCTTCAAAATATATCTCTCTTGCCGAACATCAATACCAAATCCAAAATTTACACCAATAAACTAGAAAATTACCATGAAAGATATATTTTGAAGTCGGAAGAAACAAGTTACCTGCCCCTAGTTTATGCAAACAGTCATAGTATGTTTTTTTGTTGAAAAAAAGAAAAAGAATCTTATACAATAAGGTATTAACAGCAATTTTATGATTTCCTCAAAGTTAATTTGCAATTTAAACCTGCAAAATATAATTGAAGGACATTTTAAGGGAGTTATGCGGGTATTAGTGTGATTGCAAGAGTCAGGAGTGAATTGATTAAGTTCAGGGAAATTCTGCCATTACTAACCAGCAGTGCTACCACTGTCGACCAAGGGAAGAGTCTATCAAGCATGTGTATGTAGTGTGATGATGTATGGAAGTCAAACCTGGCCAGTGGGGGTTGAGGACATGCGTTGCATGAAGAGAAATGAGAAGGATACGATGGATGTGTAATGGGAGTCTTAAAGACAGGCTTAGTTCTGATGATCTCAGATGAAGATTAAATCCGGACAGGATAGGGAGATGCATGCAGAAGAGTAGACTTCGATAATATGACCACGTTGGAAGAATGGATGAGAGTTTTGGGGTCAGTAAATGTAGAACAGTTAAGGTAGCTGGTCTAGTTTACAGAGGGAAGGCCAAGGAAAACATGGGAGGAAGTGATAAAAATGGACTTGAGAGAAAGAGGGATAAATAAAGACCTTACCAGAGATAGGTTAGGTTTGAAGTCAATTTCTAAAAGCCGTCGAATGCATGCCAGCATGTAAAAGGGACGTTAAACCGAATATGATGACGATTGTGTCGTCTAATGGATTCTAGATAAATGTAAGAATGTCAGTGATAAATGAATTTCGAAATAAGATAAAATAACACTTCTGCAGGTTTTCTTATTTACCTTAAATGGTCAATGAAATAAATAAATATTCAATATGTGTTTGTGTGAAAAGCTATGAAAAAAAATGAAGAGCAAAAAAACCATTTCATTTCTTGAATATGAAATCAAATTCTATCTTCAGGACATTAACATATTCTTTTTTTTATTTTCAATCTTTTTTTTTTTTTGTAAGAGCCTTTTTCATTCACTACATTTTTTCACCTTTTTTACTTTTGTTTCTCAATCTCTCACTTTCGCTCTATCTCCATATATATATATATATATATATATATATATATATATATATATAATTTAGGCAGCAAGTTATTAATACAAGTCTGGTTGAAGATGACGGAATTTTCTCTTTTCGTCATATTTTTAATCAGTCTCGACTCAGCGAGTAAATTTTTTGGTTACTAATGGCAATTTATGGAGTATGAATCCGAGAGTTCTTTTTTCGGCCATCTCAAACGCTTTCGATTCTCTCCTGCAGAGATCACAAAGATCGGAAATACTTGAAATGACCGAAAAAAATAACTCTCGTATCAATTCTCCATAAATTGCCACCAAAGACTGGGAAACTTGCTCTCCGAATCGAGACACTGATTAAAAAAAATAACGAAAAGAGAAAATGCTGTTGTCTTCAACCAGACTTGTGTGTGTGTGTGTATATATATATATATAGAGAGAGAGAGAGAGAGAGATAGAAGAAAGAAGAGTGATAAATATGCGACGATTGTCCAAATTTATTTCAAATTTCAATTGTTCAATGCAAGGTGTATTCAGTAATAAACTAGTGTTTATTATTCTTTCCTTAAGCCAAGGCTTTTCAAAGATCGAGATCTTATCAGCTCTAAACTATATATCTCGGTAATTTTGTTAACTTCTATTCTTAAAGCCCCTAATCTCACCAATAAACCTTCCCATTAAATTTTTTTTCCTCCCCATTGCACCTAATAACTGTATCTACCCGTAGCACCTATCGTTGATTGAACTAACATTATTCCTCCTACAACCCACCGATCATTAACATATCTAATATCTAGACATTTATCCCTCCTCTGCAATATAGCTCCTATTCTTTTTACTTCAGTTCTACTTCAAACTTCTTATATTTTTTTCTGTCCGCAAACCTGCCCACAAACTTCTCCATGGCATCTTAATCTCACTTCCTTATCTTCCTCGTATCCACTATGTCGTCCTTATATTAGCCTCCTTCTAATGGCAACATCTTTCCTCGTAGCTTCCTTTTGTCTTCTTTTTAACTACGATCTTCGATTTTCCCCTCCAAATTGGTCCATATATCTCCCTCTGTAATTCCTATTACATCTCCAACGCACTAGCATTAACATGTAAGTATACTTAATTCAATCCAACCCCGGCCCATAATACTTATATTGAAATCAGTTGTTACTAGCATTTCTACCTCATCCCCTTGATAGTCTCCAAACCCCCCCCCCCCCCCAAAAAAAAATTTTAACTAGTGGAGTGATCCAGGCTAGTTGCATAACTACATACTTTGGCCTGCCTTAAATAATCCTAATTCTTCTAACTACTCGCGGGCCGTTTTCTATCAGTCTTTTACTCATTTACTCATCTTATCTTATTTTGACCAATTTTACCCCTATCCTCTCTAATCATACTTTTAAACTACTTTGAAGCCTCTTGTAAGCTTCCCAATAAATCAAATTTAAACTTGTGATTGCTAATTGTTGCCCTGTTACTGCTCACTCACCATTTAAACTATAGATTTTAAACACTGACACTGCACTCAAGTTTCAATTGAACTAACCCAATTCCACCCCTTATTACTTATAATCGAAACAAATTCTTACAAACAATCTATCCTTATCGCTTGAACTGTTCCCCTCTCCTAAATTTTTAATATAACTGAGTGGGAATGGCTAGATCTTTAACTATACATCGAGTTAATATTACTGAACTTATTCCTTAATATTTCTTCACCTTTATCATTTAATTTCTCTTCTAATCATTCATCTGGTCCTTAATTTAAATTAAAAATAATTTTTAATTTTAATTAATCATTAAGAAACAAGTTGTAGTTTGAGACATGTTCGTAGAAAATTATATTAAATAGGCATTTTGTTTAAGTGTGTCATATTTGAAACAATAGGCATTTAAGGGTTTATAACACTCATCACTGTCTCTCTCTCTCTCTCTCTCTCTCTATATATATATATATATATATATATATATATATATATTTATTAAAAAATTGGTGTGTTCATATTTTAACGTTTCCATGCTGCACAGCTTTTCTCATATTCAAAAACAAGAGACCAGTATATAAAAAAAGAAAATAACATCTTCGTCCTTTTTCCATTCTGACGGACAACAGTTACTACTTATAATATCTGTCTGCTTGACAAGGCTATGTTTTTAGCGAAATGATTGCAAAACGTAAATACAAATACATGAAATTTAAAATGAAAAAAAAAATCCGTCTTAATTTTTATTTTATTATCATATTCTGCATCCTCTGTACTTTTATGCGTATGCCTATATTTTATGCTATATATTTATTATTTCAAGATTTTTATTAAATCATCTTATAATAATTCATACCCAAACCAAGTCATCGGATTTACAATTGTTTAAAAAGAAATCTGTATAGTAAACAAAATATCGAGGTAGTTTACCATAAAACCAAATTCTTCTTTTCAGAATTCTTAAGTCAAAATTATAAACAGAAAAAAAAATATCTTTGATATAATAATAAAAATCTTGAAATATATATATATTCATAAGCTCTAATTGTTTAATATCGAGCTTCCCATTCATAATTAAATTAGATTCCTTTGTGAATCTGATTATATATATATATATATATATATATATAGCAATAGATGAAGTGAAAGAATAAAATAAGGTGCGAATCAAATTTTATTACAGCAAACAGCAAACAAATTTCCCGCCTGGATAACTTTTTTCGTTTTTGGACCACCATTCACCACTTGGATTATTTTTAACCTCTTTGATATCTTTCCTGGGGCTATTTTTAAAATTTTTGACTTGGATGAACTGTATAGGTTTACAAAAAAGTATGTTTTGGGCCGATATATTTGAGGTTTTATATACCTTTATGTATTTTTATATATATATTTTAATATATTTTCAAAGTTTAATTTTTATTACCTGCAGTAATGTCATTGCGGTAATGGTCCTCTGAGGAGAAGATTTTCTTTGAAAACTCATGAGTTAAGAACTTTAAAGTACTTCGTCTGAACATTGAACTGTAATAAAATTTGATTCGCACCTTATTTTATTCTTTCACTTCATCTATTGCTATTAATGCTCTATCCAGTATATTGAGCTTTATTTTTATCCGGATGTTCACTAATTAAAGATATTAGTTGCCTTTTATATCTTTTGTTGTATTAACCTTATATATATATATATATATATATATTTATATATATATATATATATACATTTAATTTTTATGTATATATATATATATATATATATGTGTGTGTAGAGAGAGAGAGAGTCTCTCTTTCTCCCTCTCTTCTCTTTTCTCCTCTGTGTTTGAGCCTGTTTACCAACAGGGTTCGTGCATGTACAAAAGACCAGTGAATGGTCCGATGACGTTTAGTTGCCGTAAGTTACTTTCATGTGAGGACCTCCACCACCATTGGTGCAGAAGGGAACCTGCAGATATGTGTGGAAAAGGTGAACGTTCCTTACCCTGCTCATCTAAAAGTTACTAAATAAAACTTCTATCCTTTTCCAACTGTGGCTTACCTCATGGGTTCGTTTCTCTTGCCATTAAAATGCTTCATCCGCCACGTGTGCGGCGTCATCGTGTCGTTCTCTTAATAATCCACAAACTGAGAAAAGAAAAGAGAAAAATCACTTAGAGAAACATGGTTTTATTTTTAATTTTTTTCTTGTATTCATCTTTTTCTTTTGTATATTGCATATTTTGATATTGGATAAAACCATATTTATACACGTTGTATACCTCTTTCAATGTTCTATCTTATAGTAATTGTGTCCGTCAGTCAGAATTTTTTTAAACGTAACAAATACATTGCAGAATTTGTCTCATTTGGAAATATCAGAGGTCTTAACTACTTTTAGAAATGTAAAATATTGCATTAATAGTAAATAATAAATTCCCAACAAATACAAGAGATGAGATGCCATGACTGGAAATCAAAACCATGAGATCTTCAATCTGAGGTTCTACCACCTGACCTATTTGGACTTTCTTATAAATAGAGCTTAAAACATTACTGTAACAAAATAATTATAGCTTTGGCATGATGTTGTAGATTTATGATTTACTTCATGTTTCAAAACATGAATTCAAACATAATTGATAATAAAAAATAAATCAATGAATGGGTAAACATCAATAGCATTGGAAATTATTTTAATAGCCCAAAACAATTTATTCTTCTTTAACTACGTATTGGCGTTTGTAAATCAAAATTGTATGAGAAAACCTCATGATAAAAATATCCGTGTTTTTTTTTGTTTGTATTTTTTATTACAAAAAGTCGGGAAGAAGAGTATCTTTTTATCCTGAATGAAAGCGTTCTTATTTCTTAAACAATCAATTTTAATACAGATGTAAATTATTTTGAAATTTAAATAACTAGAAAAGTACCCGCCCAGGACGAATATTCTTCTAGTTATTTATAAATAGCTATTCCTTTGCATGTCATACTAAGGGAGGTAACTCGGTATATATTCAAAACGAGAATCATCTGTAACTAACTGAACTATTTAGTATTGTTTGTAAGGTAAACGATCCGACTGCTTTCTCAAAGTGATGTTAATTATAAAAAATATAGATTAGTTCGCAGATAATGAATAAAGTATGCACCATTTTTGACGGCATGGCAACACTGTGTGTGTGTGTGTGTGTGATTTCTAATTTTGATAGTGAATATTAATATCTGGAAAAACTTTAATGTGAGATGGATTTTAGTCAATTCATCTTACGTTTTGATGAAATGGATGATGCATATGAAATATTCACCTATACACCTTAAATTCTATGAGAATTGTATCACAAAGAAAAATATAAAATATTATATAGTACATTTTTTTTTTTTAGTTAACAAGATAAGTTTTTTGGGATAAGTTAAAAAAAATTTAAAAAAATACATCACAATTTTCAACTGCCCTGCAGCCTTCCTCTGTTGAAGATTGACAAATTTTATTCTTTTCTCCTTTTTTTAAAAAACTGTTTTAAACAATTTATTATGCTCTTTCTTTATTAATGCAATAAAAGAAAATATTAAGCAATACTTGTTTTCATTCAATTATTAGATTTATATTTCGTAAAGCATATATATATATATATATATTATATATTTTAGGTAACCTTAATTACGACATAATCATTTACTTTAGTTTCAAGAATTCAACATGAACAAGTTTGTGTACGATCGTTTTTAGGACGATATTGGTTTTTATTGATATCAAGTCTCTTCACCAGCACAAGGTAGACACCAACTTTAAAGCCGAAATATGGCATCAAGACTAGAGTGTAGTTCACTCCCAGGTATACAGCAAATTAGATAGGGTGCAGGAGTAGATATATGGACAATACAAACCACTTCAGACAGTGTACAAATCAATTGAATCGGACGTACAATAGGGGGAGAAAGGTGTGTGTGTGTGTGTGTGTGTGTGTGTGTGTGTGTAGAAAATAACATTTTCCACAATCCACTGTAACCATGATAGTGGCAAAAATAAAAAAATATCTAAAAGTGATCAATGCATTCAAATTAAACATTTGTAGAACTAATATAAATTCAAATAAATGGTAGTCTGCTTCTCGGGTTTTAATAGACAACAGTCTTCAAATAAACTTTTACTTATTTATTTAAATATTCATGATGTATAAAATGTTTTAAGAAAAACTGCTTAATTACAGGGTTAAGAGTATAACATATTTATTAAGATATTTACTTTCTGGATGTCATGTGAAAAAAGGTGGATGGTAATACCTATTGATAGAGGTTGACACCTTCGAGGGGGGGGGCACCAAGGAGCGAAGTTGGACGAGTATATTTATGGTCAGGAATAGGGGTAGGGGAGGTAATTACAAAACCTATATATACAGGTTCTACCATTCTCTTACGGCGGAGTGTTCTTTGACTCAGTGGAGACTAGACCGTTCGATTTTGCTCCAGCAGAGAAATTCGTTCTCAGCATTGTTACTCATTGTTACCAAACCCTGTTGGGTGGGTCACTAAAAGAGCATTTTTTTCTGCACCCCCAACCCCTACCCCGACTACTGCCTCGGCCCCCTTCAGGGTATAGTCAGGAAATATTTTTCCACCACATTGAAAAAAAGAACTTGTTGGATTCTTCACTTTCTTGCGGACCAAGACCGAGCTGTTGAAATAGGGGAGCGGGTTTTCTTGGTGGAGCAAAGAAAGAAATTCAGTATCGTCAATGATGGTGGTTAGGAGACACTGACCGGAGATACCAAGGGCAATGAATTTCGGCCGCATGCGTGGGGGGGAGGTTGACAGCATGTCATTTCATCGGAGGAGCGCAACACAGCTCCTGAAGGAATTCCAGTTACCATATTCCTTCTATTACTTTTTCTTCTGTCAAGCTTACGGCTGCCCCCTGAGGATTATTCATTTTCTTGAAGACCTTTAACCTGTTCTTTCTATCGTGACTTATTTTTCTGCAAAGAAAAACGGCACTAAAACAACGTTATTCTCAATCTGACTTCAATAGAATGGTCTTCATATTCTGTCGCCATGTTTGGCAGCAGGAACATTAATTTGAAGATGGTTCGAACTCTGAAAATTAATACATCCATTAAAGTTCGAACTTTCTATATTTTCAAAGCTGCAATGTAACTGTTAAATGAGCAATGAGTCTCAGCCGCATGCATAGGGGGAAGGGTTTAACGGCGAATCATGTCATCGGAACGAGCGCACCACAGCTACTAAAGGAGAATCTCTGAGGGGATTCTAATTACCATATTCCATCTATTACTCTTTCTTCTGTCAAGCACACGGCTGCTCCCCTGGGGAGTTTTTATTCACTTAGGGATCTTTTTTCCTGCTATTGAGACTTATTGCCTGCGAAGTAAAACAGACAATATAACCTGAAAATCAAGGATTTCGGACACTTTTTTTTGTTTTGATTTTTGTTGTGTTTGTTGGGAGTGTAAAAAAAAGTGGATGGTTATGCCTATTGACCGGGCTGGATGAAGCCTGGAGGGAGGGGGGTATGACCACCAAGGAGCGAAGTTGGACGAATATATTTATGCTTAGAAGTAGTTATAAAACTATATATATATATATATATATATATATATAGGTTCCACCATTCTCTTACGGCGGAGTGTTCTTCGGCTCAGTGGAGACTAGACCGTTCGATTTTGCTCCAGCAGAAAAATTCGTTCTCGGCATTGTTACTCATTGTTACCAAACCCTGTTGGGTGGTCGCTAAAAGAGAATTTATTTTTTTGCAATCCCCCCCCCCCTCCCCGACTATCAGGAAATATTTTTCCAACAGTTGCCATACTCATAGTTTCCTGCCCCAAAAATGACCATTCATCATTGACTGTCCAGTTGCCTTGGAATTACACATTCATCTCTAGCCGGTGAAAAAATTTGGTGGTTAACCTTAGGGGTCCCTTGAAGAAAAAAAGACCAGAAGGAGGGTGGTCTCATAATTAGGTCTGTGGGTGCAAATTAAGAAGGGTGTCCCTTATTGAGGGTTAGTTAGTTCTGTCATGGTGTGTGTGATATTTGGAAATCCACATCGACACTTTATAAACAGAAGAGACAATTGGGAAGTGATAAAAAAATTTTAGGTCTTAGATACTAGTATACAATTGACTACAAAATGTGTTTGTGTAGAAAGTTATATTTAATCCATATGACGTTTCGGTGTATTATATATTTTCTTCATTTATGCAAAAGCCAAGAGATCAAATCGGTACGGACTTGAATTAATATGAAAATGGAAACGACTCAACACTCTTTCCGTTTCATAAAGACATCACACAATTTGAATTCTAACGACATTGGTTGTGTTCTTTTTTTCAACAAACCATTCTTTCCATCATTCACTAATAAGAGGCATGTCCAGATACACCGAAGAAGATAGGAGGTAACATCGGCCGAAACGTTGTGAGAATAACACCCAAGATAATACTAGTAGTCTAAACAATCCAAATAATACAAGAGAAGAGACGTTTTCACATCGGAGAAAGCATTACAGATGAATATGGAAAGATAATTAACAGGGGGGGGGAATGAAAAGAAAGAAAAGTGAGAAATCAGATATGGCCATATTATAAATATATTTTAATTCCAAATTGTGTGAGTGGATACAATTTGTTTGTTTTTAGTTTTTTTTTTTTTTACTTTTATTCATATCGGATAAAACTAGTATGGAAGTGCGTATAGGTTTTCTTTCGTCTTAAAAATAGCTTTACTATTTTTTTGTTTCCTTATTTGCTTTCGATTTTCTCTTTCATATTTTACAATTTCTCTTCTTCACACCCTGGATTATAAACTATTTTGGAAAAAATCATTTTTTTTTTCTATTTAATTGCTTTTTTTTTTTTAATTCATTTTTTTTTTTTTTTATTCCAGCTTCAGGTTCAAGAGATCTTCTCACTTCCCTTTCTTTCATTATTTTATACGGATCTTTCAAGGTTTTTTTTATTCGAGAAATTATTATTTCAAGATCCACAATTCTCACATCTGCTGCTTTATCCCCCCCCTCCCTCCTCCATCATACGTTTGAGTCTTACATTCTGCTTGTGTGGGCTTGTGCCTTTAATCCATACATCCAAAATGCTGTAATAATAGAACCTCTTTATTTCATTGTTTTGCAACATTAACAAAAAAAAACAACAAAAAAAATAATTGCATACTCTCTCTCTCTCTCTCTCTCTCTCTCTCTCTCTCTCTCTCTCATATATTTATATATATATATATATAATCTAGCTAGATAGCTTCACCACATGATTGAGAACAGAACTGCCGCCGAGGTGGTGTTTTTTCGTTAACACATGTAGATTAGCAGCTGCTACTGAAGTACTTGCTAAAGACATCTTCAGGGAAGTATTATTATATATTTTTTTTTTTCAGGGAGATTTAATTGCCCTCCCACATACAGCGTGTAGTATTCCCAAATGGTTACCCATCTTAGTACTTGCCAGGCTCAACGTCGCTTAACTTAGGTGATTTAACATTATGTACATTTATAATACAGGTGCAACAGAGATTTTCCGACACCCTTGGTTCCAGAGATTACCGGATTAACCATTTTGCCAGACCATCCGTTTTCACATGAATAATAAATAATTCATCAACACACCCTTAATCCACAAATTATACGTCTACGATGCCTCTAAACCACCAGGGATTGCTAGAAATTTAAACAATTATTAAATGTAAGTTCAACATTTTCCCTGACGTAGATAGACTCGAGATTATGTTTAACACCACAGCTACCACTTACGTTGGTCAAGAAGTCATAACTAGTATTACATTTAAGCAAAGTAAGATACAATCTTAAAATCAAGGGAGACTGCCGTCAGCAGTTGCAGTGTAAATAAATTGATGATGATACACACACACAATCATTTATACTTGTTTGATGGCAGTGGGGTTATCAAGTTCCCTCATAATTTTGTCCTGATTAAAAGTAGTAAAAAAGAATCACAAATAATGGAGGGGGGGGCGAAAAAGGCTCTAACGAAAAAAGAAAGAAAAAACGAATATTTTAATGTTCTGAAGACAGAATTTGACTTCATATTCAATAAAAAAAAATTTTTTTTTTTTTTCATTTTTGCTAAATTTTTTTTTCATAGCTTTTTCACTCAAACATATATTGAATATTTATTTATTTCATTGACCATTTCAGGTAAATAAGAAAACCTGCAAAAATGTTATTTTATCTTATTTCGAAATACATTTATCGCTGACATTTTTGCATTCATCAGTTGCCGGAAAATAAGTGTTGCACCTTTACCATTGCATGGTGTGCTTCGTGAGGGCCATTGTGTTTTGTGTATATCTTTTAGTAAATCCAAAGAATTGACCTAATAAAATCCCAATAAAACATTCAGTTTTTACTCTCTATTTTTAAAGGTTGATCTCTCCAACAAATATATCTTTTCTTTATTTTCCTTGCATCATTCTTAGGTTTTTTGGTTTTTTTAAAAACTTTTTTGCTCTTTCTTTTAATTTTAATTTTTAAAAATCATAACTTCTGTTTCATCATAATTTTTTAAAGTTGTAACCCTATCCCCTTTCCTCTACTGGTCCTATACTGGGTAACTTTTTTTTGTCGGGCAGCCTCGTAACCTCTTCTTTTCCTATTAGGCTCTTTGGAGCCCAGGAGATTGAGCGCTGGTGGTGGGGTCGCTTTCAGGCTTGGTTCAACTGATAACTGACAGATAATGAAGATAGTTAAGTATCCTTGGTAGAGGGCGAGGTCATGTGATCTGCATTTCCTCAGGGAATAGTCCAGGAGACTGAAGTAAGAGGTAATTCCTTAATAAGTTTCTCCATCAGCACTCACTAAATGTCGAGGTATTCTCAAGTGTCATGTTGTGCATGGATGTGTGTCCCTTGAGGTATTTCTGGTGTGGTCATAGTGCTTTTCTAGTAGACACTTTCCTGGCGACCAAACTCAATGGTAGCTCCTTGAGAGGTTTCTCCATTGACACTCGCTAAATGTTAAGATATTCTCAAGTTGCACATGGATGTGTGTCCCTTGATGTATTTTCGATATGGGTGACTGTGTCCATCACTGCCATGCTAGAAGAAGCAAAAGGCAGAACATCCACCCTCTTCGATTATAAGTCTTGCTCTGATCTTTTCCCCGATTCTCTGTCGATCGGTGACGTAATTCTGGCAGTTGTTTTTCATACATTCCTCAAATCGGCATACCTCTAAATAAAAACAATAAAAATGTTAACAATTTCAACTTTAATCTCAAACTCTGGTTTTCATCTCATTACTATCACGACTACAATTCTTATTTAGTCTCCAGCTTTTTCCAATAACCCCGGGGTAATCTTGTTACAAAGCTTCTTTCCAACCAGGGACACATAAGGTCCATAGGACTGGTGCTAAACTCCATTTTTTAAGCCTTAAATGGACTGGATGTCTCAAACCATCACCATGATAGGATGCTAGTCTATTGCCGATTATACTTTCCAACAAAGTTGCAACCTATTTCGGTGATCTCATTTTGGCCTGCATTCTCCTCAATGGTCATTACGATATACCTCAGGACCTATTATTCACTCTTGCACCAGAAAGAGGTCTACGCGGACACCACAATAAATTATTTCACCGCCAGTTTCGATTGAACCAGAGGAGGGCTGCCTTCTCAATCAGGATCCCTGGAGAGGGAATAAGTGCACCAACAACGCAGCAATTCAAGGTGAATTTGCACAGGTGCTGGGCTATTGTATTCTCTTCTGTGTAAATTTCTACTACCCTTTCCTTACATGGTAACTGAAACGTGCTTGTTTTATTTTTGCCAAATT
>OY744515.1:98568758-98608860 GCA_963556195.1 Sepiola atlantica | reverse complement strand
GAATCGAGGTTTGTTAGAAAGTTTAATGCCAAATGTGAAAAATTTACTTCATTTTTATGCTTTCTTTTTTTTAAATGCCAGTTATTTTTTCTTTTAATCAGCTTTCATTTTTTTTCAATTTCTTCTTCCATAATTTTAATTTGTTTGTCCTTTAACTGAAAATTAAATTCGAGAAAGAGAGAAAAGAAATTGATTATACATAAATATTGTATACTCTCTATGCTTATGTATATTTGAACACAATCTCTCTCACACACACACACGCATATGTGTCAGCTACAAACAGACTGTTTTGCTGTATCACAGCTCTTCAGTGTGGCTAGACATGCGAGTGCGTCAGGCTGAGTTTGAAACCTGATTGTTTTGTCGGCCCAAGCGAGAAATGGAAATCTTACTGTTTAAACAAACAACATTAGCAGTTGAAGAGAGCTCTATTCGTTTTTACAAAGCGCTTTGTATTACGCCTAATGCCAGCCAGCGATTTCACTTTTCACAGGGCTCAACCCACTAAGGTATGACAGGAATAGTCATCTACAGATTGTGTTGTTTTATCCTAACCCTTCAGTGTGGCTAGGCAGTAAAGTGCTTCAAGCGGAGATTAAAACCTGGTTGTTTGTTCAACAGTTTAAACTTTTATCCACTGTGCCATCGGCCCAAGCGAGAAAGGGAAATCTTACTGTTTATATAAACAAAAACATGAAAATCAACCGCTGGAACTGAACTGAATGAAGACAGACTTTGAACACACAAAACACTCATTATTCTTACAATAGAGCTTTATACAGCTTAATCACATTCACACACCTGTTCTCATTAGTTAAGCAACGTTGAGCCTGGTCACTACCAGATGAGTGACCATTTTGAAATATCAGGCGCTAGATGTGGGAGGACGGTGATACTTCCCTGCAGAAACTGATGTTGTCAAAATTATCTCTCCTGACTAGGATATACACGTGACTGGGAACAGCTTGTGAATTAAATATTCACTAAACAACCCCTTCTTCGAAGGATACAAGCTCATCCCAGCTATACTGTAGTTTTATGGGTAATCCAATAATCAGAATTGTATTAATAAATCAATTTGCCTCCACACGAGGGCAAAGTTGGATACAAGAGAGTTATTCAGCTCCTCAAAGAATTCTGGGTGGGGACAAAAATAACTTGTCCCAGTCGAGAAGGGGTTCTCCATTGACAGATGGCAAAACAGATACTAGACTTTGATCCTAAACACCCTTGAACAATTTTTATACATTTGAATACAAATTTGAATTGACTAGCAGGGTTGAAGAGTCAGAGGTTTTGGAAGGAGACGAAGTCAAACTCTAAAAAATGCTAGGAGTAAGATTCAGATTTTTTTAATCTGAAGAATCAACAGACAGTCTATTGAAATGCTTTAAAATAAGAAATCGAATATTTTAGAATTCTTGGAGTCGGAGTTAGACATATCTTCCAACTTCGCAAACCTGGTAAACACGAACATGGGATGAATTTTTTGTGAAAGTAAACCACCTGTCATTCAATAAAACTTGTATACACCACTGCCCTGCGACATATCAAATCAACACAATCCTGGTTGCGGCACGCCAGATGAAGAAAATTGCCGGTCTCACTCTACATGTCTCCATGAGAAAGTATGTCGCATAATGACGTCTCAAGTAGTACGGCCACGTCGTCTGCTATCAGTCATCCGAAACGCTCCAAAGTGTATCCTACATTGATGTCAATGGCCAAGAGTCACATGGTAGGCCGCTTAAGACATGGAGGGGATTAGTTGATGACGACCTCATCCCATGGCAGGCAGGCACAAGCGAAATGGCAACAGACAGGAAAAGTTGGAAGTCACTCACGAAAGATCCAACCTCGGCATGAGACAAAGACGAAAAATTAAA
The DNA here is from genome assembly GCA_963556195.1 of Sepiola atlantica. Taxonomy (NCBI): domain Eukaryota; kingdom Metazoa; phylum Mollusca; class Cephalopoda; order Sepiida; family Sepiolidae; genus Sepiola; species Sepiola atlantica. The sequence continues at coordinate 98,606,971 of OY744515.1, read as the reverse complement.
ATAATAATGATGCCCGAAGAAAAAAGGCAATGGGTATGGTAGTTTTGTTTTACGGCATATCAACCCTTTTTGGGTTATTTAATGCCGAATCTGGTCATTATAGTAAAAGTTTTTATGCTTCAAGTTCTTTATATCTTCAAATGTTTAATCATCGTTTTTGGTTTGGTAGTTTTGTTTTACGGCATATCAACCCTTTTTGGGTTATTTAATGCCGAATCTGGTCATTATAGTAAAAGTTTTTATGCTTCAAGTTCTTTATATCTTCAAATGTTTAATCATCGTTTTTGGTTTGGTAGTTTTGTTTTACGGCATATCAACCCTTTTTGGGTTATTTAATGCCGAATCTGGTCATTATAGTAAAAGTTTTTATGCTTCAAGTTCTTTATATCTTCAAATGTTTAATCATCGTTTTTGGTTTGGTAGTTTTGTTTTACGGCATATCAACCCTTTTTGGGTTATTTAATGCCGAATCTGGTCATTATAGTAAAAGTTTTTATGCTTCAAGTTCTTTATATCTTCAAATGTTTAATCATCGTTTTTGGTTTGGTAGTTTTGTTTTACGGCATATCAACCCTTTTTGGGTTATTTAATGCCGAATCTGGTCATTATAGTAAAAGTTTTTATGCTTCAAGTTCTTTATATCTTCAAATGTTTAATCATCGTTTTTGGTTTGGTAGTTTTGTTTTACGGCATATCAACCCTTTTTGGGTTATTTAATGCCGAATCTGGTCATTATAGTAAAAGTTTTTATGCTTCAAGTTCTTTATATCTTCAAATGTTTAATCATCGTTTTTGGTTTGGTAGTTTTGTTTTACGGCATATCAACCCTTTTTGGGTTATTTAATGCCGAATCTGGTCATTATAGTAAAAGTTTTTATGCTTCAAGTTCTTTATATCTTCAAATGTTTAATCATCGTTTTTGGTTTGGTAGTTTTGTTTTACGGCATATCAACCCTTTTCGGGCCATCTAATGCCGAATCCGGTCATTATAGTAAAAGATTTATGCTTCAAGTTCTAAAAATAAAATAAAAAAGGGGAGGGAGAAAGGGAGAGGGGCTGTTGTTTTTGTTTTTGGTTTTGTAGAACATAATTAAGTTTTACAAAAAAAAAAAAAAAAAAAAAAAAAAAAAAACGTCAATGTAGGTGAATTTCGTCTCAGGGAGCCACAGGGCAGCCTGATCTGGTATCACCAGAAAAGGCAATGAGATTTTCTAGGATACTTAATTTTATAAATGTGATAACCTGCCAGTGCCAGGTAGTGTTGCTAGTATGAAATAACAACTTGAATTATATCTGTGTCCAAATTCAATGCAGATTCAATAGAAGAAAAAATTAAAAGTCTCAGTACAGAAAAACAATCTAAAAATAACCAATCGATGAATGAATTTCTATTTTGTTCAAAATGTTTGCAAATAAAACTTTACATTTAACAAAAATGAGAGTCTCACACAAAAGCAGTTCAAATCTTGTCTTCATTTCCTCCGAGTATCAACATTCACTTCACTCGTCTTTTCCAATTCAATCTAACCATGATTTTCCTATTTTTTATGAATGCAACAGTTTATTAAAAAAAAAAAAAATTAAAAAAGAAATGTCAAATTTAAAAGGAATATAATTATAAAAAATATAACTGACAAATATATTTGACTAACCAAATTCATTTTGGAATAACATATTTTATACACCGTAGTTCCTGGATAAACCGTAGTTCCTGGATAAACCGTTTCAAAAGCATGGATGTCCTAAATCGCAGAAAACCTTGGAAGCAAGTGATTAGACAAGACAGCACAGAAGGGAATTTGCAGACAGCTGCACCGTGAGAACTGGAGAGTGAGCTTGCATAATATCAGAAAACGTCTGATCCCTAAACAAGGGAAATGTGACGCTTAATAATAAGAAGAAAACTTCTTTAATATTTTCAGGCTATAATTTTTGGAAGTTTATTTTCATGTTAAGGTGAGATTGTTTAAATCCAAATTAAAAAAATCGATTGACTTAGAAAAACAGAAATGATCATGCGTTTCGTTATTCTCACTTTGGTTGGTGAGTTGTCGGGTTTTACAGCATGTCAACCGTCATCGGGTAATTTGATGCTGAAACCGTACATATGTTTGCAGATTATTCTGTTTTATAGGCACATATTTTCTAACCAACTAGCCTGTAAAATGATAGCTTCTATTCAACCTATAGTTGGGACCGTGACATGTACTACCACTCCGAGTCAGAGTGGAGCTGGGAGTAGTGGTAACCAGAGTTGCGGAGTCAGAGGTTTTGGAAGGAGTCAAAGTCCAAGAATATTAAGGAATCAGATGTTTTCATCTCTAAAGAATCAACAGTCTGAATACTGGAAGACGTTAAAAATAAGGAGTTAGAGTCAGATATTTTGCAATTCTAGGAGTCGGAGTCAGACCATATACATTCTGACGCCACAATGCTGGAACTAAGGGGTGCTTCCACACTGGCTGCAATCTTGTGTCATACCCAAGAGAGCTGGCAGAGAGGGGCGCTTGAGTAGTTGATAGGGTTTGGAAATAATGTAGGCAGAGGGAAAAGGTAGAAAGGGTTGTGAAAGATGGATTTTGAGATGGTGGGGAAGGATAGGGGCACACCTTGCCCAAGGATGACTGAGACAGTTTAGTGTTGTGTCCTTTCCAAATTCTATTTAACCAAAACATGTAACTCTGACAGGTACTACTACTTCGAGTCAGACTGGACCTTGGAGTAACTAAGGGGTAACTACACACTCCCCAAAGCTCCCAAATTGGGGCCTCACCACTAGATGCGTTTTTAGGTTATACTCAAAACCAGAGTACTAGTGTATAATGGTTAATCATGGATAGTCTTCACTGGAAAAAAACGTCCCAAAGTAAGAGGAGGAAACTGAGAGGAAGGGAGAGAGGTAGAGAGAGAGGGTACTGAGAGAGAGAGAGAGAGAGAGTGAGAGAGAGAGAGAGGGGGGAGCAATTATATAGAGGGAGGAAAAATATTTAGACAGGAGAATGGACACAAGATATCAGATCAAGACAGAGCAGTAAAGATGAGCCGTTGAGGATAAAGAGATAAAACTGGATCAAGTAGAGGTGGATAGCAAATACTGGATCAATTGAAGGATTAAATAAACTTGTAAAAAATATTTCTTTTAAATCTCAGCTCAACCCCTCTTTTCTTTACTTTTATTATTTTTAGATTCATCCACAAATCTAGGTAAGAGGCTCTGTCAGTCGGTCAGGCTTAAGTTTTTTTTCTTCTAAAAAGCATCTTTAGATTCATCCACACAATACTACAAGACTGCTTCCCTGCTGACTAAAACAGTCGTCTTTAAGTTCAATGTCAATTTTTCAAATTTATTTTTTACTAATGGGTCACTTCTTATGGTCCAGGGGCCACTCGATAAGAGTTTAAGAGATTGTCAGTTGAACAATGATCGCCAACACGAGAGGATTGAAAACGATGGGAGGAGTGGGCAGAAAATTACTTAAGAGGAATTGATTATCCAAGAGGACGGCTCAACAAGTATTTGTTTACATAAGACTTGAAGATCGTGTTGCAGTCGGCTAGGAAGCAGCTTCGTGGTATTTTGTTCCACAGATGTCGAGCTGCCCTCTTAAATAATCAAATTCTGCCCTTTCCACATATTGTTTCCAATCCTATCATAGTATTGTTCATAATTATCAATTAACCTTCATCCTCAAGTGGCTTTTGGCTATGGTAACTGGTGACTCATTAATATAAATTAAGAAAAATCAAGTCTTATTTCAGTTGCGTCTAGGCATCTCTCTAAGAGGCTTTGTCCGTCGATTTCGCATGCTGACATTAGAAATAGCATTCAGAGCTATGTGTACGTATAAAGACCTGATCAAAGATAAATTAGTTTGGAAGTCAATTTCTTAAAGCCTTTTGGATGATGATGAGCGAACTCATTATGTAAAACCAAAACAACTAATAACATTACTCATGCCATAGTTTTATTTTAGACAAACGGAGAATAAACTTATACTTTATTGGTTTGTTTCTTACACTCATATTGCAAACACAATTTCTTTATTAACTTCTTATGTTATTTTTGCGAAAAAATAAAATCTTCTTTCTTTGCCAGCCCAAAGATTGACTAACAGTTTTTTTTTTTTTTTAAAACTTAAAACTAATATAGCAAAGACTCAGTTGAAATAGCATTCTCATCGCTAAACGTGCAGATTCAATGGACACAACTGAATATTCATTCTTATTTTTTTCTTTCTTTTAGATAGCAGTTTCTATTACATTGGATTCTATCTTAAAACATGAGCGGCCATTTTTTCTTCTTTCTTTTCAAGAAAAGAAAGTAATTTTAGGCGCTATCACATACATAAATCCCTTGAGCCTAAATTCATTGAGAGACACAGGAAGAACGGATTCCTGTTTGTTGTTATACAATGCAATATTTTTTTTCTTTCGTACATGTCACAGCATATTTTGTTTATTATTACCCCACCATTAAATCACTCCTCCTTTCTGCAACCTCATATTGTGTTTCAAGTAAACAGACTTGTTAGAAAATTTAGAAATTTTACATTATGCATACATGTTGTTTCAACGAATTTTCAAACCCGGAAGCTCCCATTTCTCCTTCTCCTCCTCCCACACATTTTATGTGTTCTCAGAGATATATACTAGCAAGACTACTTAGCATCGCCCAGGGTCCTAATTTCCGTAAACACTCTGCATTGTAATTTGAAATGTTTATGTTCATTTTAGGATCAAATCAGAATAAAATTACTTTTGTCCAGGTGAAGTTCAAACATAACCTCTACAGAGAAAGAAAGTGATTCTGTATATGTTCCATTCCCTCTATCAGCCAAACACAATGAGAGAGAGAGAGAGAGAGAGAGAGAGAGAGAAAGAGAAACAGAGAGAGAGAGAGAAACAGAGAGAGAGAGAGAGAAACAGAGAGAGAGAGAGAGAAACAGAGAGAGAGAAACAGAGAGAGAGAGAGAAACAGAGATAGAGAGAGAAACAGAGAAACAGAGAGAGAGATAGGGCGAGAGAGAGGGCGAGAGAGAGGGCGAGAGAGAGGGCGAGAGAGAGGGTGAGAGAGAGGGTGAGAGAGAGAGAGAGGGAGACAAATGAAGACTTCTTTTCCCTCTTTTTCACCAATGTACAAATATTTGTTATAAAAATAGCATCCGGTGAATTGGGTAGTAGTATCAGGACTTATAACAGTGGGGATGATTAGCTCCTTTGACTATGATATTAGTAATCAAAACAAAAACTGTTGATCAGATAAAATAAGAAATTCGATGTAAATTAATTTTTTTCTTTTTTAACAACACTGACCAATATTTGTCCTATCTGACTAAAAGAAATAACAGATTTTTTACCTACTTTTCTTAATAAAGCTATCGATCACAAAAATAACACATGATTAATCCATGTGTGGTTTTGTTGTAATTTAAAATCTCTTTCTCAGCTAAAAATAACGAATTTCTTCATGTGCGAAAAATAAAAAATCGCCCCATAGAAAACAAAAGCATGTAAATTATAAGCGTTATGTTAATATTTTGAACAGTCCTCTGTCCTTCATTAAAAAAAATATTTTTTTTGATGAAAACAAATAGACAACTTTTATAAGTGGCTGCACAACAGATACCTTTGAGTCTAGTTGTTTATAAAAGTTGCCGATTTCTTTTTATCAAGAAAAATATTTTCTTAATAAAGAACAGAGGACTGTCCGCAATATTAATATTATAATAACACTTACATGGTTTTACATGCTTTTATTCTTTCCATAAGGCTATTTTTAAAAAAATTTCCAACATGAAGAAATTCAGTATTTTTAACCGAGAAATACACACACATATATACATATCTATATATGGGAATAGTTTTTTTCTCTTTGTGATAAGGAATGAATTATCAGTTCAGCCTAAAGAAATGGGAAAATCTGTTTTTATGTTTTGTGTCCAATGGAATAAGTAAACTAAAACCGTGTTTATCTCTCCCTTTTTTTGTTGTTGTTTAACGTAAAGAACATTCCATGGATTTCTGAAAGTGTAAAAAAGAAGACCCCCCCCCTTCCAATAAAACAAGGTGTGTAAGAAAATAAGGAACGAATCAACCAAACAGAAGAACGTACGATGATCAAGCGAAGGATAAACGATAATGGAGGGAGAAGGCGATCAGGGAATCGAAAAAGATTGAAAATGTGGCGGAAGCAGCGACGATACAAATGCAACTATACATGATGGCTATACAAAGGTAAATTACAGCTAAATTATGTTGACATACCAGTTCTTGTTAGATGACCAAAGTTAAGCAACGTTGAAACTGATTAATACTTAGATGAGTGACCATTTGAAAATACCAGGTGCTGTTAGCAAACACCCCATCCAAATTAAATTAAATTTGGCAAAAATAAAACAAGCACGTTTCAGTTACCATGTAAGGAAAGGGTGGTAGAAATTTACACAGAAGAGAATACAATAGCCCAGCACCTGTGCAAATTCACCTTGAATTGCTGCGTTGTTGGTGCACTTATTCTCTCTCCAGGGATCCTGATTGAGAAGGCAGCCCTCCTCTGGTTCAATCGAAACTGGCGGTGAAATAATTTATTGTGGTGTCCGCGTAGACCTCTTTTTGGTGCAAGAGTGAATAATAGGTCCTGAGGTATATCGTAATGACCATTGAGGAGATTGTAGGCCAAAACAAGATCACCGAAATAGGTTGCAACTTTGTTGGAAAGTATAATCGGCAACAGACTAGCATCCTATCATGGTGATGGTTTGAGATATCCAGTCCGTTTAAGGCTTAAAAAATGGAGTTTAGCACCAGTCCTATGGACCTTATGTGTCCCTGGTTGGAAAGAAGCTTTGTAACAAGATTACCCCGGGGTTATTGGAAAAAGCTGGAGACTAAATAAGAATTGTAGTCTTGATAGTAATGAGATGAAAACCAGAGTTTGAGATTAAAGTTGAAATTGTTAACATTTTTATTGTTTTTATTTAGAGGTATGCCGATTTGAGGAATGTATGAAAAACAACTGCCAGAATTACGTCACCGATCGACAGAGAATCGGGGAAAAGATCAGAGCAAGACTTATAATCGAAGAGGGTGGACGTTCGGCCTTTTGCTTCTTCTAGCATGGCAGTGATGGACACAGTCACCCATATCGAAAATACATCAAGGGACACACATCCATGTGCAACTTGAGAATATCTTAACATTTAGCGAGTGTCAATGGAGAAACCTCTCAAGGAGCTACCATTGAGTTCGGTCGCCAGGAAAGTGCCTACTAGAAAAGCACTATGACCACACCAGAAATACCTCAAGGGACACACATCCATGCACAACATGACACTTGAGAATACCTCGACATTTAGTGAGTGCTGATGGAGAAACTTATTAAGGAATTACCTCTTACTTCAGTCTCCTGGACTATCCCCTGAGGAAATGCAGATCATATGACCTCGCCCTCTACCAAGGATACTTAACTATCTTCATTATCTGTCAGTTATCAGTTGAACCAAGCCTGAAAGCGACCCCACCACCAGCGCTCAATCTCCTGGGCTCCAAAGAGCCTAATAGGGAAAGAAGAGATTACGAGGCTGCCTGACAAAAAAAGTTACCCAGTATAGGACCAGTAGAGGAAAGGGGATAGGGTTACAACTTTAAAAAATTATGATAAAACAAAAGTTATGATTTTTTTAAATTAAAATTAAAAGAAAGAGCAAAAAAGTTTTTAAAAAACCCCAAAAACCTAAGAATGATGCAAGGAAAATAAAGAAAAGATATATTTGTTGGAGAGATCAACCTTTAAAAATAGGGAGTCAAAACAATGTTTTATTGGGATTTTATTAGGTCAATTCTTTGGATTTACTAAAAGATATACACAAAACACAATGGCCCTTACGAAGCGCACCATGCAATGGTAAAGGTGCAACACTTATTTTCCGGCAACTGATGAATGCAAAAATGTCAGCGATAAATGTATTTCGAAATAAGATAAAATAACATTTTTGCAGGTTTTCTTATTTACCTGAAATGGTCAATGAAATAAATAAATATTCAATATATGTTTGAGTGAAAAAGCTATGAAAAAAAAATTAGCAAAAATGAAAAAAAAAAAAAAAAAAATTTATTGAATATGAAGTCAAATTCTGTCTTCAGAACATTAAAATATTCGTTTTTTCTTTCTTCTTTCATTAGAGCCTTTTTCGTCCCCCCCCCTCCATTATTTGTGATTCTTTTTTACTACTTTTAATCAGGACAAAATTATGAGGGAACCCCACTGCCATCAAACAAGTATAAATGGTTGTGTGTGTGTGTAGCATCATCAATTTATTTACACTGCAACTGCTGATGGCAGTCTCCCTTGATTTTAAGATTGTATCTTACTTTGCTTAAATGTAATACTAGTTATGGCTTCTTGACCAATACGTCAGGGAAAATGTTGAACTTACATTTAATACTTGTTTAAATTTCTAGCAATCCCTGGTGGTTTAGAGGCATCGTAGACGTATAATTTGTGGATTAAGGGTGTGTCATGTGAAAACGGATGGTCTGGCAAAATGGTTAATCCGATAATCTCTAGAACCAAAGGTGTCAGAAAATCTCTGTTGCACCTGTATTATAAATGTACATTATGTTAGATCACCTAAGTTAAGCGACGTTGAGCCTGGCAAGTACTAAGATGGGTGACCATTTGGGAATACTACACGCTGTATGTGGGAGGACAATTAAATCTCCCTGAAAAAAAAAAATATATAATAATACTTCCCTGAAGATGTCTTTAGCAAGTACTTCAGTAGCAGCTACTAATCTACATGTGTTAACGAAAAAACACCACCTCGGCGGCAGTTCTGTTCTCAATCATGTGGTGAAGCTATCTAGCTAGATTATATATATATATATAAATATATGAGAGAGAGAGAGAGAGAGAGAGTATGCAATTATTTTTTTTGTTGTTTTTTTTTTGTTAATGTTGCAAAACAATGAAATAAAGAGGTTCTATTATTACAGCATTTGGGATGTATGGATTAAAGGCACAAGCCCACACAAGCAGAATGTAAGACTCAAACGTATGATGGAGGAGGGAGGGGGGGATAAAGCAGCAGATGTGAGAATTGTGGATCTTGAAATAATAATTTCTCGAATAAAAAAAACCTTGAAAGATCCGTATAAAATAATGAAAGAAAGGGAAGTGAGAAGATCTCTTGAACCTGAAGCGGGAATAAAAAAATAAATAAATGAATTTAAAAAAAAAAGCAATTAAATAGAAAAAATGATTTTTTCCAAAATAGTTTATAATCCAGGGTGTGAAGAAGAGAAATTGTAAAATATGAAAGAGAAAATCGAAAGCAAATAAGGAAACAAAAAAATAGTAAAGCTATTTTTAAGATGAAAGAAAACCTATACGCACTTCCATACTAGTTTTATCCGATATGAATAAAAGTAAAAAAAAAAACTAAAAACAAACAAATTGTATCCACTCACACAATTTGGAATTAAAATATATTTATAATATGGTCATATCTGATTTCTCACTCTTCTTTCTTTTCATCCCCCCCCCTGTCAATTATCTTTCCTTATTCATCTGTAATGCTTTCTCCGATGTGAAAACGTCTCTTCTCTTGTATTATTTGGATTGTTCAGACTACTAGTATTATCTTGGGTGTTATTCTCACAACGTTTCGGCCGATGTTACCTCCTATCTTCTTCGGGTGTTATCTGGACATACCTCTTATTGGTGAATGATGGAAAGAATGGTTTGTTGGAAAAAAGAACAAAACCAATGTCGTTAGAATTCAAATTGTGTGATGTCTTTATGAAACGGAAAGAGTGTTGAGTCGTTTCCATTTTCATATTAATTCAAGTCCGTACCGATTTGATCTCTTGGCTTTTGCATAAATGAAGAAAATATATAATACACCGAAACGTCATATGGATTAAATATAACTTTCTACACATAAACACATTTTGTAGTCAATTGTATACTAGTATCTAAGACCTAAAATTTTTTTATCACTTCCCAATTGTCTCTTCTGTTTATAAATTGTCGATGTGGATTTCCAAATATCACACACACCATGACAGAACTAACTAACCCTCAATAAGGGACACCCTTCTTAATTTGCACCCACAGACCTAATTATGAGACCACCCTCCTTCTGGTCTTTTTTTCTTCAAGGGACCCCTAAGGTTAAGCACCAAATTTTTTCACCGGCTAGAGATGAATGTGTAATTCCAAGGCAACTAGACAGTCAGTGATGAATGGTCATTTTTTGGGCAGGAAACTGAGTATGACAACTGTTGGAAAAATATTTCCTGATAGTCGGGGAGGGGGGGGGGATTGCAAAAAAATAAATTCTCTTTTAGCGACCACCCAACAGGGTTTGGTAACAATGAGTAACAATGCCGAGAACGAATTTCTCTGCTGGAGCAAAATCGAACGGTCTAGTCTCCACTGAGCCGAAGAACACTCCGCCGTAAGAGAATGGTGGAACCTATATATATATATATATATATATATAGTTTTATAACTACTTCTCCTAAGCATAAATATATTCGTCCAACTTCGCTCCTTGGTGGTCATACCCCCCCCCCCCCCCGGCTTCATCCAGCCCGGTCAATAGGCATAACCATCCACTTTTTTTTACACTCCCAACAAACACAACAAAAATCAAAACAAAAAAAAGTGTCCGAAATCCTTGATTTTCAGGTTATATTGTCTGTTTTACTTCGCAGGCAATAAGTCTCAATAGCAGGAAAAAAGATCCCTAAGTGAATAAAAACTCCCCAGGGGAGCAGCCGTGTGCTTGACAGAAGAAAGAGTAATAGATGGAATATGGTAATTAGAATCCCCTCAGAGATTCTCCTTTAGTAGCTGTGGTGCGCTCGTTCCGATAACATGATTCGCCGTTAAACCCTTCCCCCTATGCATGCGGCTGAGACTCATTGCTCATTTAACAGTTACATTCCAGCTTTGAAAATATAGAAAGTTCGAACTTTAATGGATGTATTAATTTTCAGAGTTCGAACCATCTTCAAATTAATGTTCCTGCTGCCAAACATGGCGACAGAATATGAAGACCATTCTATTGAAGTCAGATTGAGGATAACATTGTTTTAGTGCCGTTTTTCTTTGCAGAAAAATAAGTCACGATAGAAAGAACAGGTTAAAGGTCTTCAAGAAAATGAATAATCCTCAGGGGGCAGCCGTAAGCTTGACAGAAGAAAAAGTAATAGAAGGAATATGGTAACTGGAATTTCTTCAGTGTTTCTCCTTTAGGAGCTGTGTTGCGCTCCTCCGATGAAATGACATGCTGTCAACCTCCCCCCCACGCATGCGACCGAAATTCATTGCCCTTGATATCTCCGGTCAGTGTCTCCTAACCACCATCATTGACCATACTGAATTCCTTTCTTTGCTCCACCAAGAAAACCCGCTCCCCTATTTCAACAGCTCGGTCTTGGTCCGCAAGAAAGTGAAGAATCCAACAACTTCTTTTTTTCAATGTGGTGAAAAAATATTTCCTGACTATACCCTGAAGGGGGCCGAGGTAGTAGTCGGGGTAGGGGTTGGGGGTGCAGAAAAAAATGCTCTTTTAGTGACCCATCCAACAGGGTTTGGTAACAATGAGTAACAATGCTGAGAACGAATTTTTCTGCTGGAGCAAAATCGAACGGTCTAGTCTCCACTGAGTCAAAGAACACTCCGCCGTAAGAGAATGGTAGAACCTGTATATATAGGTTTTGTAATTACCTCCCCTACCCCTATTCCTGACCATAAATATACTCGTCCAAGTTCGCTCCTTGGTGCCCCCCCCCCCTCGAAGGTGTCAACCTCTATCAATAGGTATTACCATCCACCTTTTTTCACATGACATCCAGAAAGTAAACATCTTAATAAATATCTTATACTCTTAACCCTGTAATTAAGCAGTTTTTCTTAAAACATTTTATACATCATGAATATTTAAATAAGTAAAAGTTTATTTGAAGATGGTTGTCTATTAAAACCCGAGAAGCAGACTACCATTTATTTGAATTTATATTAGTTCTACAAATGTTTAATTTGAATGCATTGATCACTTTTAGATATTTTTTATTTTTGCCACTATCATGGTTACAGTGGATTGTGGAAAATGTTATTTTCTACACACACACACACACACACACACACACACACACACACACACACACCTTTCTCCCCCTATTGTGCCCCTTTGTACGTCCGATTCAATTGATTTGTACACTGTCTGAAGTGGTTTGTATTGTCCATATATCTACTCCTGCACCCTATCTAATTTGCTGTATACCTGGGAGTGAACTACACTCTAGTCTTGATGCCATATTTTGGCTTTAAAGTTGGTGTCTACCTTGTGCTGGTGAAGAGACTTGATATCAATAAAAACCAATATCGTCCTAAAAACGATCGTACACAAACTTGTTTATGTTGAATTCTTGGAACTAAAGTAAATGATTATGTCGTAATTAAGGTTACCTAAAATATATATATAATATATGTATATATATATATATGCTTTACGAACTATAAATCTAATAATTGAATGAAAACAAGTATTGCTTAATATTTTCTTTTATTGCATTAATAATGAAGAGCATAATAAATTGTTTAAAACAGTTTTTTAAAAAAAAGAGAAAAGAATAAAATTTGTCCATCTTTAACAGAGGAAGGCTGCAGGGCAGTTGAAAATTGTGATGTAATTTTTTTTTTTTAACTTATCCCAAAAAACTTATCTTATTAACTAAAAAAAAAAAAGTACTATTATAATATTTTATATTTTTCTTTGTGATACAATTCTCATAGAATTTAAGGTGTATAGGTGAATATTTCATATGCATCATCCATTTCATCAAAACGTAAGATGAATTGACTAAAATCCATCTCACATGAAAGTTTTTCCAGATATTAATATTCACTATCAAAATTAGAAATCACACACACACACACACACACACACACACAGTGTTGCCATGCCGTAAAAAATGGTGCATACTTTATTCATTATCTGCGAACTAATCTATATTTTTTATAATTAACATCACTTTGAGAAAGCAGTTGGATCGTTTACCTTACAAACAATACTAAATAGTTCAGTTAGTTACAGATGATTCTCGTTTTGAATATATACCGAGTTACCTCCCTTAGTATGACATGCAAAGGAATAGCTATTTATAAATAACTAGAAGAATATCCGTCCTGAGTGGGTATTTTTCTAGTTATTTAAATTTCAAAATAATTTACATCTGTATTAAAATTGATTGTTTAAGAAATAAGAACGCTTTCATTCAGGATAAAAAATATTCTTCTTCCCGACTTTTTGTAATAAAAAATACAAACAAAAAAAACACGGATATTTTTATCATGAGGTTTTCTCATACAATTTTGATTTACAAATGCCAATACGTAGTTAAAGAAAGAATAAATTGTTTTGGGCTATTAAAATAATTTCCAATGCTATTGATAATGTTTACCCATTCATTGATTTATTTTTTATTATCAATTATGTTTGAATTCATGTTTTGAAACATGAAGTAAATCATAAATCTACAACATCATGCCAAAGCTATAATTATTTTGTTACAGTAATGTTTTAAGCTCTATTTATAAGAAAGTCCAAATAGGTCAGGTGGTAGAATCTCAGATTGAAGATCTCATGGTTTTGATTTCCAGTCATGGCATCTCATCTCTTGTATTTGTTGGGAATTTATTATTTACTATTAATGCAATATTTTACATTTCTAAAAGTAGTTAAGACCTCTGATATTTCCAAATGAGACAAATTCTGCAATGTATTTGTTACGTTTAAAAAAATTCTGACTGACGGACACAATTACTATAAGATAGAACATTGAAAGAGGTATACAACGTGTATAAATATGGGTTTATCCAATATCAAAATATGCATAAAGAAAAAGATGAATACAAGAAAAAAATTAAAAATAAAACCATGTTTCTCTAAGTGATTTTTCTCTTTTCTTTTCTCAGTTTGTGGATTATTAAGAGAACGACACGATGACGCCGCACACGTGGCAGATGAAGCATTTTAATGGCAAGAGAAACGAACCCATGAGGTGAGCCACAGTTGGAAAAGGATAGAAGTTTTATTTAGCAACTTTTAGATGAGCAGGGTAAGGGACGTTCACCTTTTCCACACATATCTGCAGGTTTCCTTCTGCACCAATTGTGGTGGAGGTCCTCACATGAAAGTAGCTTACGGCAACTAAACGTCATCGGACCATTCACTGGTCTTTTGTACATGCACGAACCCTGTTGGTAAACAGGTTCAAACACAGAGGAGAAGAGAAGAGAAACTCTCTCTCTACACATATATATATATATACACATATATATATATATATATATAAAAATTAAATGTATATATATATATACATATATATATATATAAAAATTAAATGTATATATATATACATATATATATATATATAAAAATTAAATGTATATATATATACATATATATATATATAAAAATTAAATGTATATATATATACATATATATATATATATATAAATTAAATGTATATATATATACATATATATATATATAAAAATTAAATGTATATATATATATATATATACATATATATATAAAAATTAAATGTATATATATATATATATATATACATATATAAAAAAATTAAATGTATATATATATATATATATACATATATATATATATAAAAATTAAATGTATATATATATATATACATATATAAAAATTAAATGTATATATATATATATATATATATATACATATATAAAAATTAAATGTATATATATCTATATATACATATACATATATACATATATAAGGTTAATACAACAAAAGATATAAAAGGCAACTAATATCTTTAATTAGTGAACATCCGGATAAAAATAAAGCTCAATATACTGGATAGAGCATTAATAGCAATAGATGAAGTGAAAGAATAAAATAAGGTGCGAATCAAATTTTATTACAGTTCAATGTTCAGACGAAGTACTTTAAAGTTCTTTACTCATGAGTTTTCAAAGAAAATCTTCTCCTCAGAGGACCATTACCGCAATTACATTACTGCAGGTAATAAAAATTAAACTTTGAAAATATATTAAAATATATATATAAAAATACATAAAGGTATATAAAACCTCAAATATATCGGCCCAAGACATACTTTTTTGTAAACCTATACAGTTCATCCAAGTCAAAAATTTTAAAAATAGCCCCAGGAAAGATATCAAATAGGTTGATTAAAAAATAATCCAAGTGGTGAATGGTGGTTCAAAAACGAAAAAAGTTATCCAGGCGGGAAATTTGTTTGCTATTTGCTGTAATAAAATTTGATTCGCACCTTATTTTATTCTTTCACTTCATCTATTGCTATATATATATATATATATAATCAGATTCACAAAGGAATCTAATTTAATTATGAATGGGAAGCTCGATATTAAGCAATTAGAGCTTATGAATATATTTCAAAATTTTTATTATTATATCAAAGATATTTTTTTTTCTGTTTATAATTTTGACTTAAGAATTCTGAAAAGAAGAATTTGGTTTTATGGTAAACTACCTCGATATTTTGTTTACTATACAGATTTCTTTTTAAACAATTGTAAATCCGATGACTTGGTTTGGGTATGAATTATTATAAGATGATTTAATAAAAATCTTGAAATAATAAATATATAGCATAAAATATAGGCATACGCATAAAAGCACAGAGGATGCAGAATATGATAATAAAATAAAAATTAAGACGGATTTTTTTTTTCATTTTAAATTTCATGTATTTGTATTTACGTTTTGCAATCATTTCGCTAAAAACATAGCCTCGTCAAGCAGACAGATATTATAAGTAGTAACTGTTGTCCGTCAGAATGGAAAAAGGACGAAGATGTTATTTTCTTTTTTTATATACTGGTCTCTTGTTTTTGAATATGGGAAACGCTGTGCAGCATGGAAACGTTAAAATATGAACACACCAATTTTTTTAATAAATATATATATATATATATATATATATATATATAAAGAGAGACAGAGATGAGTGTTATAAACCCTTAAATGCCTATTGTTTCAAATATGACACACTTAAACAAAATGCCTATTTAATATAATTTTCTACGAACATGTCTCAAACTACAACTTGTTTCTCATCTGCAACGAACCTGTTAGCATGTATGAATAGGTATTAGTATGATGTTGCATCAGCACACACGCTAAATAGGTAATCAATATCTTCAACGATAATTTTTTTTTTAAATCCAATATAAAAAATAAAGTATTTAAGGGTTAGGACGAAACATATGTATGTGGATAAATAAAATATTTATAATAAAAAAAATATATATATATATATATATTATAGAATTTAAAAATATATATATATATATTTATTAAATGAATAAAATCATTTTTACAGACATTTATGAAAAATAATTTTATTCATTAAAAAAATATATAAAAAATAAAATAACGTTTGTTTTTTTTCAAAATTCTATAATACATTTCAAAAAGCGGTTTCTTAAAGATGTGTACACCCCTTCAAATTCATATATATATATATATATATATATATATATATATATATGGATATATATGGATAATGAAGTGGATAACATTTGTATAGTTTACAAGTATATTAACTCATTAAGTATTCAAACAAGGACTACACATATAAAAATACCTTTAAACCATGGGTTTTCAAAAATAATGCTCTTATCGTCAGAAGGTCTGATCAATAATAATTGAATATTAATTAATTACCAGAAGTGAATATCTTGAAAATGGCAAAGTGAAGAATTTTAAAAAAATATTTAAGGGAAAAATGTCTCGATTTATGTCATGAAACATATCAAACATGCCTCGAACTATGGGCAGAATATTGTATCAAATTCGAATGATCCAAAATGTTTAAACAGTCCAAACAAAGTTGAATAATGTTCTAGTAGTTTCACAAACATATATATATATATATATATATATATATAGTAGAATCAAATACAAACCAAAAGTAAAACATTTAGTAGATGGAACCTATAGTGAAGAGGTTTAGCTCAATATACGAGATAGAGCAATTGTAGAGATAGAAGAGTGATAAATATGCGACGATTGTCCAAATTTATTTCAAATTTCAATTGTTCAATGCAAGGTGTATTCAGTAATAAACTAGTGTTTATTATTCTTTCCTTAAGCCAAGGCTTTTCAAAGATCGAGATCTTATCATCAGAGGAGAAATACAGATAGATAAGTTGGCTTTTGAAAAAAGCCAAAGTTCAAATATTTGAAAAATATATGAAAAATATTATTAAAAAAATGCAGTGAAAGAGAAGTTCCGTAAAAAAGATATGTGGTTTGTCCAGGTGGTAATTTTCCGTTGAAAAGATGTCCAATGAATTGTAGAAAGCGAAAAAAACTTTTGCGTAGGGGCAGTATGGAGAGAATGTTCAAATATAAGTAAATCCAAATGCACTTAAATGGAATTGAAAAGAGAAAAGCTGGCCATTATTGCTAACTTCCTGGACCATAGAAAAAGGCAAATGACATCAAGTCCAAAGAAAACATAAATGAAACAAAAAAGCTAAATTTGGGGTTAGGGGGAGGGGGAGTTAAAGAGCGAGGGGGTAGTAGTGTTCGGATTGGTTGAGATAGCGGCCGTTGCAGCTGGGAGGAAAGAAAGAAAAAAAGAAAAAGGGTTGGATGGGGGAGAGGAGGTTTAAGTGAAAGGGGGATTGAGGGTAGGAGCGGGCGATATATAGTCAAGGTTAAGAGATAGGTTATTGAGAGTAAGATTAATCTAAAGAGAGAAGGAATGGGATAAAAAAATCATATATAAAATGGATTTAGGGAATGGCAGGGTAAATTCGAAAGTATAAAGTTTGCCGATGCTAAAAATAGAATTCCAATGAGTGAACTTCTAACATTTCAAAGGTAACAAGTCAACATTTGGCGAATATTTGCAGTTACTAGCTAAGGTTTCTAGGGATTTAAAAGGGTTAAACAGATTAGTTAAAAGCATGGTAAAATAAGTAAAGGTATGTGAAAGAATGAATGATTGATTAAAATTAAAAAGAACTAGAGAATAATTAATTAAAATTAAAAATTATTTTTAATTTAAATTAAGGACCAGATGAATGATTAGAAGAGAAATTAAATGATAAAGGAGAAGAAATATTAAGGAATAAGTTCAGTAATATTAACTCGATGTATAGTTAAAGATCTAGCCTGTCCTACTCAGTTATATTAAAAATTTAGGAGAGGGGAACAGTTCAAGCGATAAGGATAGATTGTTTGTAACAATTTGTTTCGATTATAAGTAATAGGGGGTGGAATTGGGTTAGTTCAATTGAAACTTGAGTGCAGTGTCAGTGTTTAAAATCTATAGTTTAAATGGTGAGTAAGCAGTAACAGGGCAACAATTAGCAATCACAAGTTTAAATTTGATTTATTGGGAAGTTTACAAGAGGCTTCCAAGTAGTTTAAAAATATGATTAGAGAGGATGAGGGTAAAATTGGTCAAAATAAGATAAGATGAGTAAAAGAGTAAAAGACTGATAGAAAAGCGGCCCGCGAGTAGTTAGAAGAATTAGGATTATTTAAGACAGGCCAAAGTGTGTAGTTATGCAACTAGCCTGGATCACTCCATTAGTTAAAAATTTGGAGGGGGGGGGGGAGACTATCAAGGGGATGAGGTAGAAATGCTAGTAACAACTGATTTCAATATAAGTATTATGGGCCGGGGTTGGATTGAATTAAGTATACTTACATGTTAATGCTAGTGTGTTGGAGATGTAATAGGAATTACAGAGGGAGATATATGGACCAATTTGGAGGGGAAAATCGAAAATCGTAGTTAAAAAGAAGACAAAAGGAAGCTACGAGAAAAGATGTTGCCATTAGAAGGAGGCTAATATAAGGACGACATAGTGGATACGTCGAAGATAAGAAGGAAGTGAGATTAAGAGGCCATGGAGAAGTTTGTGGGCAGGTTTGCGGACAGAAAAAAATATAAGAAGTTTGAAGTAGAACTGAAGTAAAAAGAATAGGAGCTATATTGCAGAGGAGGGATAAATGTCTAGATATTAGATATGGTAATGATCGGTGGGTTGTAGGAGGAATAATGTTAGTTCAATCAACGATAGGTGCTACGGGTAGATACAGTTATTAGGTGCAATGGGGACGAAAAAAAATTTCATGGGAAGGTTTATTGGTGAGATTAGGGGCTTTAAGAATAGAAGTTAACAAAATTACCGAGATATATAGTTTAGAGCTGATGATAAGATCTCGATCTTTGAAAAGCCTTGGCTTAAGGAAAGAATAATAAACACTAGTTTATTACTGAATACACCTTGCATTGAACAATTGAAATTTGAAATAAATTTGGACAATCGTCGCATAGTTATCACTCTTCTTTCTTCTATCTCTCTCTCTCTCTCTCTCTATATATATATATATATACACACACAAGTCTGGTTGAAGACAACAGAATTTTCTCTTTTCGTTATTTTTTTTTAATCAGTGTCTCGATTCGGAGAGCAAGTTTCCCAGTCTTTGGTGGTAATTTATGGAGAATTGATACGAGAGTTATTTTTTTCGGTCATTTCAAGTATTTCCGATCTTTGTGATCTCTGCAGGGGAAAATCGAAAGCGCTTGAGATGGCCGAAAAAAGAACTCTCGGATCCATACTCCATAAATTGCCATTAGCAACCAAGAAACTTACTCGCTGAGTCGAGACTGATTAAAAATATGACGAAAAGAGAAAATTCCGTTATCTTCAACCAGACTTGTATTGATAACTTGCTGCCTAAATTATATATATATATATATATATATATATATATATATATATATATATGGAGATAGAGCGAAAGCGAGAGATTGAGAAACAAAAGTAAAAAAGGGGAAAAAATGTAGTGAATGAAAAAGGCTCTTACAAAAAAAAAAAAAAAATTGAAAATAAAAAAAAAGAATATGTTAATGTCCTGAAGATAGAATTTGATTTCATATTCAAGAAATGAAATGTTTTTTTTGCTCTTCATTTTTTTTCATAGCTTTTCACACAAACACATATTGAATATTTATTTATTTCATTGACCATTTAAGGTAAATAAGAAAACCTGCAGAAGTGTTATTTTATCTTATTTCGAAATTCATTTATCGCTGACATTCTTACATTTATCTAGAATCCATTAGACGACACAACCGTCATCATATTCGGTTTAACATCCCTGGCATGCATTCGACGGCTTTTAGAAATTGACTTCAAACCTAACCTATCTCTGGTAAGGTCTTTATTTATCCCTCTTTCTCTCAAGTCCATTTTTATCACTTCCTCCCATGTTTTCCTTGGCCTTCCCTCTGTAAACTAGACCAGCTACCTTAACTGTTCTACATTTACTGACCCCAAAACTCTCATCCATTCTTCCAACGTGGTCATATTGTCGAAGTCTACTCTTCTGCATGCATCTCCCTATCCTGTCCGGATTTAATCTTCATCTGAGATCATCAGAACTAAGCCTGTCTTTAAGACTCCCATTACACATCCATCGTATCCTTCTCATTTCTGTTCATGCAACGCATGTCCTCAACCCTCACTGGGCAGGTTTGATTTCCATACATCATCACACTACATACACATGCTTGATAGACACTTCCCTTGGTCGACAGTGGTAGCACTGCTGGTTAGTAATGGCAGAATTTCCCTGAACTTAATCAATTCACTCCTGACTCTTGCAATCACACTAATACCCGCATAACTCCCTTAAAATGTCCTTTAATTATATTTTGCAGATTTAAATTGCAAATTAACTTTGAGGAAATCATAAAATTGCTGTTAATACCTTATTGTATGAGATTCTTTTTTTTTTTCAACAAAAAAAACATACTATGACTGTTTGCATGAACTAGGGGCAGGTAACTAGTTTCTTCCGACTTCAAAATATATCTTTCATGGTAATTTTCTAGTTTATTGGTGTAAATTTCGGATTTGGTGTTGATGTTCGGCAAGAGAGATATATTTTGAAGCCGGAAATAACTAGATTCATGTGTCGCTACGTAATTTTAGTAAGAAGACAGGCAGCCATGTGCCACCATGCATAATTTCAGTTATTTTTAATTTTTATTTTAACCTAGTTCACTTCAAACAAGGCAAGTTGCCATTGTAGACGTAAGGGGCTCATGAGAATTAGGATTAAAGTTTAGAGGGTCATCATAAATTGGGAGCTGTGCAGCGAGATGCTTGTTTAAGGGTGATTTTCAAGACAGACAACCATATATGTAAATATTCGTCTTAGAAGTAAGTTGATTGTTCTCTTCGATCGAAAGTTCTATTCTATGAAAAAAAAAAAAAGAATTAAGTCTTTGTATGATATCATGGATATCAATTTTTAACACGCACCGATACTGTGATATATTACGGAATATTATTAAAAAAAAAATGAATACTTGCAAATTCAATGTATTCGATATGAATTAAGATTCGTGTATTGAAGATAAAATTGAATATTTTCATGTAAATCAAAACTGTATTTGACATTTTTAGAATGAAAAATAAATTTAATATAAAATATTTGAAAATAGGTAAAATGTAAAAAAAAAGAAAATAGTAAAATTGACTTCTACTTTATTCATTTAAATATACGAAAAATAAATTTCAAGAAATAAAATACCAAAAGTAAAATAAAATTTAAAGAAATGTTATTTCGCACTTAAAATTAGGCGGGAAATGAGGCGGGCATTCAGAAAGCCTGGCAAGCCTTAGTTGACACATGACTAAAGGAAGGTTTTCATTTTTAGACTATAAAAGAAAATTATATTATAATATCTTCCTGTCACCAATGTAACACCAATTGTCCATAAACAATAAAGTTAAAGATCAAGATGAAAAAGCTGCCACATCTCATAAAACTCTGAGGCTAGAATTATGGGAAGAAGTAGACTAAATGCTCTCAATATATCTTATTTATTTTAGGTATGAGAGAAAAGAACTTTAGAATTAGCACAATGGGAAAGCAAAGAGTAATTTAAATGATTAGAGTTTGTGAAGAAAACATTTGATCATAGAGCATTTAATGAAGAAAAGTGGGACAGACTGCAATAAAATAAATCTCTTTAACTCATCTGCCATGGCACAGAGCACTTTCTGAACACATAAAAGGATTTAACAGTTTACTTGGAATCATAAAACAGTCAAATAGATTTTTTTAAATATCTCTTAACAGCAAGAAAGAGTATTAAATAGTTCTTTCTGGGCATTATATATATATATATATATATATATATGTGTGTGTGTGTGCAATATATATATATATATATATATGTGTGTGCATTATATATATATATATATATATATATATATATGTGTGTGCATTATATATATATATATATATATATGTGTGTGCATTATATATATATATATATATGTGTGTGCATTATATATATATATATATGTGTGCATTATATATATATATATATATATATATATATATGTGTGCATTATATATATATATATATATATATATATGTGTGCATTATATATATATATATATATATATATATATGTGTGCATTATATATATATATATATATATATATATATATATATATATATGTGTGCATTATATATATATATGTGTGTGCATTATATATATATATGTGTGTGTGCATTATATATATATATATATATATATGTGTGTGCATTATATATATATATATATATATATATATGTGTGTGTGCATTATATATATATATATATATGTGTGTGTGCATTATATATATATATATATATGTGTGTGTGCATTATATATATATATATATATATATATATATGTGTGTGTGCATTATATATATATATATGTGTGTGTGCATTATATATATATATATATATATATATATATATGTGTGTGCATTATATATATATATATATATATATATATGTGTGTGCATTATATATATATATATATATATATATATATGTGTGCATTATATATATATATATATATATATATATATATGTGTGCATTATATATATATATATATATATATATATATATATATATGTGTGTGCATTATATATATATATATATATATATATATATATATGTGTGTGCATTATATATATATATATATATATATATATATATATATGTGTGCATTATATATATATATATATATATATATATATATATATATGTGTGCATTATATATATATATATATATATATATATGTGTGCATTATATATATATATATATATATATATATATATATATATGTGTGTGCATTATATATATATATATATATGTGCATTATATATATATATATATATATATATATGTGCATTATATATATATATATATATATATATGTGCATTATATATATATATATATATATATATATATGTGCATTATATATATATATATATATATATATGTGCATTATATATATATATATATATATATATGTGCATTATATATATATATGTGTGCATTATATATATATATATATATATATATATATGTGTGTGTGCATTATATATATATATATATATATATATATATATGTGTGTGTGCATTATATATATATATATATATATATATATGTGTGTGTGCATTATATATATATATATATATATATGTGTGTGTGCATTATATATATATATATATACACATTATATATATATATATATATATATATACACATTATATATATATATATATATACACATTATATATATTTATATACACATTATATATATATATATATATATAAGTAATTTTGTTGTAAGAGACTGTTTTAAGAGTCGTTTCAAGTTTTGGGAATAAGATTTTCTTGGAGGGGGGAGCACAATTTCTCATGTGAGTTTTTTTTCATCTATTTTGACTTGCTGTTACGTTTGTCAAAAAGTCTTAAAACTTTTCCCATCTTCCTTTCTCATATTTTTGGAACGATATGTTTTTCCTTTTACTATTGAATGAACAATTTCTCTGATGATCAACGAGGTTAAGATGAAGACTATGTATTTCTCTCGATTTTGCTGTGAAACGCGTGTAAGATGTAGAAAAAGTATTGGATTTGGAAAGAAATAAACATAAAAAAATAAAATACTATATTAAAAAAATTTTGTTTATGAGACAAAGAAGAATTACATGTATTCGACGATATATGAAGATAAAGAAATTGAAAGAACAGATGAAAGTTATGGTTATCGATTGATTGTTCCTATGAATAATGGAATGCAGCTATTATATATATATATATATAAATTTCTTAAAGTTAACATAAAGGTTTATGCAGTAGCTCGCTATTGTACAACTAGAGCTCTTAATTTAACATTGTGTAAACCATAGTTATTCAAAGAAACTTCTATATTTCCTTCAATAATACTTTATTGACAAACATTTGTTTCTGCCCATTTCAAGAACATATTTTCATGATATACAAAATATCACTATATTCATGAAGAGGCTTCATAAGTGTATACAATTCCACAGTCAGGCTGAAAAATTAAAATGCATCCAACATTCATTTATACATATTTGTTTTTCACTCAAAATTCAAATGGAAACCTTATTTAACTTTTTTTTTTGTATATAAAGGTTCATGTCGTATTGTGTTCATATGTTTATATATATATATATATATATATTCTTGAATATAACAGACAACTTATGTCTGAATATCCTTTGGTAGATCCTTTCAATAGTCCGAATCAGAATCTTAGTTTTGGGGGAGGGGGGGGGAATTGGCCGATGAATCTGCCATAGTTTTGATTTGTGTCCCAAGTACTTTCAGACGCATCCGGGCCCATCTCCAGGGGAATGAGGATAATCAGGTACAGACCATGGGTAGGTATTATGGATGGTTTGGGCGGGAATTATGTAAAAAGTACGGAACTATAGTTAGCATTATAGACATTTTAGTAGTTAATTCTGTTAATTACGTTTTTTTTTAATTTTTATATATATAGGGCTTCTAATATATGGAGTTTTTGTTTGTTAGTACTATATTCTAAGATTTTGGTATTTTCTAATAAGAGTTTTCTGAATTCCGATCGGGGCCAGGAACGGTCGTTAGTTAAGTTACATCAGTGTTGAAGTCTTGCCTAAGCAAGTAAGATTTGCTATAAACAAAAATATATATATATATATATTAAAAAAATCACTTATTTTTGTCTTACTTCTCTATGTCGACATATTTCCATTTCTTGCATTGTGATAGCCTTCTAATACTCCTCTATATACGTATTACACACAATGTTTCAAGCAAACTATCTCTCCTTATCATATATATAGGTAGGACAAGCACTCTCTGGAGGCTTACTATATTCGTTAAATGACTCATAGAAACATATCCTTTTCTTTGTTATATAGCTGTCTCAGCGGCTCTATGGGTAAAGGTATCGGATAGAAGTCAAAAGTGACTGTAATCCAGGTTTGAATCATGCAACTGATAGTACAGTTATATATAGCCACACTGACGACTATTAGTTAAGATGAAACACATGTACGTGGATATTCAAATTATATATATATATGTCCCGTTACATGAAAATTAGAGTGTAAGAAAGCAAATAGTAAATCATACACCCCCTCCTCACAATCTATTTCTATAATGAGATGTTTTCTTCCTGCTTTCGATACCGATTTATACTTTTTTCCTTTCTTGTACTTAAAATTTTTTCCAGTTTGAGACATGTTCTTGCTTTGTTCTATCTTTTTTTTTTAATTCACCAATTCAGGCATTATTTTATATGAATGTTAGTGCAAACACTGGCGAAGGATAATTTTTATGTTACTTTTGACAGAGGGTATACAGTCGTGTATATATATATATATATATATTCACCATTAGTCTACTGATTGATGATATTTTTCTCTGGATCTTCTACATCCATTGAAATTGTCAGCATCAGTATGAACAATAATAGCATTTAAGCTGAAATATCAAATGTTAATTCTGATTAGCCATTTTTTTTTTTAATTGTTGTATCATGTTATTTGCATTATAATAAAGTATTTACTAGTTTATTCTTAAAAACTATGTAGTCCCACTGGACAACTGGTAACATGAGAACAGGTCTCAATTATGACCGGAAAATCAAAATTAGCAAGGGGAATAACTCATTTTTATTGAAGATTATAAAAATAGTTGTTTCACATACAACTTAAAATGTCTTTGTCTTTCTGTATGAGTTAAAAATAATATGCAAACAAACTAAAATTACTTCGCTGCATCCCTGGAACCGCTGGCAAGGTACAGCTAGTAAATATATATGGAATAGTGGATAATCATGACAACAGACTAGTAGAAGTAAGAACAACATCTATAAAACAGAACAGATATTTTGGTCGATTCAGATTACCTTAATATTTTATATAGAAAAGCTTATAGAAAAAAAGGAGCCTTAAATACAATGAAATGTAGGTGATGCAGGGAAGAGGGGTGTAGTGTTTTCAGATGAAAGGGGTAGATGAGAGAGTGAAAGGAGAGAATATGAGGAGAAGAAAGAGTGTGAGGAAAGACAGGCTGGTGTTGTGTGAGCAGTATGCCAGAGGAGTAGTGGGTCAAGTATATTAGGAGAGGAGGAGGTGAGGTCAAAATGTTAGGCAAAGAAATAGTGGGAGGCAGATAAGTGGGTGTTTGTCTGTGAGGAAAGAGTAGTGAATCAAGTATGCAAGAAGAGGTGGTGATGAGAGGCATAGGATGAGACCAAAAGCATGTAGGAGATGATTAAATTAGCAACACACATGAAAAAATTTTAATTGCTTAAAATATCTCAATAATGGCATATATAGAAAGAGCTGGATCTAAGAAAGAATCTTTTTAAATTTTTTAAATCTGACTAAAAATAAGGAAGTTATGACTATTTTTGTGCCTCGCACAATTGGATATTTTCCGCTCTTTAAGACCATATGTGTTCGTCACATTTTTTACACTAATTTTTCAGTAAAAATGTTATATCTTTGTTAAAACACAAGATTGAGCAATAAAATTTGCCATATACGTGTATTTTTGCACAAGGAATCAGAATATGCCACTGAAAATCTCCAGAAATTAATGGTTTTAAAGTAATCTGTAGTAAATGTACATAAATATGCTGCAATACCTTAAAAATACCATGTATCCATTACAAAAAAAAATTAAAAAAAGAAAAAAAAATGTTAGAATTTAAAGTTGAATTGTAATACATTTTATGTACAAGAAGCTGAAATCTAATACTAGGACTGTTTAAAAATGAATATATTGCAAGATTTCTTTGGCATTAATTGTAGATTAACACCTTCCGCTAAATCACCACCTTGCCTCCCCAAAATATGAGATTTTACTTTTTTTTTTAGGCAATTACATGTTAACACCCTGAAAATCTTGACAAAAAGAAAGAAACAAAAACAATTATTTTAAAATCTGGAGTGGGGGATTAGTTTCACAAATTTAATGTTAAATAATCAATCATTTCAGGACCATTCTAGCGTTTTAGGGAAGTAAATCATTTTTTTGTATAAGATAAATCCTGTGCGTTTTTCTTGTTTTCTTTTTTTTGGGGGGGGGGGTCTCCTTTTTTCTTTCTTTTTTTATACAGTTATGTGTTGTTTTAAAAAGGGTCTTTGGGGGAGGAGGGGGGCTTACCACTCGGACTTCAGGTTAGTGGTAGGGCTAGGGTCAATTACGTGTGACTACCCTGAAAACTTAGCAGAAAGAAAAAAAAAAACAATTATTTTAGAATTTAGAGTGGGGGATTAGTTTCACATAAATTTAATGTTCACCATTTCCGGGCCATTCTAGCATTTTACGGCAGTTAATTCTTTTCTATGGGGAAATAAATTGCGTGCGTTTCTCTTTATGGGCGTCTTTTTTTTTTTAGACGATTATCTGTGGTTTTAATAGCCTTTTTGTAGGATTGGGGGCTTGCCACTCGGACTTAGGGTTAGGGATGAGGTTAAGGAAGGTGTTTTGTTTTGGAGGGAGGTTGCCATTCGGACTTAGTGTTAGGGTTAAGAGAGTTATTTTTAGGGGGTGGCTTGCCACTCACACCTAGAGTCAGTGGTAGAGTAATTATTTATTTTATATCAAGTTTTCAGCTTGAAAAAATATTTTTTAAATTGCACTAAAAGGCAAGAATGGCCGAGAAATGGGAGATCATTTTACATTAAATTTATATGCGAAACTGATCCCCACTCTAAATTTTAAAGGATTTTTCGTTGTCCTTTTTTCTTTCTCCCGCCAAGACTTTTAGGGCATTCACATGTAATCGCCTAAAAAAGTAGAATCTTATTTTTTTGATTGGCGACTAGAAATTCATTAATACTAGAAGTTAGAAAGTTGAGTGAAAACCAGTATTTCTTGAAGTATTTTTTATAAAAGAACCACAAACAGCATTAACTTTTTTAAGCACAAAAATTACTTTTGTTTTTTTTATCTTCAAAAGCAGTTTGTAAACGAATTTTACAAAGCTAGCTGCTGCTGATTGACTGTTATATCAGCAATTGATTTATTTATTTACTAGTTGGGGTACAAAAAATAGTTTTAAAAAAATGTTCGATACACGTCATGTTGAAGGTTTCTTTTTAAGATTACAAAAAAAAAATAATGGATCAATTAATTTTGTACCCCGACAATAATTGAAATTGATATTTTTCCTGATTGTTTTCCAAATTTCATGACGAAATTCCCCAGAGACGAATGGTAGATATCTTTAAAAGTAGGCGGATGGGGAGAAACTGACGTAGATGGCCGAAAATGGCTTAACATTTTTATGACTTTATTTGCTGAAAACTCTTAAAATATATAATGTAGATTATCATTTATTAATGCATGTGAAAGGATATTCATTTACGAACAAAATGGTGGTATTTTGACGACTTAAAGTGCGTTGGTTTTTAAAATAAGACTATTTTAGTAGAACTACGTTGAAATCCGTGATTATCCGAACTGTTTTATGGTCGGTGGGTATTGTTAATTAAATTCATCTATTATCGAATTTAGTTCATTTTTGTTCCATGAGGATCCTTTTAGCCATGATATCAGAGATGTTAAAAAAATAGGCTGTTGAGGAATATTATTTTTTGTTTATGAAATCAGACAAGATTCAAGCAATTGTCTCAATTTCGTATCATGTGCAAGTTTAACAATTGCAGCCTTTTGCATATGAAAACGATGGTTATCAGAAAGCATATGTGTATCGAGCGAGTTCAAAGTGTCTGCCATATTGTGTTCATATATTATTTTCTACGTGTAATTTTGGCTTCGTAAACAGCAGATTTCATGCAGTACCTCTTCTTAAGGGAGCAGCCGTCTCTGGTTCTGCAGGAACTTTTGGATATGACTTAGGGTTTACACCTGACAGAGATTTTAAATTTCTTATGTGCGTGTGTGCACGAAAGAATGGAAAAACAATTAAACATAGGAAAAATAAAATAAAAATAAAAACAAACGAAAGATTGATCAGTTTCGTTTGGATCAAAGACCATCTTTAGAAAAAGTGAAGATTTGAAATTTATTGAGAAAAACCACACAACATAGGAAGAGACGCAAAAAAAATGTTTTAGTGTGTGCATAACTATTTAAAAATATGCAGCGAATACAAAAAGATGTTTTTTTAAAAAAAAGAATTAGAAAAAGGAAAAAAGGGAAGAAACTTAGATAAATAGCTATAAAAAATAAGCAGTACTTAGCCGGGGTCGGAGTTGATAGAGCAATGGTGTATATATTACATGTTATTTTTAAATTCTGGCTTTCATACATTGTCTCCACATTTCATTTTATATATTGTGTATTTTATGCTCATATATATATATATATATATGGATGATAGAAAAATATTTTTAATATTAAATAAAGAAAGACATTTATTATTGAAATCGGGAAGAACGAGAGGAAACAAACACAAATGGCATGAAATGATGTGTTGAAATATTTAATTTCCAGCAGACAGCAGAAAAAAAAAAGAGTCCATAATAGATATATTTCAGAAAATAATTGATAGGAAAGTTTTCAACAGATATCTCACCTGTGAAAGAGTTTACGTTAAAAAAAAAAGGGATTTATAATATGTTAAGACGAGAGAGAGAGAGAGAGAGAAAGACGAGAGAGAGAGAGAGAGAGAAAGACAAGGGAGAGAGAGAGAGAGAAAGACAAGGGAGAGAGAGAGAGAGAAAGACAAGGGAGAGAGAGAGAGAGAAAGACAAGGGAGAGAGAGAGAGAGAAAGACAAGGGAGAGAGAGAGAGAAAGACAAGGGACAGAGAGAGAGAGAGAAAGACAAGGGAGAGAGAGAGAGAAAGACAAGGGAGAGAGAGAGAGAAAGACAAGGGAGAGAGAGAGAGAAAGACAAGGGAGAGAGAGAGAGAAAGACAAGGGAGAGAGAGAGAGAGAAAGACAAGGGAGAGAGAGAGAGAGAAAGACAAGGGAGAGAGAGAGAGAGAAAGACAAGGGAGAGAGAGAGAGAAAGACAAGGGAGAGAGAGAGAGAAAGACAAGGGACAGAGAGAGAGAGAGAAAGACAAGGGAGAGAGAGAGAGAGAGAAAGACAAGAGAGAGAGAGAGAGAAAGACAAGGGAGAGAGAGAGAAAGACAAGGGAGAGAGAGAGAGAGAGAAAGACAAGGGAGAGAGAGAGAGAGAAAGACAAGGGAGAGAGAGAGAGAGAAAGACAAGGGAGAGAGAGAGAGAGAAAGACAAGGGAGAGAGAGAGAGAGAGAAAGACAAGGGAGAGAGAGAGAGAGAGAAAGACAAGGGAGAGAGAGAGAGAAAGACAAGGGAGAGAGAGAGAGAGAGAAAGACAAGGGAGAGAGAGAGAGAGAAAGACAAGGGAGAGAGAGAGAGAGAAAGACAAGGGAGAGAGAGAAAGACAAGGGAGAGAGAAAGAAAGACAAGGGAGAGAGAAAGAAAGACAAGGGAGAGAGAAAGAAAGACAAGGGAGAGAGAAAGAAAGACAAGGGAGAGAGAAAGAAAGACAAGGGAGAGAGAAAGAAAGACAAGGGAGAGAGAGAGAAAGACGAGAGAAAGAGAGAGAGAGAGACAAGGGAGAGAGAGAGAGACAAGGGAGAGAGAGAGAGACAAGGGAGAGAGAGAGAGACAAGGGAGAGAGAGAGACAAGGGAGAGAGAGAGACAAGGGAGAGAGAGAGACAAGGGAGAGAGAGAGACAAGGGAGAGAGAGAGAGACAAGGGAGAGAGAGAGAGACAAGGGAGAGATAGAGAGACAAGAGAGAGAGAGAGACAAGAGAGAGAGAGAGACAAGAGAGAGAGAGAGACAAGGGAGAGAGAGAGACAAGGGAGAGAGAGAGACAAGGGAGAGAGAGAGACAAGGGAGAGAGAGAGACAAGGGAGAGAGAGAGAGACAAGGGAGAGAGAGAGAGACAAGGGAGAGATAGAGAGACAAGAGAGAGAGAGAGACAAGAGAGAGAGAGAGACAAGAGAGAGAGAGAGACAAGGGAGAGAGAGAGACAAGGGAGAGAGAGAGACAAGGGAGAGAGAGAGACAAGGGAGAGAGAGAGACAAGGGAGAGAGAGAGAGAGAAAGGAGAGGGAAAAACTTAGATGGAGAATGAGGTATTATAAATATATTGAAAACATTAACAGAAATAAAGGGGAGACAATCAGGAATAGAAGGAACATCATATCAGATGAAGAAGGAAATTTAAGAGAATCCAAAGCCACACCCCTTTTCTTTTGCCTACTCCCTGCTGAATCATTAAGCTAATCTTAGCTGTAAATTAATGAGGTCTAATTATGAGAATCCAACAAGGTTGGAACAGTTGGACGTCGGCCAATTGAAGAGTTGCAAAATTCTATCTAAAAATGGTGGACTGCACTGAAGGACGCACTCAATGCACCCCTCCCTCCTCCTGATTCATAAGATGAAAGGGTAAAAAACTTATTAAACACAGATTTGGATAATACCCCTTAAACTAATTTGAATTTCGCTCAGAAAACAAACAAAAAAAAAAAACAGAAGAAAAGCTGCAACCAGTTGAGATAAGGGACGGAATTAGATTTTACATCTATATTAGAATATAATACTTTTGTGTGCACGTCCTTTGGTCAGTTTATAGGCTCCAAAATGATTTAACAGAATTACACCAGATTTGCAATTGAGATGACAAGTGTGTCATGGGGTGGGTACCAACTACTACTAGCTAAAACTATGACTACTAAAAATAAACATTTATAAACTACAAAATTATCAGTCAGAATTGCATTGAAGTTGGCACGAAGCACCATTCGTATGTCAGACGTGTAGTGGCATGAACCTAAACTGGTAGCACACAAAATGGCCGTAAGGGGTCAAGGAGAATGGAAAGATCAGTGGAGAGCATCATCCAGACCTTCACTGGAAAAGTGCAGATAGTACTGGAATCTTGGGAAGGCTTTTTGCCACTGAAATTCCAGAGAAGACGATTATCAGCGAGAAATCAATGGTAAACAGCTGTTGTGATAACAAAGCGATTTGCAACGGTTACGAAAAGAGGAAGAGAGTACTGGAAATCTGGAAAGATTTGTTGTCACTCAGTCTCCTGGGTACACCATCTGTTGTTGGCAGTGAGTGATCACTAATAATGACTCGTGTGAAAATGCCTAATGAGAAAACAATAACAATAATAAACATTTACGGATAAAAACTATTCGGGGGGAAAACTGCAAATTTGGCATAAAGCACCCTTGGCATAAAAGGTGTAATAGGAGGGACAGCATCTAACTACTACTACTACCAATAATAATAATAAACACTAATTAACAGGTGTGTGACAGCAGTGCAATGACAGATCCATGATTAGATAGATATCCAATATGAACTCTGACCAAACCTAACATATCAAGTCAAAAGATTTGCTGAAACCACTACACGTGCCCAGAAAAGATGGAGAACGAGGTATTATAAATATATTGAAAAGAAATAAAAGGTGAGACAAAGCTGCTATAGTTATGTAGAACATTCATCCTCCCCGATAAACCGTTTCAGAAGCTTGGATGTCTTAAATCGCAGGAAGGTTGGCCGGCCAAGGAAAACTTGGAAGCAGGTGATTAGATTTAGAGACACCTGACCCCTTGAACCGTAAGAATTGGAGAGTGAACTTGCATAATATCAGAAAACGGCTGACCCCCGGACAAGGGAAAAAGTGACATCAAAATGAATAGAAGTGATAGTATTATTTTAACAGCCCTCTTCAAGAAATAGCCTAAAAGCTGCCCTTTTTCCAGTGTTTTGAGTTAGCATATATATAATAATAAAAAAAAAACAAATCAAAAGAATATTGAAAATTGTCCGTTCAAGTTAAAAACGCATTCTCTCTTTTCTTAGAGAAACTCAAATCTCTCTGCTTCAATGCTCCACCTTAAACAGAAAATAGTAATTTTAAATTTATCGGCACATTTACTAGAGATAGCAACAATTTACGTCAGAAAATAACCGAAAATATATTTACAAAAGACCTCCGATTTATTTCCTTTAGTTTATCTAAGTCGAGATACGTCGAAGAGAATGGAAACTTTCTGGAGCAGAAATTGCAAAAATAACCTGGAATTTTCTCCGCAATCCTTTTCAGCTTAATTGGCATGTTTCTGGAATAATGTTTTAGAATTATCGTCTGCACAAATGAACGGCCCATTTTGGTGAGAAGGAGAGTAAGAGCACACGCCCTGAAAAAAGTGCAATTGCATACTACAGAGGCAAAAGAGCAGCTTAAGGCGATTGCAACTAAAAACAAGTTGAGAAACACTCCTTCATGCCACTCACATTTGAATTGCAATAAAGAAAAGCTGAAAACAATTTAACATAAGAGTTGAATTTGGTTCATGATTGGCTTAATCGATACCGTCATAAAATATGGAATCGCCTATGCCAGCTTTAAATCCGACTAGATCTTGTGGTCATTTATGCACTAATACTGTCGGAAAAGGTATGCACTCGCAATCCCTCTCTTACTGCGTACATATTAATGTATTTTTAATACATTCAAGTAAATTAATTCATATTGGAAGTTTGAAACCTTCTCACACCTGCCAGTATCCTATATTTCTATAATGCCACCATTCCCCCATGCATGGAGTATTGTTGCAACATCTGGGCTGGTGCACCAACCACTAGCTACTCCTTCTTTGACAGGAAGCAAAAAGAATTTCTAACCTTATAGGAACGACACTGTCTGTCTAGCTCTTGCCTCTGTCACATTGCCCTTGTTTTACAAGTACTTCCACAGAACGTGCTCTGATAAACTTACTGCGCTATATAATTGCTGAGTTAAAATCCATCGGATCTATTCTGATTATTTATGCACTAATAATTTTAAGAAAGGTATAAACCCGCAATTAACCCTCCCTAGTAATGGTAAAAAAAGGCAACTTGCATACAATTAAATAATGCATAATGAATTCTTTACAAAATATATTGTGTTCTTAGTATGAAATAATCCAAAATTATTGATTTGTAGTCAAACAAAGTAAACCATAATAGAGGGAGGAAAAGAGATAGGGAGAGAGAGGGAGGAAGGAAAGACAGAGAGAGAGAGAGAGGGAGGAAGGAAAGACAGAGAGAGAGAGAGGGAGGAAGGAAAGACAGAGAGAGAGAGAGAGGGAGGAAGGAAAGACAGAGAGAGAGAGAGGGAGGAAGGAAAGACAGAGAGAGAGAGAGAGAGGGAGGAAGGAAAGACAGAGAGAGAGAGAGAGGGGGAGGAAGGAAAGACAGAGAGAGAGAGAGAGGGAGGAAGGAAAGACAGAGAGAGAGAGAGAGGGAGGAAGGAAAGAGAGAGAGAGAGAGGGAGGAAGGAAAGAGAGAGAGAGAGAGAGAGAGAGAGAGGGAGGAAGGAAAGACAGAAAAGAGAGAGAGAGGGAGAAAAGAAAAGACAGAGAGAGAGAGAGAGAGAGAGAGAGGGAGGAACGAAAGACAGAGAGAGAAATAGAGAGAGGGAGGAAGGAAAGACGGAGAGAGAGGAAGGAAGGAAGGAAAGACAGAGAGAGAGTAAGGAAGGAAGGAAAGACAGAGAGAGAGTAAGGAAGGAAGGAAAGACAGAGAGAGAGTAAGGAAGGAAGGAAAGACAGAGAGAGAGTAAGGAAGGAAGGAAAGACAGAGAGAGAGTAAGGAAAGACAGAGAGAGAGTAAGGAAGGAAGGAAAGACAGAGAGAGAGTAAGGAAGGCAGGAAAGACAGAGAGAGAGGAATGAAGGAAGGAAAGACAGAGAGAGAGGAAGGAAGGAAGAAAAGACAGAGAGAGAGGAAGGAAGGAAGGAAAGACAGAGAGAGAGGAAGGAAGGAAGGAAGGAAAGACAGAGAGAGAGGAAGGAAGGAAGGAAGGAAAGACAGAGAGAGAGGAAGGAAGGAAGGAAGGAAAGACAGAGAGGAAGGAAGGAAGGAAGGAAAGACAGAGAGGAAGGAAGGAAGGAAAGACAGAGAGAGAGGAAGGAAGGAAGGAAAGACAGAGAGAGAGGAAGGAAGGAAGGAAAGACAGAGAGAGAGGAAGGAAGGAAGGAAAGACAGAGATAGAGGAAGGAAGGAAGGAAAGAGCGAGAGGGGGAGGAAGAAAAGACAGAGAGAGGGAGGAAGAAAAGACAGAGAGAGGGAGGAAGGAAGGAAAGACAGAGAGAGGGAGGAAGGAAGGAAAGACAGAGAGAGGGAGGAAGGAAGGAAAGACAGAGAGAGGGAGGAAGGAAGGAAAGACAGAGAGAGGGAGGAAGGAAGGAAAGACAGAGAGAGGGAGGAAGGAAGGAAAGACAGAGAGAGGGAGGAAGGAAGGAAAGACAGAGAGAGGGAGGAAGGAAGGAAAGACAGAGAGAGGGAGGAAGGAAGGAAAGACAGAGAGAGGGAGGAAGGAAGGAAAGACAGAGAGAGAGAGGGAGGAAGGAAAGACAGAGAGAGAGAGGGAGGAAGGAAAGACAGAGAGAGAGAGGGAGGAAGGAAAGACAGAGAGAGAGAGAGAGAGGAAAGACAGAGAGAGAGAGAGAGAGGAAAGACAGAGAGAGAGGGAGAGAGGAAAGACAGAGAGAGAGGGAGGAAGGAAAGACAGAGAGAGAGGGAGGAAGGAAAGACAGAGAGAGAGGGAGGAAGGAAAGACAGAGAGAGAGGGAGGAAGGAAAGACAGAGAGAGAGGGAGGAAGGAAAGACAGAGAGAGAGGGAGGAATGAAAAGACAGAGAGAGAGGGAGGAAGAAAAGAAAAAGAGAGGGAGGAAGGAAAGAAAAAGAGAGGGAGGAAGGAAAGAAAGAAAAAGAGAGGGAGGAATGGAAAGAAAGAAAAAGAGAGGGAGGAAGGAAAGAAAGAAAAAGAGAGGGAGGAAGGAAAGAAAGAAAAAGAGAGGGAGGAAGGAAAGAAAGAAAAAGAGAGGGAGGAAGGAAAGAAAGAAAAAGAGAGGGAGGAAGGAAAGAAAGAAAAACAGAGGGAGGAAGGAAAGAAAGAAAAAGAGAGGGAGGAAGGAAAGAAAGAAAGAAAGAGAGAGAGAGGGAGGAAAGAGGTAAGACACAAAAGGAAAGAGAGAAAGAGGAAAGACACAAAGAGAGAAAGAAAGAGGAAAGACACAAAGAGAGAAAGAAAGAGGAAAGACACAAAGAGAGAAAGAAAGAGGAAAGACACAAAGAGAGAAAGAAAGAGGAAAGACACAAAGAGAGAAAGAAAGAGGAAAGACACAAAGAGAGAAAGAAAGAGGAAAGACACAAAGAGAGAAAGAAAGAGGAAAGACACAAAGAGAGAGAGAGGGAGGAAAGACACAAAGAGAGAGAGAGGGAGGAAAGACACAAAGAGAGAGAGATGGAGGAAAGACACAAAGAGAGAGAGAGGGAGGAAAGACACAAAGAGAGAGAGAGGGAGGAAAGACACAAAGAGAGAGAGAGAGAGAAGGAAAGACACAAAGAGAGAGAGAGAAGGAAAGACAGAGAGAAAGAGAATGAAAGACAGAGAAAAAGAGAAGGAAAGACAGAGAAAAAGAGAAGGAAAAAGAGAGAAAGAGAAGGAAAGAGAGAGAAAGAGAAGGAAAGAGAGAGAGAAAGAGAAGGAAAGACCGAGAGAAAGAGAAGGAAAGACAGAGAGAAAGAGAGAGAGAAGGAAAGACAGAGAGAGAGAGAGATTAATATTGAGATTGCATATGAAGAAGAATTCTCTTGCCTTTTTCATTTTTCCCAACATTGTTATCCACCCCTACCATCAATAAAAGGAAGGAAAGACAGAGAGGGAGGAAGGAAAGAAAGAAAGAGAAGGAGGAAAGAAAGAGATAGGGAGGTCGGAAAGAAAGAGAGAGGGAGGAAGGAAAGAAAGAAAGAGAGAGAGAGGGAGGAAAGAAAGAGAGAGAGAGAGAGGGAGGAAAAAAAGAGAGAGAGAGGGAGGAAAGAAAGAAAGAAAGAGAGAGAGAGGGAGGAAAGAAAGAAAGAAAGAGAGAGATGGGGAGGAAAGAAAGAAAGAGAGAGAGAGGGAGGTAAGACACAAAAGGAAAGAGAGAAAGAGGAAAGACACAAAGAGAGAAAGAAAGAGGAAAGACACAAAGAGAGAAAGAAAGAGGAAAGACACAAAGAGAGAAAGAAAGAGGAAAGACACAAAGAGAGAGAGAGGGAGGAAAGACACAAAGAGAGAGAGAGGGAGGAAAGACACAAAGAGAGAGAGAGAAGGAAAGACAGAGAAAAAGAGAAGGAAAGACAGAGAAAAAGAGAAGGAAAGACAGAGAAAAAGAGAAGGAAAGAGAGAGAAAAAGAGAAGGAAAGAGAGAGAAAGAGAAGGAAAGACAGAGAGAAAGAGAAGGAAAGACAGAGAGAAAGAGAGAGAGAAGGAAAGACAGAGAGAGAGAGAGAGAGAGATTAATATTGAGATTGCATATGAAGAAGAATTCTCTTGCCTTTTTCATTTTTCCCAACATTGTTATCTACCCCTACCATCAATAAAAGGAAGGAAAGACAGAGAGAGAGGGAGGAAGGAAAGACAGGGAGAGAGGGAGGAAGGAAAGACAGAGAGAGGGGGAGGAAGGAAAGACAGAGAGAGGGGGAGGAAGGAAAGACACATAGAGAGGGGGAAGGAAAGAAAGAGAGAGGGGAAGGAAGGAAAGAGAGAGAGAGGGGGAGGAAGGAAAGAGAGAGAGGGAGGAAGGAAAGAAAGAGAGAGGGAGGAAGGAAAGAGAGGGAGGAAGGAAATAGAGAGAGAGAGGGGGAGGAAGGAAAGAGAGAGAGAGAGATGGAGGGGATCGAAAGAGAGAGAGAGGGAGGAAGGAAGGAAAGACAGAGAGAGAGGGAGGAAGAAAAGACAGAG
>OY744515.1:98526258-98563758 GCA_963556195.1 Sepiola atlantica | reverse complement strand
GATAAATTAAGGGGAGACAAGAAGTGAATAATCCATGCTGAATCTATTAACAGAGTAATGTCCCTTATCGGTGATGACAGCTGTTAGCCAATAGACAACATAATTAGAAAACTAAGAGTTTATTACAAACAAGATAGACATTTAATGGTATTTTAATGAAGGAGAGAGAAAGATAGAGAGAATAAAAGGTGAAAGTTTTTAACAATGAAACAGACGAGCACAATCTCAATAAAATATCCAGTCATAAAAACTGTCCGAATTCTACACTTAGAATAGCAACTGATACCGTTCTTGCAAGTCTGAAGTCTACAGCTAAGTTGTCAATACTAAAACACAGGATTTATAAAAAGATAAAAAATAAATTACAAAAATAATGATAAAAAAAAAGTTTTACAATCCACCAAGGGGGTCACTACCTCCCTCCCCCGACCCGGAAATCTTGACAAATAAGATTTATTTTTTTCTTTATGCATAAACATGGCATAATAAAGTTTCATTTTGTTTTTTTTAGCTGGTTTGCTTTGTTGAGTATTGATTTACTCCTCTCCAGGAGTTAGGCACAAGGCCAGTTTTTATCTTACTCCCACAAGTAAGATGTGACCCAAGGTTGGGTCGGGAAAGTGGGGTTTAAAAATTGCCTTGGCAGCCCCGTCGGCATTCCCTGGTAGGGGTGCCTCAGGCAGTAAGCAATAAACTTACTCCTCCCCAAAGAGGGAAGGCAAAGCCTGGGAAGGTGGACCTCCCAGAACTGCACAGGACAGACCCATTGACCGGCGTAAATCAAGACCTGAAGGCCAGGACAACACCAGTATGGGGTGCAGTATCCATCGGAACAGATACTACACTTTGATCTTAGCCAAAAGGCCAAGAACGTTATAACACTTAAATTGGTGTCAGTATAAGAATACAAGTATCCTGAGGAAAAGTAAGCAGTTTTCTCTTATTTAATGGAACATTTGTATTGAGAGAGAGAGAGAGGCTGGGACAGAGAAGGAGATTGTCAGTCTCTCTCTCTCATATATATGTGCGTGCGTGTGTGTAGGTATAGATAGGAATAACATAATAAGCAAAGAACAAACTTAATCGAACAAGAAACATTAACACAGTGTCATGCCTCTTTTGATTCAATATTTCGTTTCAGTTATGAAACGTTGTCAAGAATAGCATCTATTGGACAGAGCCAGATAAAATATATATATATATATATATAAAAAGTTGGAAGTCGTGGTGGGAGAAAGGAAAGCGGATGTATTGGTGAGTAGATGATAAAGGGAATTAAGTAGAAATGTTATGGTGGGGGGTGGGAGTAGAGAAAAAGGGAAAGGAAAAAAGAGGGAAGAGAAAAAGAAAAGACAGAAATATACATACTTGATGGGAGTGGAAAGTAACGCATGTGAGCATAGAGGAAGAGGTCGTTTTGAGGAAGTAAACCATGGGTAAAAGTCAGTGGAGTGAGAAATCAGGCAACTGGATTTTTATCCTAAATTAAAATCTATATTTTGTTCGTTGTTAGCTATGGGCCATGCTATTTAAAAGAATCCTGGTATTTGGTCAATGTGTTTATTTTAAATGAAATATGAGGCAGGCTTCAATGGGTCGTCTTAGTTTAGTTTTGTGTGCAAGTTTGATTATTTAAGATGTTTGTATATTAAATATGTGGTTTAAAGTTAATATGCATGAAGCCAATGCATTCTTTGTCACTTAATTTTAAGACTCTTTCATATATATATATATATGAATTTTAATTATTAATAGAATAAATATTTTAGCTAAATCAATTTATTTTATAAGTCAATTTTGGATAGAAAGACAAGTGATGCACTGTTCTTACTGACAACCTAAATAACAAAATGCACTTAAATAAAAACTTTCTCAATTGCACTGTGACCTCCCTAAATTTTTATACAACATTCTTTAGCAAAGGCCTACTACCCCCACTTTGAGAAATCCTGATCAATAAGAATGTCTGCTTCCTTTATGCACCAACTCAGTAAAACAAATACAAAACATTTTTAACTAATCATTATTTTCTTCTTCCCATGACATTTTATTTAGCTGGTGTGCTTTGTTGAGTGATATAAAATTAAAATTCTTGTCAGCATAGGAATATAAATAGTTGAATCTTACTCGCAAAATATATTTGTAGATGCATCAAGGGTGGTTTTCAGTGGTGAACTGCCCTCATTGACAATGTCGTGTCCTGCATCATATCAGCTCAGACAGAAACTTTGACCTGACAAGTCGCCTCCTTGAAAGCTGTGCATACATTGACATCACAAATATTCATCAAAACCATTCTAATTTAAAAAGTCTTTTTTTATGAGAGACAGAGAGAGAAAGAGAGGAGGGGTATTATGATTGCTATGGAAACCTGAAGATGGCTTGAGAGTTAGTACAAGAGCTGAAAGCTTGTGATGTGACAATAAAATACAAAATCTGGTCACTGCCAGTACTAGAATAAATAGGACAAATTCTTCTTTCATTTCGGACGATTAGTCTCAGCTTAAATCATTAGAGATGATTCTCAGATGTCAGCTAAGCTAGATTTTATGGATTGCATGACCATATGATCTTTCAGTGTGTTGCCAAATTATACATACAGTTGAAAATGGCCTGAGAATACGGAGGTCAAATGTGACAAAAAAGAAATGTGGGCATGACTAGCACAACAATAAAGCAAAGATTTTAAATTTAGACTAGTACTACTATTACTACTACTTCTCAGCTAAAATCCTTAGAGGCATTCTTAAATGTTAGCTCAGCTAAATTTTCATAATTATATGACTGCTCATTCAGTGTCTGACCAATTTAGATGGACTACTGAAGGTGACCTTAGAGTACAGCAGTCGAAATGTTGCGATAATAAAAAAAAAAAAAATCTGGACACTGATAGAACTACAAATAATGCAAACCATTCTTCCATTTCCGACGATCAATCTTAAGACAATTCTCAGATGTCTATAGAATATGGCTTCGCTGATTGCATGGCTGTATAATATTTCAGGGTTCTGCCAATTTAGATGGACAGTTGACATGAAGTGAGAATTCGGTGGTCAAAACGTTGTGACAATAAGAAACAGAAGCTGAACATTGGTAGAACAAGAAATACTGCTACTCATCTCGACTTGAAACATTTGAGATGATTCTCAGATGTCAGCTAAGCCAGATTTTCTAGATTGCGTGACTGCATTATCTTTCAGTGGAATAGCAAAGAAAAGATGAATGAAACAATAATAAGAAAAAGAAAAAACAGAAAAATTAGAATTAAGATAAAGAAAGGGTGGAGAGGGGGTAGGAAAGATGGAAGCGGAGGTAACATTTGATAGAAAGGGATTTTAATTATGTATTATTAAAGAAATATCAAATATTGATAAGCCGACATACTAAGACTAAATGGATAATAGATATGTACCGATTCTGTCTGGAATTTTAGTGTGTCTAATAATGAACAGTCATTAATTATGTGGGGAAATAAGATATTACAATTATGTGTCTATATGCGGATTTCAATGATACATACATACATATATATATATATATATATAATGTTTTCTGTTAATTCAAAAATATAGATTTATAAAGCAGATCAAAAACAGTCTGCATTATTTATTAGATTAGAAAATTAAATAAAGAAAAAAAAATGCCTACTCTAGCCTACCTATGCTACACATACGAAACTGCCTCCCGACCAATCAGTCGCTACCCACCCAACCCTATTTTCCACCATTTTGTTTTGGAAATGAGTCAAACAAAGAAATATTCTTTTTCACATTTCAAAGCTATTTTCCTAGAAAATGATTTGTACTTTGAAGCAGGATGGGGACGAGGGGGGTATTGTATCAATAACCAGATGCTAAAATGAATTGGTTCTTCAGAGTGGGTGGCACCAAAGAGTAAGTAACATTTGGTGGTTAAATCATCATCATAGTCGTTGTTATTACTATGAGCAAACGGAGGTAGGTAGTGTTGGAGTCAGGAATTTTGTTGAAGTTGGTATCAAAGTAGTTTTTTTTTAAAACTTATTCCGGAGTCCCTATTTACCTGACTCCCACGAGGGCAAAGATAGAGACAGGGTCGATTTTTTCTGGGGCATATTCAGTACCTCAAAAAGAAGCACTCTGGATGGGACAAAAAAAAATTCCTGCAATCAAGAAGGATTTTCCCCTCCTCTGACCGAGGACAGAACATATACTACACTTTGTTCCTTGCCTGAAGCCTAAAGAAACCAATTTTGGAGTCAGATTTTTTTCAGACGACTACCTACCTCAGAGAGCGAGAACGAGCGAGCAAGAGAGAGAACGAGCGAGAATAAATGAAAAAAAAAAAAAAAAAAAGCAGTCAGAGGGGGGGGGGGCAACTGGTAGGGGTATTATCCAATAAATCAGTGTATATCAAGTTGACAGGTGTCATTATCAATATGGGGGAGGGGAGAGTGAAAAGGGGATCTAAACAAAGAATCTACCCCATTTAAGACATATGTAAAAATACATA
Organism: Sepiola atlantica; assembly: GCA_963556195.1. NCBI lineage: Eukaryota > Metazoa > Mollusca > Cephalopoda > Sepiida > Sepiolidae > Sepiola > Sepiola atlantica. Next base: position 98,559,267 of record OY744515.1, on the reverse strand, counting down.
AATTGAAACCCATTTTTATGGGATCAAGGGTGGGCAGGTAGATATAGTTGATTCTCATGTTGAAAGGCCAATGAAAAGATGTGAACAAATGTGAAAATTACAAGAATTTTGACCAGACGATAAACAAGTTTCAAATGAAGATTGAGTTCAAATATATTTAAACAACAGTGCAGAATGATCCAAGTTCAAATGATAAAGGATCACTGAACAATTCTTATTAGGCAGAACTCAAAGTTAGACTTAATGTATAATATTCAATGACTTTGTGATAGACTAGGCTGATGTAAATGTGGGATGTTTTAGAGCAGGTCAAATATTTGATCCCAGTCAGTTCAAAATAAACAGGTCGTTTTCAGTTGAGTAACATACAGATGTAATGCCAGAAGGTAAATTGTAACTAATACCATCCTGTGGTGTTAACTGTCTCCCTCACAGGGCTGTGGAGTCAGTAACCTAAATGTTAAACTCCTGTTTTACTTTGCATGGGTACAAATATAGCGTATTTGTAGCAATAGTTCGATGCTTGCATGTGTGTGTGTGTGCGTGTGTGTGTAAAACTAAGGTTAGAATTATAAATTTTTACGTAAGGTTAAAATTAAGAAAGTGGAAAATTCCATTACACGGTTAAAGTTTTAGAATGAGAGTATGTGGCAGGATATTACGTGAGAGAGGAAGTCACTAGTGATATGTAACGAATAAGCTGATCAGATCTTCTTCTCAGGCAGCGTTCCCATTCTCCTATGGTGGATGACATATACTGTATACTTAAGAAGAACAAGAAAAAGCCCGAAAGCTTTATTTTGTGTTGCCATTTTTAAATATGTGTTACAACCGCCGTTAATAATAATGAAAAGAATTCATTAATAAATTATCCTCCCCCCCCCCACACACACAAACATATGGTGGTACCAGCCTTGATCGGTACAACACAAAATGGGCACGAAGGTTCAAAAATGATGGAAAGACTGAGGAGGGCGAGCACAACGAGCACTACACTGAAAGAGTAATGGAACGTTGAGGAGGTTTATTGCCACTCAAATTCAAAAGACGAACGATCGGTGTCAGTGAGAAATCAATTGTAAACAGCTGTTGCAATAACGCAAAATAACCTGTAACTGTTATCAAAAGAGGCAGAGAGACTTGTTATTCAGATTCCAGGGAATACAAATGGTTATTGTCAGTAAGCAATCACTGACTTGACTTGTGTGAAAACTCCTAGTACCAAAATAAATAAAATGAAAACAAAGGAAAATAAAAAATAAAAGGAAAAAAAAGGAAAATATAAAAAAAGAAAAAAAAGGATAAAGGAAAGTGAAGAAAAAAAGAAAAGTGAAGAAAAAGGCAAAAGGCAAAAGAAAGAAAAAGGAAACAGAAAGAAAAAGGAAACAGAAAGAAAAAGGAAACAGAAAGAAAAAGGAAACAGAAAGAAAAAGGAAACAGAAAGAAAAAGGAAACAGAAAGAAAAAGGAAACAGAAAGAAAAAGGAAACAGAAAGAAAAAGGAAAAAGAAAGAAAAAGGAAAACGAAAGAAATAGGAAACAGAAAGAAAAAGGAAACAAAGAAAAAGGAAAAAGAAAGAAAAAGGAAAACGAAAAAAGAAAAGAGAAAGGAAAAAGAAAGGAAAAAAAGGAAAAAGAAAGGAAAAAAAAAGGAAAAGAGGACAACGAGAAAGAGGAGAGGGAATGAATTGATGTGTGTCATCTACATAATGAGTTTCCAATTACCTATGCGAGAAGTTGTCATCCAGATAATCTGCTGGGATCCAAAAATGGTCTTTATTTGGTTGAGGATATTTATGTTGAGGGGACACAAGTGCAGCAAGTTTGAAGCAAATTCCATTGAAGTACTTGTAAAACAAGCACAGGAATGATACATTGCGGTGATGGGACAGGAGTTTGAGCTTGGTAGACTGTGTGAAACCTATTAGGTTAGAGGCTCTTTTTTAGATCATGTCAAAGTGGTTGGTGCACCAGCCCAGATGTAGAAACAATACTTCATACATGGGCAGATAGTGGCTTTATAGATATATAGGATACTGGCAGGTGTGAGAAATTTTCTAGCCCAGTAGAGGGAGCCCATGTTTTTTGCAGCAGGATTGGCAGTATCTTCTCAGACAATGTTAATCTGGAATCGTCGGAATAGACAAAAAGTTCACATATCCAACAACTTTCGAAGAGGGAACTAACAACAGATACACATTTTCTTCCTTTTTTTCAGTTTCTATTTTTAAAACTAGAATATTAATGGCACATTATCTTTGTTTGTCTGCCAAACGAAAAGAAGCCGGAAGCCAGATGGGGTTGTGGACTTTTTAGGATAAGCCACAGGATCCAAGTAAGCCTATGTAATCTCTCAACAGAAGGCAGATATAACCTGGGTGGTCTTATAAAAGCAAATCTTCAAGATAGAAATTGAAAAAAAAATGTTAAAAATACTTGTATCTGCACAACATCTGATAATAAAATATCTTGCCCCATAAAAGAATCGTTTCGTTTGGGAGAAAGTCAGGTTTTTATTACTTTTTTTGTTTTTTTTAGAAGATGCTAATTTTTAATGTTTTCTGAATATTATGTTTAAATTCATTTTATAGAGGCTTTCATCCAAAACAAAGAAAAAATTATGGATCGAAATAGCTTATTCAAAATGAATTTACATATTGTCAATTGATTCAATTTTATCATTTTGATGAAGCCTTATTCGTTTTCTTAATCATATTCGGTTTATCGTTTAGTTTTACATGCTGTGGCTTTAAGAAATTGACTTCCAAACTAACCTATCTCTGGCAAGGTCTTTATTTATCCCTCTTTCTCTCAAGTCCAGTTTTATCATTTTCTCCCATGTTTTCATTGGCCTTCACCTGTGAACAGGACTTGCTATTTCAACTGTTCTACATCTACTAACCCAAAAACTCATCCATTCTTTCAGCGTGGCCATACCATTAAAGTTTCCTGTTCGGTACACATCTTCCTGTACTGTATAGATTTAATCTTCCTCTGAGGTCATCAGAAATAAACCTATCTTTAAGACTGACATTACACATCCATCGTATCATTCTCACATCATTTCTCTCCATGCAACGCATGTACTCAATCCTCACAAGCCAAGTTTCACTTCCATATATCATTACACTGTACACATGCGTGATAGACTCTTCCCTTGATCGACAGTGGGAACGTTCTGCTGGTTATTAAAGGCAGAATTTCCTTGAACTTACTCGATCCACTCCATATTTCTTGCCATCACGCTAGCACCTGCTCGACTTGAATTTCTTGTTAGCAAGAAATTCGTTCATGATAACTGGAGAGATTTCTATTCCTTTACGATACATGTAACAATCTGTGTGTGTGGGCTGCAAATGTTCATTTAAACAAGCTTTTCTGACAGAAACAGATGCTTCATATTGCTTTTTTCCAGTGATCTAAACAAATAAAAAAATATCCCTAATTCTTGAGACAGAAAAAAGAAAATATTCAAACTTGATTCTGTGTTGATTCCTTATTTTCCAAGTCATCATCAGTGCACATCTGTGCCATTTGAAAGTCAAAGATTTTATATTTATTTTTTAAATGTCGAGTATATCCTCTATTCTATAATAAAGACCAATGTGTATTTGTATATAAATAAATATATGTACTTCTATCCCATCATCCAAAAGTTAGCGATAAAACGTGTGCCTTTTCAAGACCCACCCCCAGAAACCATTTCAAGTGGTTAGGGGAAGCGAGAAAGCAAATAGCAAGTCAGATAACGACCTCAGACTTAACGCACTGCCTGAAATGAATTCGTAAAGAAATTCACTACTACACTAAAATGGCTAGGGAGGGGGTATTTAGATCATCAGAAATGATAATTTATGTATGAAAAGTAAAATTACTGAGGTAATTCTATGATCCTATATGAATATTTTAGTAATGTGTCTAGATAATCAATGAATGCAAACACTGGAAAAGCATAATGTTTTTTTTTGCTGTCAAAAAGATGAAGTGTACACTAGCATATATATACATTTACTGTTTTTGTTGTGTTTTTTTTACAATATTTTAACATTTTCAAAAACTTTCTTTTGAATTGAAAAATGTTTTTCATTTATAAAATGAAGTAAAATGATAGATATGTACAAAGATAAACTTAAAAAATTGTTAACTGTTTGAACTAGAAAGGTGACGTCGTAAGCTAGCAATACTTGCAGGAGTCAGAGTCAAGGTTTTTTTTTAAAAACTGACAGTAGAGTTTAAAGTGGCATTTTTTTTTTCCACCATGTTTTCACCTCTGAGATGATGAATCAGAGTCAGGAGTCAAATATTTTTGCAAGAGTCGTGAGTCATAGTCATGATTTTTAAAACCTAGTCAGGAGTTCAATTTTTTTTTTAGCCAACCTGTAAACAAGGAGTTAGAAATGATTGCAGGAGTTGAATTCAATTATTTAAAGAATCACCTGAACGTATTGCCAGAATGATACACACAAGAGAAGTGACAGAACCATTTTCTTCAACAACAAATTAATTAACAGAGTTTATCTTTATCGAAAACAGATGACAGTGAGGGGTAGTGGAGGGTGCCATATGCTCTTACAGACATCTTCATTAACACTTACTGCACAGAAAATTGAATCGGCTTCTTTACAGAAAACGGCACAGTCTTTTTATAATGATTCATTCAGAAAAAGATAGAATACAATGTTCATCCATTAAAATCATCTGAAATTCATTAAGGGAAACAAAAACATAGAAGCTTAGTGAACATACGTCTCAGCTAGCGTTATATTTTGAATGCAAAAAGTCTGGAATCAGTTTCCTCCACAATGAGAAGCTCGCTGGTGGCCGAGGAGACCTCAGCTAGAGTCTTCCCATAAACATCATGAAGGAGACGTGCACGTTGCTGACATCCAAGATCAGATGATTTGAGTTTCAGATTTTCCACCCGTAAAATTTCAATCCAACCATTTTACCAGGGTTGCGGAGTCAGAGTCGGAGGTTTTGGAGGAGTTGGAGTCAGACTCGTAAGAATACTAGGAGTCAAAGTTGAATTTCTTAATCTCTGAAGAATTAATAGTCTGAATGATGGAAAACTTTAAAATAAGGAGTCGGAATCGAATATTTTGGAATTCTAGGAGTTAGGAGACATGCATGTTGCTGGCACCAAAGATTAGATGACTTAAGTTTCAGATTTTCCATTGGGAATGTGTGCAGATTTTGCGAGTTGATGTCAGGTATTTTAAAACAAATTACAGAATTGTGAGTGATTTTTTTTCAGCTGATTCTCAACCACTGATATATATATTATATATATATATATATAGTTATTAATTTTATACGTACATAAAACTAATCCATGGACATGTGTTTCTGGCTCACAGTCGTCATCAGCATGGCTAACTTAACACGTGTCCATGGATTACTTTTATGTACATATAAAATTAATAAAAACATATATATTAACAAAAAAACACGTCCTATAAAGTTACGGGCGACTACTAATGCAATTTTCTGCATTTTAATTACTCAGGGAGTGAAGCAATCGAAATAGTAGAAGTAAGCAAAAACAACAAATGCTGCGATCACCAATAAAAACAATTACATAAAAATACAAACTTATATATATATGTTTGTTTTTTTAAATTATTAATACAGAGAATAATATTTAAAGTAAAAATACAGATCAATATGAAAAAAAAATTTGAGATAGGCACAAACTATTTTTGACAGAAAAAAACAAGTTATTTTGTAAACAAGCATGAAATTAGTAAGATAAGAAGAATTAGGTGGGCCTGACCCACGGTCAAATGTAAATAACCAGCGAGGTTAAGCACTGCAGTTCACTGGTTTATCTTATCTAAACTGACTTTCTCTTAAGCGTATTCACTATCAATTTGCCCGAGTAATTAAATGTCATGCGTTCCTTCCAAAATGAAGCCCTCCCGCAGGAATTCAATTAAAAAAAAATATTTTTATCAAGTTTTTTCTTCTTTAACTTCCAGCAGAGACAAATATACATAGAGAACTTTTATCATCTTAAATATTAAAAAAATTAATCACATCCCAGAAGATTTGTAAATGTTTTTTCCAATTTATATATTACTATTTCATGTATATACACATTACATTATAAAATAATATATGACATACATATTTTTCAAGATTTATTTCAACAGTAATTTATTTCAACAGTGATTTATTTCAACAGTGATTTATTTCAACAGTGATTTATTTCAACAGTGATTTATTTCAACAGTGATTTATTTCAACAGTGATTTATTTCAACAGTAATTTATTTCAACAGTAATTTATTTCAACAGTGATTTATTTCAACAGTGATTTATTTCAACAGTGATTTATTTCAACAGTGATTTATTTCAACAGTAATTTATTTCAACAGTAATTTATTTCAACAGTGATTTATTTCAACAGTAATTTATTTCAACAGTGATTTATTTCAACAGTGATTTATTTCAACAGTGATTTATTTCAACAGTGATTTATTTCAACAGTAATTTATTTCAACAGTAATTTATTTCAACAGTGATTTATTTCAACAGTGATTTATTTCAACAGTGATTTATTTCAACAGTGATTTATTTCAACAGTGATTTATTTCAACAGTAATTTATTTCAACAGTAATTTATTTCAACAGTGATTTATTTCAACAGTGATTTATTTCAACAGTGATTTATTTCAACAGTGATTTATTTCAACAGTAATTTATTTCAACAGTAATTTATTTCAACAGTGATTTATTTCAACAGTAATTTATTTCAACAGTAATTTATTTCAACAGTGATTTATTTCAACAGTGATTTATTTCAACAGTGATTTATTTCAACAGTGATTTATTTCAACAGTAATTTATTTCAACAGTAATTTATTTCAACAGTGATTTATTTCAACAGTGATTTATTTCAACAGTGATTTATTTCAACAGTAATTTATTTCAACAGTGATTTATTTCAACAGTGATTTATTTCAACAGTGATTTATTTCAACAGTGATTTATTTCAACAGTGATTTATTTCAACAGTAATTTATTTCAACAGTGATTTATTTCAACAGTGATTTATTTCAACAGTGATTTATTTCAACAGTAATTTATTTCAACAGTAATTTATTTCAACAGTGATTTATTTCAACAGTGATTTATTTCAACAGTGATTTATTTCAACAGTGATTTATTTCAACAGTGATTTATTTCAACAGTGATTTATTTCAACAGTGATTTATTTCAACAGTAATTTATTTCAACAGTAATTTATTTCAACAGTGATTTATTTCAACAGTAATTTATTTCAACAGTAATTTATTTCAACAGTAATTTATTTCAACAGTAATTTATTTCAACAGTGATTTATTTCAACAGTAATTTATTTCAACAGTGATTTATTTCAACAGTAATTTATTTCAACAGTGATTTATTTCAACAGTAATTTATTTCAACAGTAATTTATTTCAACAGTAATTTATTTCAACAGTAATTTATTTCAACAGTGATTTATTTCAACAGTGATTTATTTCAACAGTAATTTATTTCAACAGTAATTTATTTCAACAGTGATTTATTTCAACAGTAATTTATTTCAACAGTAATTTATTTCAACAGTGATTTATTTCAACAGTGATTTATTTCAACAGTAATTTATTTCAACAGTAATTTATTTCAACAGTAATTTATTTCAACAGTAATTTATTTCAATATGTGAGTAGAGCTTAGTAGAAGTATTTTATAACTGAAATATAAATCTAAGATAGCGATAGGTAACAGAAAACAAATGTGACAGACGAATTGTTTTAGTTCCCGTGTCAGTGTAAGGTCACCTGTTGTTCATTTAACCCAATTTTTTTTTAATTGGTTCACCCCAAACAAGGCAAGTTGCCACTGCAGATGTAAGAGGCTACTGAGAATTGGGGTGAAAGTTATGGGGGTCATCCTAAATTGGGAGCTGTGCAGCGAGATGTTCTTCCACATTAGTTTTAAATTTCTGCATGTCGGTACAGTCAGGGAAACAGAGCAGGGAGGGAGTTTCAAAGGCCGGCAGCTCTAGAAAAGAAGCTATTGAAGTAGAAGGCTCTCCGGCATCTGGGGGCCTCCACAGTGAATGGATGAGATTTAGCTGATTGTCGGGTTGGTCGAGTGTATTTACGTCTAGGGGGCACCAGAGAAGCAAGTTCACTGGAACACATTCCATTGAAGTACTTGTAAAACAAGCACAAGAATGCAACATTGCGGCGATGGGACAGGGGCTGGAGCTTGGTGGATAGTGAGGGACCTATTAGATTAAAAGTGGGGATCAGTCCAATCCTCTCTCAATTGGCTGATGGAAATTAATAGGTAGAGAGGGAGTAAGAAAATCAACAAATCTGATTTAGTAGCTAGAGTAAGCACTTGTTAGATATAATAGCAATCTTTAAATATAAATCCACATAATTAGACTGATGATTTCCCTCAGCAATGAAACAAACGTCTTTCTGTAGTTTACTTGCCATAAGTATATTTTCATACTACTACTACTGTATACACACACACACATATATATTTGCTTAACTTTGATATAAGAAATCATTTAATTGAAAATGGATGACAGCATTAAGGATGAATGGTCGCTTTTAGCAAATTTTGAAAAATAATGGCCATTATGTGAGTTCATCCATTTTCAAGTAATTATATAATTATTTCTTGATAATAATCGTTCAGTTTTATCTGCTCTCCCCTCTTCTTGCTCTCTTTTTCTTTTATGTCATTCACAACCTCCCATAACTTATTATTTGCCCATTAGTTATGTTACTCACTGATGGAAAGCAGTTTCACATACACAAGATAAATTGAGAGTAAACATTCCTACATTCCTTTATTCCACAAACTGTTTGCCCCTTGAAAGAAAAACTTTCTTAAAATTGACTCATTATAAGACAGAACACAGCTTGTAAAACTCATCCGGAAATATTTTTAAAGAATAAAACTCAACAAAGACTGTTAGCCATTTGACTTCCGGTTTAGGCGTTTTCATCAGCCTTCCACATTTCCGGTTTAGGCATTTTCATCAGCCTTCCACAATTCCGGTTTAGGCATTTTCATCAGCCTTCCACACTAAACGAGACTGACGAATCTGTTTGGAGATATAAAAGTCCAGAATTTGTCTAGGATGACCAGACAGACGAAACCCAGGTAACTCCAGCAGACACAGTAATGTATAGTATTTAAATAAGATAATATTAGCTCTTGTATGACTTAAAATCAAGCACTTTGTTAATATCTTCTAACTCGTGAAAAGAGTGGCGCAATGCAAAATGGAATGCATCATGCTTGGCATCAGTTTACGAGAAAGAAAAAGAAACACTTGGATCAGACAACAAACTGACGTAAGTGATATCACCACCACCATACGAACGGTTAAACATAGTCACCGGAGATATACAGACAACAGGTGAACATTTAGAGCAACAGAATAGACTCCGGGGCAAAAACCCGTTGGAGAGACGACTTCGACAGACAACTGGGTCCTACATGTGACACACTTAGCTAGGAACAAAACAAGATAAGAAACCAGGGAGGGTTTCCTTCTCCAAGAGTGATCAAAAAGCCTAATGATGAATTCATGATATATATATATATATATATTTACATACATACTAATAGAATACTCATCTCAGCATTAGTTTTACATTTTTGTGTTTTTTCTTTCTTTGGTGGGTATAGCACAGTTTCGGTAGCACCCCACTAAATGGCAAAGTTTACAAGAAAAATATAAATAATGTGCCCACATTACACACCCTGATGCCTATAATAAATATTTCATAACTCATAATGATCAGTTTAAAAGTTTAGGGTTTTACCAAGTACATACGTACATACATACATACATACATACGCACATCACAATCCTTTTTAAAAATACATTACTTAATATAACTCAAAATCTGATGAAGAGCAATTCTTTTCTTTCTTAAATGTTTTGTATCTAACTTATTTTAAAAGTTTTTTGGAGGGGTGGGTACGAGTTTGGATGGGCACACCCCCTAAATGCTAAATTTACAAAAAAAATAATGTGCCTATTTTACTCACTGTGTATCCTAGAATGTATATTCCAACTTTCATAATGATCCGTTCATTAGTTTAGGAGATTACCCTGTACATATGTACGTGTGTATAATAAATCCCAAACCAAACTAATACAATTCAATATCAAGTTGGTATTTATTAGCACCTAATCCAATAAGGTTTAGAATGAAAATCTGAACAGGTATTGCAAGGGTAAGCAAATATATCTGCAATGTATAATTCTTGTAACACCATCCAGCACTGCTTTTCAATAAAGCAAACATTACCTTAATCAATATTGACCTTTCACTAGAGATGGAATTTATATCAAGGCATTAGCATTCCAACACATACAGGTTACAGCCCCCAAAGCAAGTGTGAGAAAACAAAAATGCACGAACAGCATTTCAGATGGGGATGGGTGAGCACATATGTGTTTGAATGACCCAATGGATACTGTCACAGACTATGAAATAAATTTGCTATATTAAAAGTTTATTGGATCTGTTGTATTCAGTCTAACACTGAGAAAGAAATGCACCTGAAATTTCCCTCCCCACTATCGGTAAACTGGCAACTTGTATACAATTTGGGGGAGTAGAAACTGGACCGTAGGTTTACTTTCGGCAGCTTTGTAACTCTCGCTTCCTTTATTTTGTCCTTTAGTCCTAACATTCTATGAGAGATATTTCTGACAAAGGGGGAATAATTGCTGTTTTCTGGGCCGGAATCTATCCATATAACACTTATTGTTGGCTAGTTTTTGACCCTGGAGCAATTTCCATTAACAAAAAAAATTTTTTTTTTAAATAATGTTATAAAATGACTCGTTTCCAATAGGTACTTTTTTTTTTCAGAATTAAATAACTTGAAAAGGGTTGATATGCCATAAAACAGACGAACCAAATAAAACCTTTCAGATCGCCTGATTGCCTCTTATACAAATCACTCTTCACAATGCAACATTCTTATTTGATTCTGAGCAGAGGGTGACGTAAAACGGACTGACTGTCCATTTTGAAAACACTTGGAAGAACAATAACAAGGGACTGTATCCACGAAAACAAAGCTCTATACCAAGATCAAACAACTTTTCTCAGTTGAAATTTAATCGAATGATGGTATTAATTTTTTATTTGCCAAAGTTTTGTGATAACATCGCAATCTGTCCCCTGTTTGAGAATCAACTTCTAGATAAAGGAATAAAGATCCATTTAGTATATGAAATCTAGTTTAACTTTTAAAGAAAAACATCGTGAATACATTCATTTTGAGATTATTCATCTTCGCGCGTTTTTGAAGCATGTGGTCATACCACAGTTTCTCACTTTTTGATGCTGTCCATTGCATTATTGTTGTATTCTGCAAGATCTTTCAAGCTGTAACTGCATCGTATGGTCATCCTCTCCACATTCACAGATGGTTGAGTCAGTTTTGTAGCCCCATCTAGTCATAGCAACTTTTGATCGCCCCATTCCTGTTCTGAGGCAGTTGAGTGTTTTCCACTGGATCCAAGTTCCTCTGAACCGGGAGGGAGGGCCTCAGAAAGGGAGATTCCCATGTCAGGGGGGGGGGGGGGGAAAGGATTCTCTAGCCGTCTGGTCCACTGTTGTAGTGTGATCTCTTCCAGAGATGTTGTTAAGAGTTCGACATGGCTGTGGAAACTTCTTGACTTGCGGCATTCATCGGAGACTATATAGCAACTAGATGGAATTTGTATTATTTGAATTATTCAAACGGCTGTTCTCATCGTAGCATAACGGATAAAGTACTAGAATAATAATCAGTTCAGGACTTAGAAAAGAACCTGTGGTGTAACAAATAAAGTGCTAAAGTGATAATCAGTTTTAAGTGACAGTCTTCTGGAGGTTGAAGGTTCAATCCTCAGTTCGGGCTATATTAATACAATTACGAATTATGTAAAAGTTCTACCAAGTAATGGCTGATAGAACAAGTGCAAACTACCCCCATGGATTAAATAAAGGGATTCGTTCGAAATTCCATACAGATTCTCAAGTTCGAAAGAAAGATTCCCGAGTTCGACAAAATACACCTGAAGAAGGTCAGAGGTTATATCGTCCGAAACGGTGTGAGAATAACATCCAAGATGAAAACAGTAGTTTGAATAATTCAAATAATCCAAATTATGAATCCTCAACTCAAAAATGCAGAAGAAAAAAAATAATGGATCTAATTTATGTTAATGCGTTAGCATTTCAGCAGTGTTTGAGAAAGGATCACCAGCATTATGAATCTTCAGTAAAACTACTTTGACCTCTTCAGTAAAACTACTTTGACCTTGTGCAGGGGTTGTAGTAAAACACATTTAGTATCAACTTTGACAACAATTTAGAAGCACAGCTAATGTGCGGCCAAAGCAATATAACTTTAAAAGAATCAATCTACAAGATTTTTACAAGGTGTCGTATCAGTTTGATCAAGAATATATTGAAGAATACCCCAGACAAATCCAGTCGGTCGGATCCGGTAGAGTACCATCTTGTGAGCAGATTGTTCAGCGCAAGTCATAGATGGAATGTTATCAAAGTGAAACCAAACTTGGTGGCCAGGAATTTGTTTATAAAACTCATGGGAGCAATTTCCTCACAGATAAATGAGTCTTAACAGTTATTTACTATTTCAGATTTCTGATAATCAAAGATAACCGGAATTTCAAGAGAAAGCAAATATATTTACCATGTGTTATTCTTGTTGCCCCTGTCCCTCACTTCCGAATAAAGCAGCCATTATCTTTAATCAATATTGGCTTCCCTACTTGAGATGGAATTTATATGAAGGCATTAGCATTCCAATATGTACAGTTTATTAAGACCAAATTCAGCACAAGAAATAAATAAATCTGACTCAAAGTCTATGAAGATAGGTTCCTTACTTAATATTATTTGAATTATTCGGACTACTGTTTCCATCTTGAATGTTATTCTCACAATGTTACCTCTGACCTTCAGGTGCGTCTTGTCAAACTTAGGAATCTGTACGGGATTTCGAACGGAAACCTTTATTTAATCCACGGGGTAGATTGTTCTTGGTCTGTCAGCCATGACCGGGTAGAAGTCTTAAGTAATTTTAAGTATTCTTAGTATCATCTGTATTGAGGACTGAACTTTCAACCTCCAAAGGACTGTCACTTAAAACTGATTATTTAGTTTTAATTGGACCTTTTGGCATAATGGTTAAAGTGTTTGTTAACGTGCCGGGAGACCGGAGTTCAATCCTCAGTGAAGTCATACCAAAAACTAAAAAAAAAAATGGTACTTAATGCCTTTTTGCTAAACAGTCAGCATTATAAGATGAGGATCAAGAGTAAGTGGAGTAAACTGGAGAAACGAGTGGACCCCCCCCTACAAATGAAAAGGGAGCCTTTGGGTTGCCTTCAACTATGGTCTGTGACGCCGGATGTGACGTCACGGGCGGGACTACAAATAGACCCGAGGAATTAGGTTCAAGGACTCATTTCGTAGACAGTAAACCTGGCGACGAGGTAAAAAAAAACCCTGAAACTGAACAACAACTGAAATTTAATTTCTCGAAGCAAACAGCGACGAGTAATCGAAACAACAACTGAAATTTAATTTCTCGAAGCAAACAGCGACGAGTAATCGAAACAACAACTGAAATTTAATGGTCGACTACTTTACTTTTACTTTACACGTTGCGCCACGGATCCATGTGGTTCCTTACTTTGTTTGAAGGAACAGAGAAAGTTTAGAAGTATATGATTCGAATCTCATAAATTTCTAACCTTTTTTTTTTTCTTTAGAATTCTGTTGATGAGCAATTCCAATATTTGTCGGATTAGAAGCATTTTTAAAAGAAGTAAATATCAACACTAGTGAGCATGTAATCCAAGATGAGGTTTCCTTCATCTGGATTTTGCTGACAAGTCACAGACATCGCAAACTTTCAAAATGAGAAAGTTTTTAACACAGACTTGAGTGGAAACATAAAACACGTAAACTGAATCCTACCTCAGCATTCACTGGAGAGAGTCAAATGGTTTGTTCAGTAAAATCAATGGCAAAATTTCTAGTCAGGATTTTGCTGAAACTTACCTACAAAGAAAAGAAAAAAGGAAATTAATAAATGTTTTTTTGTTGAACAGAATATACAAGAAATAATGTAAAACGAATTTTATATAGTTCAAGTTTAATTTGTATAAGAAAAAATTGTTTAGGGTCAATTATACAAATCAATTCTAAATTGCCATGTGAAAGCTCAATATTCAATATATACTAAATAGAGTTTAGTAATATATATTTTTAAAGATTTATGATAGCATTTAAATCACATTTCAGAAATTAAAAATCTTTAAAAGACATGAATTTGACCTTTTCTAAGAAAATTCAATAGCAATCATAAATGTGTCAACACATTAACTTACATTTACTCTGTATCTTGAGTTAAAACACATTTATAATTGCTATAAAATCCTCTTGAAACGTGCATAAAATTCATTCTTTTTGAGGATTTTTATTCTGAAATTTGATTTAAATTATATATATATATATATATATATATATATATAGTCTGAAGAAGCTTTGAGTCATTTTAAACAAAGAAAGAAAATGCAGTTTAAATTCCCAGAGATATTAACTAAATCCAAGATATCGCAGACTTAGCACTTGCATAAGCTGACTTACCGCTGAAAAATTCACAAATAAAAAAGGGGATTCAAGTATCTAACGGTGAAACAAAAACAGGGTACCTTAACTTAAGCATGAAATATTAAACGGGGATCATCAGCTGTTTACCATATAACTGTTTCGGAGATTTAAAAACAGGACATTTATATCATTCATGGTCATCCAATGGTACTGATCAAACGACCACTTCCCCAATAATCAAATGTAGAAATAATTCAGATTTAATTTCACTTATATATACATAAATAAATAAATAATAATAATAATATATTACTCTTAAGACTAGTGTGATATGGTCATTTGCATATCAAATAATATTAATTATAATAATAATATCCAAACACTACACCCAAGAACCATTCTGCAACATGGTAGCTAGCAATAAAATTATATAAGAAATAAAAAGTCACATGAAAAAAAAAAAAAAAAAAAAAAAAAAATAGCTTAAGTACCTTTGGTACCAGATAGACAAGTAAATAAGAGGAAGGAAACCTAGCCATACAGATCTAAATACCCAATATATATATATATATATATATATATATATTACATACATTAATAAATAAATAAATAAATAAATAAATAAATAAATAAATACAGACATTTATAGATAATATATATAGGGATACATATATGGACTTGTGCAAAGGAAGGTTAGAATAAAAGTTTTTCAATATTTAAAACGAAGCAAATACGGAAACAAAAAATCTCTGAAATGTATTTGTTGTTCAGAAGTTGCATATTCACTTTTAAATAAAGGACAGAAGACTGCCCGAAATATTAAAATTATGAAAAAATCTATAATTTACATGCTTTTATCGTTTCCATCAGACTATGTTTAATATTTCAAATCTGAAGAAATTCAGTTTTAGTCAAGAAACCCATTTTGTATATCCTTCAAGGAATAGCAACTTTTGACCTATACAGTAAAGAGTGCCAATATGTCCCAGGTTTGAAACGACATACGAAGAAGACAGGATAGAGTTTGAATGCCCACTAGACTTCATCCTCAAATGTCTTCAGTCTCTCTGTACAAGAGTTTGTTAGGATAGCTTGACATGAGGATACTTTGCCCTACAAATAAACAAAATAGCATATTATTCGAATCGCAAATAAGAACCCCTCGGCATGGCTATGCACTAGCTCATACAAGAAAAAAAGAAAACTTACATTTTTAAACGTTTCTATAGGCAGATTCTTTACGAAACAAGTTGGTGTTAACATTAAGACAGACACACCATCTACATTATACACCCACACACACACACATATATATATATATATCTGCATACATATGGGGGGGAATTCAAAAAAGTTTTGCTACAATTATTGAAAAGCTTTATTTAAATATAACAAAGTGTTTCTCAACAGATCCTCCATATAAGTAAATACACTTTGGGAGAATGTTTCCATTTCGCTAACATTCCTCTGTAAAATTACGTGTCTTGTCATGCTCTATATATAATCATCAGTTTTCATCCCATAAATGGTTTCTATACTTGTGTTCATTTGAAATATTCTTCAATTTGTGAGAACAAAATGAAGTCAGAAGTGACATGACCAGGACGACTGGATCGTGAATGACCTAATGTTTCTCAACAAAATTCTCATAGAACAGCTCTTGTTACTTTTAAAGAATGTGTTGTCATGAAAAGAAATTCTGCAGTAAACTTTTTTTCTTTTTGTCACTAATCCATTTTTATTGTCTTTAAAACGTTTTCGTTACATGCCTGTTGACCGTTGGAAAAATATATTGGAAATAATCCCTTTAGAATCCCCCGAAATGGTAGTCATTATGTTTTAAGCTCCCCTCTCTGGTTTGAGTTCATGAAGTCTAGCAGGAACCCTATCAAAGCAGAGCCTTGATTGGATCTTGCTGTCTGGATTATACTGATAAGACAAAGTTATATCTCCAGTTTTGATTTGTTCCATAAAATCCTTCAACATCAATCTGGTTTAAAAGAGTCATGAAAATGTCACCCTTGAGCGAGTGTATCTTAATGCAACCCTTTTGCCATCCAGCAGGTATAAAGTTGAGCGTGACCACAATATTAAAGCAAAATTGAAAACACTGAACTGTCTAAAATCCTCACTTCCTCAGCTTTCATATCAATAAAATTCTGATAGTCTTATTCAACCAACTTCCAGGCTTTTGCCATAATTCTTTCATTTGTTGAGGTTGATGGCTTTCTTACTGATGAAACCATTTGTCCATTTACCATTTTGTAAGAGTCAGCATCACGTTTCAGAATTTTTGAGATGACGATTGATAATTGTATTATTTCGATTATTCAGACTACTGTTCTCATCTTGGATGTTATTCTTACGTTTCGGTCGATGTAACCTCTGACCCTCTTTAAGTGCAATCGTAACATACATTTCTTAGATGTGTCAAAGGTCGTCTTCAGTGATGCACTGCCTTCATTGCCGATTTCGGGCTTCATATCACATTGGCTCAGACGGCACCCCCGACCTGACTCCAAATGCATCAGATCACCCCCTTCAAAACTTTCAGCCACACACGTAGACATTGCAAAAATTCTTCCTTCTAACAAACTTTGACACATCAGCAGACATCAGCCAATGAAAACTGTTCCTTTTTCTTCTGCTCCCATATAATGTCATCCATCTCTCTATTTTGTATTAACTCTTTATTCTCCATTGGTTTTCATGCAGGTAAGTTGTTTTTTTCTTTTTTCTTCCCCTTTTAACTAACAGTATTAACTCTGTTATTGGAACAATCAAGTTAATTGTTAGCCCTACATATTAAATTATTTAATTAAATATGAACTAGAATCGATCTTTGTGTTAAGAACAAAAAAAAAAACAAAAAAACATTGTGCCGAATTCGGCACAGTTTTCTTCACGAATTAAGTAAGTAATTACCATAATACCATACTAATCTTATCCTAAACGTGCACGCTAACGCTTGTTATATTTTCCATTTTCCGACGTGTTCCTCAAAAATAAATATATAAACATTCATCGTGATGGATTAAGAAAAATAACGTTCTTGATTTGCATATTGCAGGAATATATGCATATTGTCGAACTCTGGAATCTTACGAAATTCTGAACAGAACTCTGTATTTAATCCGTTGTACCATGGGTCTACACAGATTTGTGGTGCAATGGATAAAAGTGCTAAGTTGTAATCAGTTCTAAATGACAGTTTTCTGGAGATTGAAGTTTCATTCCTCAGTATGGGTGATACTAAGAATGCAATTAGAATTACTTAAGATTTCTACCCGGTCATGGCTGATGGAACAAGAACAAGTTACCCCCGTGGATTAAATAAAGGGGTCCGATCAAAATTCTGTACGGATTCCCAAGTTCCACAAGATACACCTGAATAAGGTTGGAGATTACATCGACCGAAATGTTGTGAGAGTAACATTCAAGATGAGAACAGTAGTCCAACTAATAAAAATTACAGAGTCAGCATCTCCATACATTTATTGTAATCAAGGATGTAGAGGCATACTAAAGCGCTTCGGACAAGGCTCTGTTTAGCAGAATTGGTGTTAGAGTTGAGTATTTGAACAATAGTCTTGATTGAAATGCATCATTGATTTGAAAGGATTTCAAGAATTTGCTCTAACTCAAAAATTATGTTTTTCAATGCTGCTAAAATAGACAATGTTTTCTAAAGGTATATTGATAATACAAAGGCTGGTATAGATAATTAGTACTTCTTCAGAAGAACACTCAGTTATTAAATACTCATTCAAATGTGCTTCTACTCAATTGATGCATCCATTAACTATTATCCAGAGGAACACTCAGTTATTAAATACTCATTCAAATGTGATTCTACTCAATTGATGCATCCATTAACTATTATCCAGAGGAACACTCAGTTATTAAATACTCATTCAAATGTGATTCTACTCAATTGATGCATCCATTAACTATTATCCAGAGGAACACTCAGTTATTAAATACTCATTCAAATGTTATTCTACTCAATTGATGCATCCATTAACTATTATCCAGAGGAACACTCAGTTATTAAATACTCATTCAAATGTGATTCTACTCAGTTGATGCATCCCTAAACTATTACCCAGAGGAACACTCAGTTATTAAATACTCATTCAAATGCGATTCTACTCAATTGATGCATCCCTAAACTATTACCCAGAGGAACACTCAGTTATTAAATACTCATTCAAATGTGATTCTACTCAATTGATGCATCCATTAACTATTATCCAGAGGAACACTCAGTTATTAAATACTCATTCAAATGCGATTCTACTCAATTGATGCATCCCTAAACTATTACCCAGAGGAACACTCAGTTATTAAATACTCATTCAAATGTGATTCTACTCAATTGATGCATCCATTAACTATTATCCAGAGGAACACTCAGTTATTAAATACTCATTCAAATGTGATTCTACTCAGTTGATGCATCCCTAAACTATTATCCAGAGGAACACTCAGTTATTAAATACTCATTCAAATGCGATTCTACTCAATTGATGCATCCCTAAACTATTGAAATTGTAGCAAAAATTGTCAAGTTCTCCCATATATACAAATTGACAAATAAATGCATGTTTGCATGTACGTTTATGAAAACATTTAACATCTCTTAAATATAAAAGTATATAAATGTAAATACATAATTTTTTTAAACAAGACTTAAATACATCCTGTCTACTTTCAAAATGATTCAGTAAATACAATGCAACACACATACACACTAATATATATATTATATATATATATATTGATCAATTTTATGAGAAGACATTCAGATTGATATCATTTGGGATAAAAAAACAAAAGTGGTGACTTCCTATTTTTCAATTGTTTTTGTTTTCTTGTTTCACTATTGTATTATATTTTGTTTTTGATGCTAACAAATTTATGAAGCAATTTAAAATATAAATAAATATTAAAGCTCTTTTTCTCCTGGAAAATTAAACTTTTTGAAGAAATAGGTTGAAACGCACAATCTTATAATTAGCTCTGTGAGATTTATTACTAGAATAACAATTGAATTATCTAGTATAGTGCAACTGTGTATATAATATATATATATATATATATAATATAATATACACACATGATATGAAGCACATCTAATCATTATCTGACTTTATTAAATAAGTTTATAAATATAGATTGGCTTTCTACTCTGAGTAATGGTTCATGGCATGCGTGTGTTCTTAATAAATTAACTTCTATCCAAGACACGAACTAGGAACGGCCAGTCATCAAGATTTTACCCGATTGATTCTGGCATTGGGAATTGGGTAAAGTGTCAGAATAATCACACAGAAAATGGTCGGCATTGTACGTTGGGTACATGTTCCATTATTACGCATGTAGAAGATGCCAGAACAACGAACAGCTCTAGATGCTAACAACTCATTACCGCGCTGCAACACAACATAACACTATACAACGACATTAGGAGTGTCGTTGCCAAGAGAGAATTGCATCTTGGGAAAACACGTTCAAATGCTTCTTGGAAATTTTGATGGTTGTATCCCTGAACGCCGGAAAGTTCCGTTGTTGCATCTCTCTGCAGTCAAAATGAAGGTGATATCATTGTGAAAGTTATGTGACTAAAATGGACACAGTATTTGATATGGATGAAAAGGCAAATAGATAGTAATCTCACTGGATAGTTAATTTGATAAAATGTTTGTTTTGGTTGTCCCACTAGATGAAATAGCAGGAGATTTTTTTAAAGGGGAATTAGCATAGGAAAAGGAAAACTCTGAAATAACAGATACGGCCAAGTAACTCCCTGATATGTAAGGAATCATGCACATGTACATCTATTACTTTTGGAAAGATTAAGTCTCGTTCCTCCCAATGCTCCCGATTATACCTACTCGAGAGCGTTTGACTGCTTACTAGAGACCATCCTTTAGTATCTTCAGTCTCTCTGTACAGGGTTTGTCAGAACAACCCGACATGAAGAAACTTTGCTGTACAAGTAAACTCTGACCAAATATTCAAAATAACAGATTCAAACGCCAAATAAGATCCCTTCGGCATAGGTACATGCTGACCCATATGAGGAATGATGCCCTTTCTCCTAGTTATGCTACCTTAGGTAACAGCATTAGACTGGATACTCCACCAGACTAGATGGATTCTTGTCCTGGAATCTGGCTCTTATAAATAAAAGACCCCAAGAAAGATGAACTATAGTTAAGTGATCAATTGGAGAGAGGAAAATTAACATTCTTCACTACTTTACTAACTCAACGTTTGAAAAGTAGAGGACAACTTTAAATGAGCACTTGGATATCTATGTATCTCAAAGAAATCAAGTGCTAGCCCCAGGAAGAGGCCCCTTGATTTCTGAGAGCTAATTAAGCAAAAAATGAAATAAATTTGTTGAGGGGTCATGTTATAATCAGATACTGATACATCAGTCTTAACAGGAGAGCTCCTCATACACACACACACACACACACATATATATATATATACACACACACACAGTTATCTTGTTGAAGTTTCCAAGTCAGACCCAAATAGCCTTTAACCTGACGAATCAAACTTTGTTTATGACTCGTCAATATTTATTTGTTATTGCTGTACTATCTTATTGGCAATATAACATACTTTGCTACAATTTATTTTAAAAACTACTTAGTCTGGCCGAGACAATCTATTTTATAAAACATTTTTAACTAATCACTGAAAAATCCAATAACTCTTTTTTAGTTGAATATGAAAAAGGTTATCTCCCTTATAAATAAGATTTTATTTCTTTTTCTGCATAAGTTAAAAAATGGGCAAATAAATACAAATTAAAAACTAAAATAACTTCAGTGCATACCGAGCAACGCCGGGGAGCTACAGCTAGTACGTACACGCACACACACACACGTACACACACACCCACCCCATCTACGTACAAATTTTTCCAACATACGACATAAAATTTGATCATATTATCGACTACACCTGATGGAAAATCTAACATGCGACTACAAAGTTTTGCGGTTAACCTGCTATGCGGCAGCACTCACGACGGGATGGAGAGTTCAGTTCACAGTTCCGCTTTAGTTCTGGAACAAATTAAATTAGTATGTGGAGGTTTGACTGTATATTATATATCTATATATAAAATATAGTCATCCATAGACAGCTGTTACTTCTTTTTAAGACTCATCAGTATAGCAAGACATAACAGGCACACCAACCCAGAAATTCAAAATCCAAACTTTTGTCACTACCAATCATGATAGCCAGACACCTTACCCTCTGAACTAACGAACTTGCTACTGCGGTGGAAGAAATTATATCGCTTTTTAACGATATAGACAACCTAAAAAGCGTAATTCCTTTTACGGAAGAATCTTGTTTTACGCTTAAGAAGAAACCAGAAGAGTGCTCCGCCTATAAGGGAGCGTATATCTATATAAAATATAGTCATCCACAGATGTCTTGTTAGTGATGTCATGTGACCTAGCTCAGGATCAGCGAAAGTGGGCTGCGATGGTAAGAGATGCTGTACTTGGAGGAAGCCAGCTCAACCTGACCAGGAGGATCGCCGTTAAAAGTAGCAAGTACATCCACATAATGGATTAAGTAATATAATTTTTTTAAAAAATACCTTGTTATCTAAATCTAATGAGATTGCATAAGTTTATCATTACTGTAGTACCCCTGTCAAATATTGGACAACTTAAAAAACAAAAACAAAAAAGAGGCTTCTTTTTTTTCATAGCGATTTTATAATTATAAAACAATCACAGAGTTTCCATATAATGTTTCAGTTTTTAAATCAGCCATGGAAGAAGCCGGTAACAAAAGGAGTCTGTTTGACTTTATTTCTGTACACACTAATGACAGTTCTAAAATGAGAATGGAGGACTCAATAAAAAATATTTATAAAAAAAAAAAAAAAGAAAAAAAAAGATAGTAAGAAAACATTGCTGAAAATAGAGGAAATGGGATTTTGAATTTCATTTTTTGTTGTGCTTTTTCCATCTCTCCAAAATATGATCTACTCTTATGAAGCGAAGATGGGATATTCTTAGCAAGCAGGTGACGGTTATGTCAAATTCTTTTTATTTATTTCTGCTCTTTTTGTAAACAAGTTAACCTTGCTATTTAGAATCCCATCCAGTGATGACTGCAGAATCAATAAAAGACATTAATAGGACCAGATGTACATTCAGCACCACAGTTATCCCAGCAGCAGAAGGAAACAAGTTTAACGTTGCACTGTACCTAAAGTCATTGAAACGCTTTCCCAAATGTAAACAAAACATGTATTTTCAAATGTACTTGATCTCAGAACAAGATTCTTTACCTTTTAACAAATCCAAAGCAATTTTATATTTATATGGTTTTCTTGTACAAAATAAATTTAGGTTCAATTTTACAAAATCAAAACAAATATTTGAAACAAAAAACTATTCAAAATGACAAACAAAATGCAGAAAAATGTTTTAGAATATAGTTTTCATTAAGAATAAAAAAGTATCTGTAAATTAATACAAAACGGTCAGTATATTTAATAATCTACAAACAGTAATAAATGTATCGGTCGAAAATGTACTTTTCTTTTTTGTTGGTAAATAAACTTGCACAAAACTTTTCTATCGATCATCAAAAAGACATTTTCTGCAGTTCATACCTTTCTCAGTGGTATTAGTGTGCAATCTAATCTGACAGAATCTGAACACTGCTGAGTTTATTTTATAGTTTACAATAGTATCCATTAAGCCAGTCACAGACACGCACGATCAAGAGAGATAAAGGGAAAGAAGACATAGAGGAAATATGCAATAAGAAAGAGAGTGAAGGTCAAGCGAGCTTCACATGAAGATAGAGGTTAGATCAGCAGAGTCCAAATTGCAATTTTTAACCAATTTCCAAACGCATTTCATTAACCTTTAGGGGCGATCAAAGGTCAACAACTGTGCTTAGTAACTGTCGGAGTTTTGATGCAATTATGTGCACAAATGATGATCTCATCTACCACTAATCACAGGTAGAAAGAGATGTGAAATGGGGAGGAGCTCCTACTGCGGGGGATTGCTGCAGACGACACTCATTAGAAACAACTATGGCCACAATCTGGTGACCACAAAAAGCTTAATTGGCAGCCATTTTTAAAAAGAAATGAGAAACAAAAGAAAATCAGAAAGAAAAGGATGATCTTATCCATTTTATTATGGAAATCAAAGAACATGGCATTTGGGAAATGTATGGATAAAGTCTGGTGTGCATGACACGTTCTTTGGTGGCCTCTAAGTAAGTATGAGTGCACCGTCCCCTCTGTCAAAAAATGACAAGGAAAAAAAGTTATTTTGTTAATGGTCGCAGTTACTATTAATCTACATATATTACTAAAATATTAATATAAAATTATAGAATTACGTCAGTAATTTAATTTTTCAAATATGAATTATCATTTTTGATGACCTAAAGGAAAAAAAAACGCCCACTTGAATTTTTATGATGAAGTGAAGGATTTCTTTCCAAATTCATTTCTGGTGGCAGAGTAAGTCTGAAGTGGCTGCCTTACTTGCTATTTGCTTTCTCACTTCCCCTCACCACTTGAAATGGCTTTGTCGGGAGTGGGGGGTGTCTAGAAAAAGGCATGTGTTTTATTTGCTAACTTCTATTTGACAGATTGAAAGTACTTACGTTTATTTATATATATATAGTTGAATTACCTACTAGATAGGAGAGTTTGAATTACTTACTAAACACCATTCTCCAGTGTCTTCGGTTTCTCTGTACAAGGGTTTGTCAGGACAAACTGGCACTAGGATATTTCACCCTACAAGTAAACCCTGGCCAAATATTCAAAATAACATGGTATTCAAAGCCCAAAGAAGATCCCCTATACTGGCTCATACTAGGAATGGTGCACCTTCTCCAAGTAATGTTTACTCAAGTAACTGCACTTAACTGGATGCTCCACCAGACTAGATGAATTCTTGTTCTAGAATCCGGTAAGATCAAGAGACCACAAGAAAGATATAATATAACATAGTTAATTGGTCACTTGGGGAGAGGAAAATTAATGTATCTTCACTTCTTTACTAACTCAATGTTTGCGAGATAAAGGAGAACTTTAATAGAATAATCGAATATCTATGTATCTCATAAAGAGATCAAGTGTTAGCCCCAGGAAGGGGCCCCTTGACTTCTGAGAACTTCGACTGAAGTAAAATGAAACAAATATATACTAAAATATACAAATAACTACACATTGTTCTTTATAATAGAATGGAGTATACCATAAGGAAAGATATGAACCCAAAGTTTGAGTAAAGTAGTTCATTGGTTGGTTGATTGTTGGGGTTTGTATCATTTCGACCACTGTTTTCATCTTCAATGTCATTCTCACAACGTTTTGGCTTATGTTCGTCCTGTCCGACTCTGGAATCTGTACAGAACTTTGTACAAATTCCCGAGTTCGACAAGACATATCTGAAGATGGTCGGAGGTTACATCAGCCAAAACGTTGTGAGAATAACATTCAAGATGAGAACAGTAGTTTGAATAATCCAAATACAAATTATCAATCTTAATCTAAAAAATTCCGAATCATAATGCCAACAGTTGTTGGGTGGTTTCATATCAAAACCACATGGTTAATATACGATTAGTCTGTAGATGGATTTGTTTTGTAGGCATGTATTTTGCAAACAGTCTGTAGATGAATTTGTAATTTAAGCATGTATTTTGCAAACAGTCTGTAGATGAGTTTGTTTTGTAGGCATGAATTTTGCAAACAGTCTGTAGATGAATTTGTTTTGTAAGCATGAATTTTGCAAACAGTCTGTAGATGAGTTTGTTTTGTAGGCATGAATTTTGCAAACAGTCTGTAGATGAATTTGTTCTGTAAGCATGTATTTTGCAAACAGTCTGTAGATGAGTTTGTTTTGTAGGCATGTATTTTGCAAACAGTCTGTAGATGAATTTATTTTGTAGGCATGAATTTTGCAAACAGTCTGTAGATGAGTTTGTTTTTGTAGGCATGAATTTTGCAAACAGTCTGTAGATGAGTTTGTTTTGTAGGCATGAATTTTGCAAACAGTCTGTAGATGGATTTGTTTTGTAGGCATGAATTTTGCAAACAGTCTGTAGATGAATTTGTTTTGTAGGCATGAATTTTGCAAACAGTCTGTAGATGAATTTGTTTTGTAGGCATGAATTTTGCAAACAGTCTGTAGATGAATTTGTTTTGTAGGCATGAATTTTGCAAACAGTCTGTAGATGAATTTGTTTTGTAGGCATGAATTTTGCAAACAGTCTGTAGATGAATTTGTTTTGTAGGCATGAATTTTGCAAACAGTCTGTAGATGAATTTGTTTTGTAAGCATGAATTTTGCAATCAGTCTGTAGATGAAAGCTTCTATTTAACCCATAAATATAATCGACAGGTACCATCACTCCGGGTCAGAGTAGACCTGGGAATAATGGAAACTAAGGAGTAATTACACACTCCCCAAAACTCCCAAGGTGGTACACCTATCAGCAGGTGAGTCCTCGACATACAGGAACCGGGAATGACAGAAGTGACGATGAATATCAAATACATGGAAGTCAGTTGCCACATTGATGTGTCTTTATTGTTTCAATCCATGTCTTCAAGTAGACGCAACAATTCTAACAGTTAGATAATAAAATAAAATATTGTTTTAAAATAAAATAAATAAGAATGTTAATTTCTCAGCTGCAATGGTAAGACGTTACCAAAGAGGACTGAATGGCGTTATGAAATAAAGCGTTTCAATTATCCTTTCTTGAAGAGAGAGAGAGAAAAAGAGTGTGCAAAGCTCGCTTTTATGCCATTGGTTTCGAATAGAAACTATTCTCCTATCTTCGTACATCGCGAATGCAATCATCAAGTGTTGTATTCGTGAATATTCCAACTGGAATAAAAGATTAGTCGCGATCTTAGAGCAGAGAGTGAAGAAAGGCGGTGGCAGATCGACGATTAGATTGATAGAATAAAGGAAGAAAAAGAAATATGAAGACAGCTATGAGCGGTTCTTCTCACCATTCTCGATAGGAAAGCGAGAGATCATTTGAACAGATGAAACACCACTGTGCATGGATGGGTGCGTTTTTGTTTGCATAGAAGAGTCTTATTTGAGAATATTGCAGAGATCAAGGAAATGGAAAAACTTCTATGAAAGACTTCATAAGAATTTGGTGATATTAATGCAACACACAGAATGACAAAAGAAATTATATCACCCAATATGTTATTGTGTGGAACTAGCCGTTCTCATCCGTATTACCTACAAGCTTCAAAAGTTTGCACTACTCAGACTTTAAAACTAGGTCTTGCGGACAGAAATGTGGAGTCAGGGCAAATTCACAGATTTAAGAGTGGGAGTCTGTGAAAATTGATTGATTACTAAAAATAATACCAAACATATATCTGTGTGTAATCAAATGGTGACAGTTTTTTTTTTTTAAATTACAACACTGCTTAATAACCACACATATTTTAATATATTTTTGTCTTTGGTAGTTTTCATCATTAAATTCTTTATATTTTGTTCTTAAAAAAGAAAACTTTGTTGAATGCCAAAAATATTCCCTCTTTTTTTTTCTTGACCTTTTATCTTTCTTTTTTAACCCATTTTTTCTTAGCCATTATCTAAAATTTTAAAAGAAATTTGAAATCATCCTCCACCCTTCATTTTGTTTCTCTTCCTTCCCCTGTCTTCTATCTCCTATTTTTCTGCTCTTTCTCTCTTGCCCTGTATTTCTTATGTCTCATTTGCTTATATATTTGTAAAACAGATACCATTTCTTATTTCTGACTAACATCTTAAAAATAAAGATAACAAGCCGCGCGTGTGTGGTCCCCCTCTGTATGTGACTCGATGTGGCAAGTGTAAAATGCAATAAATTTGGGCAATTTGGGGCATTTTTGACCTCCCTTCCACTCCCTGAGGGCGCGAACCAGAATTTTTCTGAGGTCAAGGATGCTCATTTTATATCCAGAACAATTGCCTCTACATTTTGGCCAAGTTTCAGAAAAATTGAATGGATGGATCAAACGTTATGGGAGAAAAGGGGTCATTTTTTGCCATTTTGGGGGCTTTTGACCCACCTGGGGGCGCGAACCAGATTTTTTCCAAGGTCAACGATACTTATTTTCTATTAGGAACAATTGCCTCCACATTTTGGCCAAGTTTCAGAGAAATTGAATGGATGGATGAAAAGTTATGGGTCAAAAAATGTCATTTTTTGCAATTTCTGGGCCTTTTGACGCCCTGGGGGGCTAACCAGATTATTTTTCAAAAATCGGAGAATGTCACTTTCTAACCTGACCAAAGTTACAACTTCATGCAAAATTTCAGAGAAATTCAATGGATGGTTGCGGAGAAAAATCCGGACAGACGGACAGGCGTGCCTCAAAACATAAGCACCCCCCCCCCCCCGATTTTATAAATCGGGGGACCAAAAAGTATCTTCATATATATTATATATCCACACGCACATACATACACTGAAAGGAATACCCATCATTGACTGGGATTGTATGAGGAACCCGATGTTCTTTGGCACCCGGCTCATAACACCATATTACTCATTTTATACTTATTTTTTTACATTACAATTCAATTTTGGGGTGGGTGGGGCCCATGGATATACTCAGCATTCATTGGGTGAGAGAAGGTGTCAGTCAAGTTACATTGATTTAAATAAAATTTAGTAAATTTTAGTCTTTAACATCCTCCGGGGGGGGGGGGGCACTCAGCATTTCTAGGGAATCAATAAGGACTTCTGTACACTCCTAAACTCCTTATTAAAATTTATATTTTTTATTATTATTATTTTCACTATGTATTATTTCGATTGTTCGGACTATTGCTCTCATCTTGGGTTTTGTTCTCACAACGTTTCGGCCGATATAACCTCTGACCTTGAGTGTTCTGAGAACAACACCCAAGATGAGAGCAATAGTCCGAACAATCCAAATAATACATATTATCAATCCTCATCTCAAACAAATTGAAAAAAATTTAATATCAAATCGGTACGAACCCAGATTAATGCAGAAATGCCAACGACTCAACGCTCTTTCCATTTTGAAATTTATAACGATGGTGTGTGCAGAAAAACAACAAAAACGTTTTTTTCCACTATTCACCAATAACTGCCCTTGTCAAAATACACCTGAAGAAGGTCGCAGGTTATATCGGCCAAAACATTGTTAGAACAAAATGAGAGCAACAATCTGAACAATCCAAATTATACAAAATTTTTTTAATTTAATATTATTTTCAAGTTATAAATAAAATGAAATTACATATATTTCCTATTTATAGATGCCAAGTGCGAACTCCGACCCCACGATAATGTTGTATCTCCTTCAATGAAAATGAATCTGCTTGTATTAGAAGCTCATTTGGTCTTTCTTCTTTGTTTTGAACTTGTAGGCATAAATAAATGAAATATATAAACAAAAAATGTTTTTAATAAAATAATTATCTTAATTAAAAGATTTTAATTTCTAAAACTAAATTAACAAAATTAAGTTAAATAAAAACAAATTGATTCTTTGAACGGACAGGAGCGTATTCTAAAATTCATGTTTTTTTAAGGGGGGGGGGGGGGAATATTATAATACTTGACTTTTGCCTTAAACAAGCCAGTTTTAATTATAAGTTTAAAGGCTTCAAAATCACTTTCAGATTTTGAATTGTAATAAACTAAACATTTATTTATTAATAATGCATTATGGTCAAATTACGATATTGTGCGAGTTTGCTAATCGAAAGTGACTTTTAAGTCTTTAAATTGTCGATTAGAAAATAACCTTGTGGTAATATATTTTTCAAAGTAATTTTCATTGAATAATAGAAAATGAATTTTCATTAAATGATAAAATATGCTTGGAAGTAACTTTCATTGAATGATAAGTACATGTATGCAAGTAAAAATTATCGACTAGCAATTCATTGAATGATAGAATATACTTTTATTATTCAATGAAAATTATTTGAAAGCAAATGTCCGAAGGAAAACATGCATTTTTGAACACATCTCCGTCATATGAAAGAACCAAAGAATTCATTTAAATGTTCTCATTTCCGCTTTACACAATTCAGTCATATGTTGCAGTTGTGCATCAGACTTTTACAGAATGCAGTTCTATGGAATGGAGAAGAGTGTCTTATTAGTATGTATAAAATCAATATACATGTTCATGTTAGCAACTCGTCCTACTTATAAATTGTACAGGTATTGAGATAGAGAGAGAGGGAGAAAAAGAGAGATGGAGTGAAAAAGAAAGAGTGAAAAGAAAGAGATGGAAAGAAAAAGAAAAAGATGGAGTAAAAAAGAAAAAGAAAGAGATGGAGTGAAAAAGACAAAGAAAGAGATGGAGTGAAAAAGACAAAGAAAGAGATGGAGTGAAAAAGACAAAGAAAGAGATGGAGTGAAAAAGACAAAGAAAGAGATGGAGTGAAAAAGACAAAGAAAGAGATGGAGTGAAAAAGACAGAGAAAGAGATGGAGTGAAGAAGAGAGAGAAAGAGATGGAGTGAAGAAGAGAGAGAAAGAGATGGAGTGAAGAAGAGAGAGAAAGAGATGGAGTGAAGAAGAGAGAGAAAGAGATGGAGTGAAGAAGAGAGAGAAAGAGATGGAGTGAAGAAGAGAGAGAAAGAGATGGAGTGAAGAAGAGAGAGAAAGAGATGGAGTGAAGAAGAGAGAGAAAGAGATGGAGTGAAGAAGAGAGAGAAAGAGATGGAGTGAAGAAGAGAGAGAAAGAGATGGAGTGAAGAAGAGAGAGAAAGAGATGGAGTGAAGAAGAGAGAGAAAGAGATGGAGTGAAGAAGAGAGAGAAAGAGATGGAGTGAAGAAGAGAGAGAAAGAGATGGAGTGAAGAAGAGAGAGAAAAAGATGGAGTGAAGAAGAGAGAGAAAGAGATGGAGTGAAGAAGAGAGAGAAAGATGGAGTGAAGAAGAGAGAGAAAGATGGAGTGAAGAAGAGAGAGAAAGATGGAGTGAAGAAGAGAGAGAAAGATGGAGTGAAGAAGAGAGAGAAAGATGGAGTGAAGAAGAGAGAGAAAGAGATGGAGTGAAGAAGAGAAAGAGATGGAGTGAAGAAGAGAGAGAGAAAGGTGAAGAAGAGAGAGAAAGGTGAAGAAGAGCGATAAGACAGAATGTAAAATGGAGCAGATATTTTGGATTGATGGCGACAACATTTCCACCTTCCGCTACACTTTAATATTTTATTATTTGATTTTTCAGAAAAAAACCCTTTGAATTACTATTAATAACTGTTTAAAAAGAAAAATCATCTTTTAGATGGGGGTCAGTTTTCTACATAAATTTAACTTAAAATGCACGCACTGGCCCATTTCCTGAGTATTTCCTCATCAACTTCTTAATTGTTATTTAATTTTTTTAAAAAGAATCCTTGGATTACAATCGATTAAGTACCAAATTTTAAAATTATAGCATTTTCGCTTTTGAAACCTGACTTGTTTAATTTTTAGATGGAAGTGAGCAGTTTATTATGTAAGTCTATTCCTTAATCACCCTCTAAAATTTTTGTGATCTAATTTTTTTTTTAATGTTCCAGATACTATATCGATTCTACACAAAATTCTCAGATTGAAAAAATATTCTGACTTACTGTCCAATTTTTAAATGGGGATTCATTTTTTTATGTAAATGTTGCAAAAAAGTGTAAACATGATTATTGTGGATTTTTTGGACCAGTCCCTATTTACTTGCCTCCCCACCAGGTCAGTGTTAGACACAAGGTTTTTTTTTAATGTGGGAAAAACCTAGCTCCCCAAAAAAGGGTACTGTGGAAAAAAATTGCCTCAGTCTAGAAGGATCTCTCTTTCACTGACAAAAGACAGAAAATATGAAATTTAGTATCACAACAGATACTGCGGTTTGCTCCTAAATACGAAACATCAAGTAGGAATACCATTTTAGATTTAGCTTGCATAGAACCCCCCCCCCCTCCTTCCTTTGTAAAAATTGAATAAGCATCTTCAAAAGTTTTTCCCCCCTATTAACTTAAAATCGATAATATGATTAGAAAATTTTTTTGTTTTTTTTTTTCATTAAAAAAAAAAAATGAATAAAACAAAGATGTTAAAGAGAGAGGGGGGGGGTGTCATAATATGTCCGCCATGTTGTAAATAGATCTCAATATGAGCCAGTATATGGTCGGTTGTATGTCATGATTTAATGCTGTCAGATGAATCGAAATGGGCAGGAAGTAAGACCGGGGGGGGGGGGGGGACAAGTGCCAAAGAAATTCCATTATTTTATCTGCGGTACAATTGCACTAACAGAACTGTCTTGCAATTTAAACAATTATTATCAAAATTCGCACGTCTTCCAATACTTCAGCCAAACTCCCACCTTTCCTTTATCAGACATTCTTTTCTTGACAATACTGAATCTTTCAGCATCTGTTTTCAAATTTTTTTCTTTTTATGTCTGATTTAATTCTAAGAAAAATGGCTCAAACTTAAATGTATTTTTTCCCATGCACGAAAATTGAGAAACTCTGAACTTGAGGTATGCATCGACCTATCATCTCTTTCCTCTACAAAAACCAGCGCAATGAAGTTGGCAGCTGAAACGCTCAACTTCGGCTCTTAAAATTTTAAAAGGTTCAACTCTGACCTAAGAATTCTTCGTTCATTAGTAATAATTTATATCTAACATATAAAGTTATTTTGCCGGATTTTGACAGTCAGGCTCAAATAGCGTTTAAGCTGACAAATCAAACTGCTTTTAACTAGCCAATTTTCATTTGTTATTGTTGTTACATGTTATTAGTAATAAAACCCACTTAGCTAGAATTTATTTAAAATTTACTTAGTCTAGCACAAACGACTGACAATATGAATCATTTTTAAATAATCACCTAAAAATAAAAATCAACAAGGGAGACAATCCATTTTAAATTGAAGAATATGTTAGAATTTGTGTACCTTAAGTTTTAAACTTAAGTGTGCAAACAAATAAAAATTAAAAACTAACATATGATTATTGCAGTTTCGCCAACGCCGGGTAGGTACCGTTTGTATATTATGTATTATCTATAGCATTTTGCTTTTAAAGAGCACGACCATGCTTTAAGACTTTTTTGTGTGTTCCTAAAGCAATGACTGCTTGAAGTCCAACTCTACTGCTCAGCCTGAAACTTAGATAAATATTTGCACCATCCTGAATGCACAATGAAAAACTAATAAAAACGAATAGAGCACTCTTTGACTGTTGATATTGTTTTTTTAAACAGTAAAATTTCCTTTTCTTGCTTTTACCATTTCGTATGACTTACAAATAATAATATTTGATTACTCGGGCAATGT
>OY744515.1:98378758-98518758 GCA_963556195.1 Sepiola atlantica | reverse complement strand
CAACGTCCGATTAAAAAATTCAGATATTTCAGATTTGCATTGAATTTGATCCATAATCATTCGACATAAATTAAACAAGATTCCCTGAATTTCAATTTGTTCTTAAGAACTCTTAAGCTTAAGCATTATATTTTAAACATTTTTTACAATAAAAATAACGTAATTGATTTCGATCAAAATTGGAATAAGAATCCTAGACATAAGGTTTAGTATCATTATCTCTTGATTTTAATGTTTGTAAGGGGGGCATAAAAGTGGTGCAAAACTGTTCTGTTTGCGGAATTCATTTTACTCGTCCTTGGACGGGTATTCTCCTAGTATATGTATATAAAATAGTGTCAACATGAAAATCTACTGTCAGTAACTATTATGTTCATGCTATTGCAATCATGATAAAGAGATCATTATAATGTGACAATGGCCAGCCCTGACAACAGGAAGTGTTAATTTATCGATACTCTCTTTTATATTTCTTGAATTTTTTTTATGAATACAGATGTTTATCCCAAACACGAGTTGAATAAGCAGATAGGATATTAATCTGTTGCCAGTTTAACACCTATCTATGCTTTTTCTCATTCTTACACCTTGATTAAATAAGGAACTTAAATAAAGCGCCTTTCTGCAAGTGTACACCACCGACGAAGTTTTGAACCTCCTTTTCATCGGTATTCTACTCGGGTTAACAACCACAGCTAGGAGAGTTCCTCTCCGCTTTCTCTCTCTCTCTCTTCCCCTCTGTGTTAATCGACTGGTCACTGAACGCAGTTGCTCAATGATTGACTGCATACTTCAGCTGTCATGTGCAGCAGCTGTTTCGATGTTATCGAGATGGAAATATCTACCTCGGTACTGGGAATGGTTATAAAATGTGCCTGGAAGCTACATCGCACCGAATTTGACGATTTTGTCAATCACTGAAAGCCTAAAACAAACTTTAGCATCCACTCACTTAGACGAATGCTTTTCACTGAAACACTTACTGGAAAATATCACCGATAACATGCAGCAGATCTTAAAATTACATTCAACCAATTTGACATCTTTCAAAAAGTTATGTTTTCAAATATTTGGTGGAATTTATGCAGTCATTATTTCAATAAAACACCAAACATTAACAGCACTTTATAATAGTTACTAGCAGGATCCATGTCCTGGCGTTGCCCGGGATAAATGTAAAATGATAATTTAATTTTAAAAATATAAGTATAAGAGTATTAATTCTGATTAAGAAAAACATTTTACTGGAAGTAATTTAGGTGATTAAATAAGATTTGTTAAATAAGTAAATTAAACAAAATTAAGGAATGAATTTACTGATAACTGGCCAAGTGGTGCTCATTTTACGTTAGATGTATATAGGAAAAAGTGATTCCCACTCTCTAATAAAAACTGTTTAGATTTAAAAAAATAAACTTGCAAAACGATTCTTATATATTTGTAAAGAAAACAATTCTTTGAAACCAACTTGTTTTTATCTCGCCATAACCTTATACCTACTAATGTGTGATCTGTGTTAAGAAAACAATTTATATAACAAAATATATATTTTTCTTTTAAGACGATGGTATTTCATCTTTTATTTATTTTCTTAATCGTTTTCTCGACTCTGCAAGCTAGTTTTCGGTCTGTAGCGTTAATTTGTGTAGTCTGGATTCCAGAGTTGCTTTTACGTCCATCTCGAGCGCTTTCGATCTTTGCGGTCATCTCCAGGAGTTCGTCTTATACATATATGTACATTTAGGTAGCATTTTATCTGTAATACAAATGTTGTTGAATATGACAGACAACTTATGTCTGGATATCCTTGTGTAGATCCTTTCCATTGGCCGAATTAAGATCTTTGTGTCAGTGGGGAATTGGCCGATGAATCTGACATAATTGTAGGTGTCCTGAGTACTTTCACGCTCATCCAGGTACATCTTCAGGGGAATCAGATAAAGACCATGGTGTTAATATTAATAGGTAGTTAGGGCAGGAATTACATTATTAATATGGAACTAAAGTTAGAACTATAAACATTTAAGAATGATATTGTTAGTGTTAAAGTTAATTCTGTTAATAACTTTTTTAAATGTTGATGTATAAGGCTTCTAATATATAGACGATGGACCCAAATGGGCCTGAATGTACTTGGGAGACCCTTAATTCGGTCAATGGAAAGGATCTACACAAGGATATCCAGACAAAAGTTGTCTGTTATATTCAACAACATATATATATATATATATATATATATATATATATATATATATGTCTTGTTTTTAAATTCTCGAAACAGTTTTTCATGGTAAACAACTGATGATCCCTTAAATACTGTTAGAAGCAAACTAATATAATAACTGTAAAAACTAAATTGACTTACATGAGTGATTTTCCACTGAACGACTTGGGACTTAAGGGTTTTTTTTTTATTATTATTATTTTTAGTTTTAATGGTTGAGAAACTTCCGAGACTATATATATATATATATATATATATATATATATAGTTGTGATTTAAGGTGTTTTATTATTTTAGTTTGCAGTTTTGGTGTATTTATTGTTTTTATCAATTTGTTGTTTTGTTAGCTTTTATTATTGTTGTTGAGGAGATAAGCTGTAGTTTACTCGATTAGTTATTTATCTGTATATTTATTGTTTTAATTTGTTGTGAAAACGATTGCAAAGATTAAAAGTGCCTGAGATGGACGTAAAAACAACCCTACTGCACAAATTAACAC
The DNA here is from genome assembly GCA_963556195.1 of Sepiola atlantica. Lineage (NCBI taxonomy): Eukaryota > Metazoa > Mollusca > Cephalopoda > Sepiida > Sepiolidae > Sepiola > Sepiola atlantica. The sequence continues at coordinate 98,516,035 of OY744515.1, read as the reverse complement.
CAAAGACTTGAAAACTAGCTTGCACAGTCGAGAAAATGATTAAGAAAATAAAGAAAAGAGAAAATTCTGTTGTCTTTAATCAGACATGTATTGATAAACATATACATATACATATACATATACATATATATATATATATATATATATATATTACATACATATATATATATATATAATTTGAAGTGGGGGAAAATAAAGATAAAAATTATATCTGTAAAATATATCCTATCTTGAATAGTCAATGCTCAATATACAGAATCAAGCAATAGTGGTATACATAGATAAGTGACGAGAATAAAAAATTGGCCAAAATACAATATTGTTTAAATCATCAATCGTTCAAAACAAAGGTTATATATAAGAAAACTGTTTTTCATTCCTTAAACCATTGCTTTTCAAAGATGTAGTCTTATCGTCAGGGGAAGCTTGACAAATAAGTCATTATAATACATTTTATTTTACTGACTTATTTGTCGAACTTCCTCTGGCGATAAAACTACATCTTTGAAAAGCCATGGCTAAAGGAATAAAAAATAGTTTTTCTCATATATAACCATTATTTTGAACAATTGATGATTTTATAAATATTGCATTTTACCCAATTTTTATTCTCATCACCTATCTGTTTATATATATATATACACATATATATATTCGTCATCCATAGACATACTCTTTCGTTGTATCACAGCCCTTCATTGTAGCTAGACAGGCAATTGCTTCAAGCTGGGATCGAACCTCAACTGTCTAGTCTGTGATTCTAACCATTCGTCCGTCAAACAGACGATGTTGGTGAGTGAAATCTCAATGCATATATAACCTCAAAATAAATTGGCTCATACAATCCATCATAATATACCCTGGAAAAAAAAAAAAAAAGCAACTCTCCTCTATGTCAGAACGGTATATTTTCTCTGGCAGTCAATAAAATATTCTTAACTTGATAATAAACTCTTGATAAAACATCAACACACACAACACTTAAAACGATCCTTTGAGCTTATCGATCTCTGCTTCTTTTTGGATATTGATCTGACATGGAAATACTTTGTGAATGCATTCGCTTATACTTCAAGTTTAAACACTAATACACCCATGGCATCACTCAAGCAGAGATCAAAGTCATTGTTGAGAGATGAAACTAAATGCAACAACAAAACAGAAAAATATCTGCCGACATTTCTGACATAAGGTGTCCACGTTATTAACAGTACTTATCGTATTTTCTCGTGCATAATAAAACTTCAGTTTAATGCAAGGATGCGAGAAGTCAATGGCAAAAACAAAAAGCCGAAATCGAAATGAATTTCTCAACCTGCTCTTGGCCCGTGTGTGAGTGGAAAGGGCATCTATTTGTGACAACTTAACTTCATTTATAGGTGAATCAATTATTTTCAGCCTTTTCGACTTTTCAACTAACAAAGTTAAAATTAAGAGAAAGACAAAGAGTAGGCATGTGAGAGGATGAAGACAGGAAGTCATTCTTTAATGAAACAAAAGGCATCTAACTCTCCTATCCCTAAATGAATCGTTTGAAGCCTTAATATTTTCAGTTTTCAGAGAGAACTGTCATAAGAGGGGAAAGGAAGGAAAGACAAGAGGGGGAGAAGACAGAAATAAACAGGAAAAGCGTAAGAAAGATAAAGTGAGAGAGAGGAAGAAACAGAAAGAAAAATAATCCAGCTAAATAGCAACAAAAAATAAGGAGGTAAAGCTCTAGCGATCTGGCAGAAATCGCCCTTTTCTTATTAAAAAAAAAAAGGGTGAGAAGTCTCATCCATTGGAGACTCTAGCGATTTAAGCGGACACCTACTTTTTCTGGATTTAAAAAAAAAAGAAGCTTAATTCTGTTCAAAAACGTAGAATTCACATCCGTGATGATGTGATGTCCGTTTTCTGAATCTATTAACTATAGATCTTCTTAAGATCACTCAATCTGTGCGCTTAGCACTGAAAATGATATTCTAAAATGTTTGGGCTAGGATAAAAATGTGCTACCTGTTCGGCCTCAGCAGCCCATCCTCCACTGCATTACCTCCTCCATTCGATTGAGGGATGGTCTACTGCCTGTCACTTGAAAGACACTCCTTTGGAGGGAGGGGGGGGGAGAAGCATCGATGAAGATATACAGATTATTTTTGTTCCTAGTCCAGACTGAAGAGAATTAGGGAGCTAGATACTCAACATTAAGAATCGACCTTGTACCGTAACTGTGCCTTCGGTAGGAGGCAGGTTAAAAAGAGACAGAGCTCTCAACTTTAGCGTGACAGGGTGACAAAAATGTTATTTCAAACTTTAAGCTAGAATTATCCACATGGACATAGCAGGTAAGATGTTGGTTAACAATCACTTCTAAGTGACAATCGTCTGGAGGTTGAAGGTTCAATCCTAACTATAGGCAATAATCACTACCGTGTCATGGTTAACGGAATGAGAACAATCTACACCTGCAGATTAAATAATTCCATATAGGTTACCGAGTGCGACTATTTCGTTCCTAAGTTTGAAAAGATACACCTGAAGAAGGTCAGAGGTTACATTGTTCGGCTGAGAATAGTAGTCTGAATAATCAAACTAATAAAAATGTAAACACAAAGGGATTTTATTTACACTACAGACTGAGACTGTGTATACTGTAAGTCTATTTCTTATGTAGTTTAAAAGAGATTTATTTCCCTTACTCTTTATATATATATATATATGGGATTATTTTTAACATACATAATCCATGAATTGTGTACATAATAAATATATATATATATATATATATATATAAAAATAAATAAAAATACATCCTGTTAAGGGCGACTTAATGCAATCTTTTTCATGACTCTTTACCACTTAGGAAGTGGGAAAAAAAAAAAACGCTGTTACTATCGCCAGTAAAAACAATAACAAATACATAACTACATATAGGATGAGGTAGTCAAATGCATAGACTAAGGTAGAGTATAATAAATGGACAAATATTAATCTAACCTTATAGATAAGGATGGTTTAGTCAAAATTCTAATCCTATATACTCAAAATATTGCCGGTATCAAATCAGCTCAATGTTTGAACTTTCAGGTCAAACAGAGCTATTATAGAGTAAATTGAAATAAATAAACTTATAACATCATACAGTAAACTTATAACATCATACAGTAAACTTATAACATCATACAGTAAACTTATAACATCATACAGTAAACTTATAACATCATACAGTAAACTTATAACATCATACAGTAAACTTATAACATCATACAGTAAACTTATAACATCATACAGTAAACTTATAACATCATACAGTAAACTTATAACATCATACAGTAAACTTATAACATCATACAGTAAACTTATAACATCATACAGTAAACTTATAACATCATACAGTAAACTTATAACATCATACAGTAAACTTATAACATCATACAGTAAACTTATAACATCATACAGTAAACTTATAACATCATACAGTAAACTTATAACATCATACAGTAAACTTATAACATCATACAGTAAACTTATAACATCATACAGTAAACTTATAACATCATACAGTAAACTTATAACATCATACAGTAAACTTATAACATCATACAGTAAACTTATAACATCATACAGTAAACTTATAACATCATACAGTAAACTTATAACATCATACAGTAAACTTATAACATCATACAGTAAACTTATAACATCATACAGTAAACTTATAACATCATACAGTAAACTTATAACATCATACAGTAAACTTATAACATCATACAGTAAACTTATAACATCATACAGTAAACTTATAACATCATACAGTAAACTTATAACATCATACAGTAAACTTATAACATCATACAGTAAACTTATAACATCATACAGTAAACTTATAACATCATACAGTAAACTTATAACATCATACAGTAAACTTATAACATTATACAGTAAACTTATAACATTATACAGTAAACTTATAACATTATACAGTAAACTTGTAACATTATACAGTAAACTTGTAACATTATACAGTAAACTTGTAACATCATACAGTAAACTTATAACATCATACAGTAAACTTATAACATCATACAGTAAACTTATAACATCATACAGTAAACTTATAACATCATACAGTAAACTTATAACATCATACAGTAAACTTATAACATCATACAGTAAACTTATAACATCATACAGTAAACTTATAACATCATACAGTAAACTTATAACATCATACAGTAAACTTATAACATCATACAGTAAACTTATAACATCATACAGTAAACTTATAACATCATACAGTAAACTTATAACATCATACAGTAAACTTATAACATCATACAGTAAACTTATAACATCATACAGTAAACTTATAACATCATACAGTAAACTTATAACATCATACAGTAAACTTATAACATCATACAGTAAACTTATAACATCATACAGTAAACTTATAACATCATACAGTAAACTTATAACATCATACAGTAAACTTATAACATCATACAGTAAACTTATAACATCATACAGTAAACTTATAACATCATACAGTAAACTTATAACATCATACAGTAAACTTATAACATCATACAGTAAACTTATAACATCATACAGTAAACTTATAACATCATACAGTAAACTTATAACATCATACAGTAAACTTATAACATCATACAGTAAACTTATAACATCATACAGTAAACTTATAACATCATACAGTAAACTTATAACATCATACAGTAAACTTATAACATCATACAGTAAACTTATAACATCATACAGTAAACTTATAACATCATACAGTAAACTTATAACATCATACAGTAAACTTATAACATCATACAGTAAACTTATAACATTATACAGTAAACTTATAACATTATACAGTAAACTTATAACATTATACAGTAAACTTATAACATTATACAGTAAACTTATAACATTATACAGTAAACTTGTAACATTATACAGTAAACTTGTAACATTATACAGTAAACTTGTAACATCATACAGTAAACTTATAACATCATACAGTAAACTTATAACATCATACAGTAAACTTATAACATCATACAGTAAACTTATAACATCATACAGTAAACTTATAACATTATACAGTAAACTTATAACATCATACAGTAAACTTATAACATCATACAGTAAACTTATAACATCATACAGTAAACTTATAACATCATACAGTAAACTTATAACATCATACAGTAAACTTATAACATCATACAGTAAACTTATAACATCATACAGTAAACTTATAACATCATACAGTAAACTTATAACATTATACAGTAAACTTATAACATTATACAGTAAACTTATAACATTATACAGTAAACTTATAACATTATACAGTAAACTTATAACATTATACAGTAAACTTATAACATTATACAGTAAACTTATAACATTATACAGTAAACTTATAACATCATACAGTAAACTTATAACATCATACAGTAAACTTATAACATCATACAGTAAACTTATAACATCATACAGTAAACTTATAACATCATACAGTAAACTTATAACATTATACAGTAAACTTATAACATTATACAGTAAACTTATAACATTATACAGTAAACTTATAACATTATACAGTAAACTTGTAACATCATACAGTAAACTTATAACATCATACAGTAAACTTATAACATCATACAGTAAACTTATAACATCATACAGTAAACTTATAACATCATACAGTAAACTTATAACATCATACAGTAAACTTATAACATTATACAGTAAACTTATAACATTATACAGTAAACTTATAACATTATACAGTAAACTTATAACATTATACAGTAAACTTATAACATTATACAGTAAACTTATAACATTATACAGTAAACTTATAACATTATACAGTAAACTTATAACATCATAACACTAACCGTTCCAGGAATTCAACATCGGCAATTTTTTTTTGCATACAATCGTATCTAAGACGAAATAATTTTTGATTCCAACATGATGTTGAATTCTTAGAACTGATATTAATGTTATAAATTTATTTATATCAATTTACTCTATATTCTAAAAAGCTTTTAGTCATTTATACATGAAAAAAAAACAAACTATGTATTCACTATTAATAATATAATGCAAAAAAAAAACTAACTACAATTTTATATGACATCCACAGAAACAGCCCCCACTGCTAACAATACAAAAACATTCTTCTCTTTTGTATTCCTAGTGACAGTGGTACTATCCTACTATACAGTCAAACAGCTGTTTGTGGATATATATATATATATATATTTTTTTTTTTTTTTTTTGAAGTTGCTCCATACATAGGCACGAAGCCACTTTATGTTAGAAGCTAAAAATAAAATATTATTTTAAGGTAAAAACTAGTCAATGATAACTGTTAGGTGGATAGATTCCGACCCAGAAAACAGCAATTCTTCCCCCTTTGTCAGATACATCGCTCATGGAATGTGAGAACTGAAGGACAAAATAAGGGGAGCGAGAGTTACGAGGCTGCTGAAAGTAAACCCAAGGTCCACTTTCTACTCTCCTAATATATGAGAGGGAGAGGGAGGGAAAAAGAGAAAGAGAGAGAGTAGATTAATTTCAATCAAAATGAATTAAAAGCGAGTACAACAACAACAAAAGTTTGATCAGGAAAAGACAATCCAGTTCATTCACTTCGTTTCATGAATTTTCCCTTCCAATTATCTCTAATACAAAATTTCAAATACCCAAGTGACTTCCATTGACGATGGGTCAATATTCATTATAGAAAGATAGAAAAAGAGCGACAAATAATTTCAGATAGATGTGAAGTCGGAGAACAGTTTTTGCCGAGCAAGTTGTTAAGTGTAATTACAGGTATGTTTCCAACCCACCCAACTCTTCAACCTCCACTAGATAATATTCTGGTGCTTGTTTCAATCGCAAAAAGGAGAAAAAGAATTTGAGTTTGGATAATTCATCACGGTTTGGCACGAGTTCTGACAGAATCAGAGCAATTTAAAAGTGATATATATATATATATATGTGTGTGTTTATTCAGCTTAAATATTGATAACAACTTGTTTCAAAACAAAAAAATTAATAGCAAATCTAATCAATATCTAAAATTGAAAGAATGAGAGAGAGGGGGGGAGGGAGTCAGGAGTTTGGATAAGTGATGAAGAAGAGATGTGATGGAGAGAACATTTGAGAATAACTAAATAAAAGGAAGGTATATTGAATGGAATTGAAAAAAAGAGGAAAAAGAAAACAGGAAATCAGAAGGTTGAGAAACCAAAATAGGAGATAAATAAAATATATATTATAAATTGTTTTTGATACAAACATTTTGGTTACATATGCACAGGAAAGTTTCAGCTATAACCTTATTTTGGCTTAGCTTCGTCAGGCCATGTTGTTATTATGAAAACAAAAGAAATTATACTAAATATATAGTCTTACTTGTTATTATATAAATACAGTAAGGATTCACTGGATTAACTCCTATGAACAAAAAATTACGAGAATTAAATGTAAATGTATATATATATACATATATAATAATAGAATTAACGATAAGTGAAGTATTGTAAAGTGATTTATCGTGATAAAGTAAAGCTCAATATATTGAGTAGAGCAATCAATTTTAAAGAAGGAAAAATGAAGATAAAAATTGCACAAAATTACATAAAATCGCATAAAATTGATACAAATTTTATTACATCGAAAGTTCAGATGCAAGGAGTTACACTAATCCTTAAACCATGGTTTTTCAACGATAAAACTCTTCTTGTCAAAAAAAAGCCATCATTAACATGTACTTTCACCTAACAATTTAATAAACAAGAGAAAATGTGTTTTTGTCCAAAAATGAAAATTGTTAACACAGCCCTTGGCGAGAACATAATGTAACAGGGACTGATTTTTGCACTTCTGCTGAACGCATTCTTAGTCTGAAGTGGCAATTCTCGGGCGTTATGTCGTTATACCGATTAATTTGTTTTGTAAACGTAGATTTTGTGAGTGAGTAGACTAATGGTGAATTTTATTTAACCTATGAATTGGATCCTGATAGTTGCTACGAGTCAGAGTGGACCTGGGAGTGATGGTGACTAAAGAGTAACACCACACTCTGCAAAGCAAGTAGAGAGCGAGCAAGTGAGAGAGAGACAAACAGACAGAGCTTGAATAGTTGATAGAGTAGGAAAAAATAACAAAAATGTAAGGGCTGGGAAGAATAGATTTCAGGGTGGTAGGTTGTGTGGGGGCAAACACGGTAGGACAGATTCTATTTGATGCATGGATGGAATCCTGACAGATACTATCATTCTTGTTCAAAGGATCTAGGAATAATAGTAATAAAGGAGTGATTCCACACTCCCCAAAGCTCACAAATTCGGGCCTCACCATCGGATGGACTGTAATGTCATACCCAAGACCCACTTTGGAATCATGTAGATACTTCAACTTTCACAGTCCACGATTAGGGATAATGTCAAGAAATTATTTGAGGAAATTTGCCCAATATTATTAATCTCTAAACAGCAATCTCACCAATGGCAGTGTCAGAAAGAAATAAAATAGCAAAATGTCTGTAAATATTTTTAAAAGGGATGCATTCTTAATTTGAAACTGCCCAACAACCGAGTCAATATCAGTTTGTTTTCAAGAGAAATTGAGTTAGCAAACCCTTCAAGATTTCATGAAATGTTTTTGCATATATTCACAAAAATAAAAGGAATATTCTGAAACAAAATTCCTCAAGAGAGAAAGAAACCAGAAAAGTAGCCAACATTAAATAAAACAAAAATCTTAAATAAAAGAACCAAATTTCCAGAATTTGTTTAAAAATGCTGAAAGTGATTGCAATGCTATATATATTTTTTAATTATTATTATTCTTCTTCCAATCCTTTTAATTTCAAAAGAGTCCTGGAAAAAATAAAGGCCTCTTCACGTTTTCAATTGAAGACATTTGCTTGAAAGTGGAAACTATCAGAATTTTAAGACACTTTTAAGTAATTAAATATTCTATGAGGCGTATAAAATTGAATAAAAGAAACTAAAATAATGAATAAATAATAAAAAGAAATTTGTATTAATCATGGTATTAAAATGTTAAAATAGCAATGGGGTTATGTTTCTTTCTCATCAAGGTGTATTTATGAAAAGTGAATATAAAGTTAAATAATCTGGGGAATAAATGAAGAAAAAATATCTAAAGTACTACACACACGCGTTATACTAGCTGACCCACGTCCTGGCATTGCCCAGAAAAGCAGATTAACTCAAGAAATTCCAATGCCCAACCTTGAACTATAAGAATTATTTGTTGCTTATGATTATCCGACACTAACACAGACCCCCAACAACGTTAAAAGCAGATTCCCAGAATTTTCTGTGCTTTTGGGTTGTTCTTACCTATTATTAGTATTTTCTATCACCAGTAATAGCTGCAACGTGGAACATATTTTTGGATGACACCAGTTAATCTTAAACAGGGGATTCATTACTTGCCTACCCAAACCTTTTATCATAGAAATCCTGAGAATTGATCCGGGACTGCTGGATTGGAATTCAGACACAATGCAAAGGAAATAGTGTGGGATTTTACCAAGGAAATATACTTGAAGCATTCTCTAAAATAAATAAAGTTTACAAAAAAAAATTCCAAAAGATTTCTATGAGTATCTGGATAATTAGCACCCGAAATATTCCATTCAAAAATCTGCTTACCAAAAGTGGCTGAAGAGGAACTGTTTATTATTTCTAACTAGAATTACAGTTGACAAAAGCCTGTTTGTAAGTAGAATTTTAAAGAATGGCCTAGTGTGTGTATGTCCAATTAGAAAAACAGTATTTCTCTTTTAGAGCAGAAAAAGGGGATTTGCAGTCTCCCATATCACTCCCCCACCCACAAAGAAAGGATTGGGTTTCATTCATAAAAAGAAAAATATGTCACATATCTTTTTTTATGTTTCTTTGAATGTAGAGAAGCACTATCATCAGAAATCTTGCTTTCATGTGTGTGTGTGTGTGTGTGTACGAGTTGTAAACAAGATTTGTCTTTCATCTTTCCGGCATCTTTCTCCTGAGAAAATATACTTCTTATTTGTATTTAAAATTTCAAATAAAGGCAGTAAGAAAACTCATCCGTCTTTTGCTTAATTTGGAAATTCATTTCTAAGAACTCATTTAATTAGGTATCTTGAAATGCAGAAATCTTGAGACAGAATCCTAATCAATCATTCTGGCCTATTATGGAATGGTATTTCGTTTAGAAGAAGGTGAGAAGCGGTAACAAACATGTATCATAATCTAACATAGCTTCATATTTAACTAGAATGGACAAAAAGAAAAAGAAATAAGAGAGAGAAAGAAAAAAGGAGAGAAAAGGAAAAGCAAAAAGAGGAAAGAGAGAAGCAAAAAGAGGAAAGAGAGAAGCAAAAAGAGCAAAGAGAGAAGCAAAAAGAGGAGAAGCAAAAAGAAGAGAAGCAAAAAGAAGAGAAGCAAAAAGAGGAGAGAAGCAAAAAGAGGAGAGAAGCAAAAAGAGGAGAGAAGCAAAAAGAGGAGAGAAGCAAAAAGAGGAGAGAAGCAAAAAGAGGAGAGAAGAGGAAAGAGAAAAGCAAAGAGACGAAAGAGAAGCAAAGAGAGGAAAGAGAAGCAAAGAGAAGCAAAGAGAAGAAAGAGAAAAATGGAGAGAAAAGGAAAAGAAAACAGAAAACAAGAGAGAAGAGGGGGAATGGGAGAAGAGGGGGAATGGGAGAAGAGGGGGAATGGGAGAAGAGGGGGAATGGGAGAAGAGGGGGAATGGGAGAAGAGGGGGAATGGGAGAAGAGGGGGGATGGGAGAAGAGGGGGGATGGGAGAAGAGGGGGGATGGGAGAAGAGGGGGGATGGAAGAAGAGGGGGGAATGGGAGAGGAGGGGGGAATGGGAGAGGAGGGGGGAATGGGAGAGGAGGGGGGAATGGGAGAGGAGGGGGTGAATGGGAGAGGAGGAGCGGAATGGGAGAGGAGGAGCGGAATGGGAGAGGAGGAGGGGAATGGGAGAGGAGGAGGGGAATGGGAGAGGAGGAGGGGAATGGGAGAAGAGGAGGGGAATGGGAGAAGAGGAGGGGAATGGGAGAAGAGGAGGGGAATGGGAGAAGAGGAGGGGAATGGGAGAGGAGGAGGGGAATGGGAAAAGAGGAGGGGAATGGGAGAAGAGGAGGGGGGTGGGAGAAGAGGAGGGGAATGGGAGAAGAGGAGGGGAATGGGAGAAGAGGAGGGGAATGTGTGAAGAGGAGGGGAATGTGTGAAGAGGAGGGGAATGTGTGAAGAGGAGGAAATGTGTGAAGAGAAGGAGAATGAGGGAAGCATGAGAGAAGAAAGGGAAGTAGGTCATTCTCTTACCACCATCAAAATAGTTTTTTGTTTTTTTTTATATCTCAGGGTTCAGTTAATAAAAGACTCCCAAAACAATAAATATAAATTTGTTTCTAAAATTCAAGAGACAGAGGCTTTTGTTTGTGTGTGTTTATGGCATGTCAATCCTTTTTGGCGTTAATTAATACTAAAGCAAAACTAGAGAGAAACGTTACACATATCAAACTTGTGAAGTAAAAGTAAATCAACACGTCTAATCAGCCGACTGATGCACACACACACTTCCTCACATTATTTGACAATATCGACTTATCTTTTCTTACACCCTATTAATCTAATGGTGCAGTTGCCTGCGGAAATACAGCAAAAACCGACAACCAAACACTTGTTCTACACAAACGTGCCCTTCCTTCAATATGTTTGGCTAAATACACAGGCCACACAATCTCGTATTTCTTGTCTCCCAAAATTCTTGTACTTCATATCTGTTGCTATCCTTATGAATGATGTAATATTGCACCGCCTAACACGGGTAATCTATTTACTCATACCGATAAATTCATTCCTATGACACAAGATCCTTTCAGAGAAGTAACTGTCAAATAAAAGACTCAAGACTAAAAAATAAATAAAATCCTTTTCATGAATTGGTGTAAAAATCTTCAATAGAAAACTTCTAAATAGAAGATTACGAAAAGAATATTTTTAGCAAAAAAAATAAAAAAATAACTGTCTGCTAAATGTAATCTGAGACTAACAAGTACCCTGCGACATGAACATCAAAACATAAAATGCCAAATGTTACCTAATAATAATAAAAATACCCCCCCCCCCCCAACAAAAACTCACAGAGACTCCAACATCGTTTGATACCAGGTTTGCGGATTTGTAGGAGTGAAAAGAAGTCAGTTAGAACCGTAAGAATGCTAGAAATTGGAATCAGATTTTTTAATCTCCTGAAGAATGAACAGAATATTAGAAGACTTTAAAATAAGGAGTCAGAGTTGGATATTTTAGCATTGTCAGAGTAAGAGTCAAACCTTATACCTTTCGACTCCACATTGTTGTTTCGAGTAAGATAGGAAAGAAACACTGAGGAGGGATAGCACCATCCAGACCTCGGTTGGAAGAGCATGGAGAGTATTTGAATCTTGAGAGGCTTATTGTCATTCAAATTCCAGAGAAAGTAATCGGCCATTATCAGTGAAAACTCAATGGTATATGGCTGGTGTGAGAAAGCGAAATGAGTTGCAATGGTGATCAAAAGAAGCAGAGAGTACTGGAAATGTAGGGAGACTTGTTGTCACTCAGACTCTAGGGAACACAAGCTGTTTTAGTAATGAGTGATCACTAGTAATAACACTTGCATGAGAACTCTTAGTAAGAAATAATAACTTTTCTCCCCCCAAAAAACAAACACTAATTCCGTTTGCATTTAAAAAAATTTTTTTTTAATTATTGTCTGCCTTGACTAGATTTTGCTTTTCACAGACAGTATAACATTTAATCTCATAAAAGCATCTGTAAATGTTACATTACTCTTTAATTGCATTAAAGAAATATTTGAACTGTATAACTCAGTTTTTATTTTATTATTTAAAAAAAATATATTATGTATAAGTTTTTTGTACTGAATGTTTATCTCTTAATATTAAAAATAGAGAAAATCTGGATATTTTTTTTATTGTAACTAACAGAACAAAGGGGTGAAAAAACAAAAATATGCAACAAATAAATGTTACCAAAGGCAAGATAAGTTACATGTGTTTCTACCGGTATTTTGTTTAATTTTCGATTTTTTAGTGATTATCAAGGGTCCTCGTGCAGGTTTTATGGGCAGCCATTTTCTTGTTCATTCTAACTTAACAGCGTAGACACTAGGTTTGTTTTGAACAAAAAAACAAACGCTTTAAAATAAGTTAAAACACAAATAAACTGATCCAGGTAGGTAGAAGAGTAACTTATCTTGCCTTTGGTAACATTTATCTGTTACAAACTTGTTTTTTCACCTCTTTTTTGTTTTGTTAGTTAGAGTAAAAAATGCCCCAAAATCTTATCTCCACTAGGGGGCAGGTGTAGTTCTAACTTATTTTGATTGATTGGATACTGGTTGGATTATATGTTACTGTCTTGAATCGATTTCTTTTTAGATCCTCATTGTATGAGCCTTTGGCAATGTTGAATAAAGTTCTCTTCTCTAATATTTATTGTAAACGATTCATCGAATACAAGTTGCTATGTTAGCCACACCTAGATGGAAATTGCTGTTTCATACATTTCCCAATGTTATTTTTTCTTCTTTTTTTTTTACTAAAGAGTCACCACTTATCAAGGCTCAAAAGCCACTCGAGGATAAAGAGTTAATGAGTTTGTCAGGTGGACGGTGAGACAACACCCTGATGATTTGTAACGATAGTTGAAATTGGGAAGGATTTGATTATTGAAGAGGAGGCTCAACAAGAATTTGTTTACATTAGACTTGAAAACGACTATGTTGTAGTCAGTTGGGATGCAACCCTACGGTATTGTGTAGTTCTAGGAAAGAAACTGCTCACTGAAGCTCCATTTAGTTTTAGGTACACAGAAGGAGAAAGGGAAATTATTGGCAGTGGTTGTAGCTAAACGAGATTTTGTTACAAATCTTTACAGATTGGAGCTCAGTCGAGTACCTACCATGAAAATAATGCTAGAACAGAGAAAGACCAGCAACATTTCTTTTGTGAAAAAGTGGCTGTAGAGAAGAGAAGGACATCCGCCACTAGATTTCGAAGTCGGTTTTGTACTCTCTCTTTCTCTATTATAGTCATTCACATACAACAGAGAGAGAATGCAGTTTCACTATTATGTCTTAGAAAGAAAAGTACTTGTTGCAGTCATTCATTTTTGCATGTCATGAGATCCCAGTTGAAAAAAAAAAAATACTAAGATTAGCAGACATTACAAAATAATTTGCTGGAACTAGTTCAACTTTTTTCTTTTTTTTTTTTTTTTTTTTCAAATATTTCTTTTTTGGGGAATAAAACGTCAGCAACTGAAATTTCTAAACATTCTACACACACTTTTTGTTTCTTAATATAACAGATTCAAATAACATGCAAACACACAATGATAACAAGATTTGAATTTATACAACTATGAGAGACGTGTGTCTGTTTGTCTGACAACTTTTAAACCTAAAGAGATTGGAACTGAAAGTTTGTACAAATAATTACTTATGCAAATTATTGTTAGGAGTCATATTTATCTTCTTTTTTTTTTTGCTTATAAAGGGGTTCACAAGGTAGCCAGAAGCCCCACCCCTCACACTAACTTTTTGTACTTATATTTTTTATGGGAGTTAAACTGTAGTTGAATTACACCCAAATTATACCGATTGTCAAAATTAGAGTAAATTTTGATCCTTTCTATACAGCATAGACACATTGGTTATCGTTAGATCACCAAAGTTAAGAGACATTGAGCCTGGTCAGTACCAGATGAGTGATCATTTGGGAATACCAGGCGCTGTATGTGGGAGGACGGCGAAAACTCCCTGTAAAAAAATACATCCCTGAAGATGCCTTAAGAAGCACTTCAGTATAATTGGTTAATCCACACATGTTGATATAGCGAAACCACTGCCTGCTGGGTGGAAGTTCTGTTCACAATCATGTGGTGAAGCTCTCTCTCTCTCTCTCTCTCTCTCTCTCTCTCTCTCTCTCTCTCGAGAGAGAGAGAGAGAGAGAGAGAGAGAGAGAGAGAGAGAGAGAATATTATTTGTTTCTGTCTGCGTAAAATAGCAACTTGTGTTTAATTAATCGTCTACAATAAATCTTTTACAACAGATGCTGTTTTGGTATTAAAATCACCAAAAAAAGTTGATATGTAAAACAGATGAATCAAACCGGATGTCTGATTGCAGATATTAAAACAGTGTCAGGAATAACAGGCGCTGTATGTGGGAGGATGGCGAAACCTCCCTGCAAAAAAGAAAAAAAAAATACAGCCCTGAAGACGCGTTAATTCAGTATAACATGCTAATCTACACATGCTGACACAGCAGAAAAAAACGCCGGCAGAAGTTCATGTGGCAAAGCTCTCCAGAGAGAATATGTGTTTATTTATTTATTTATATCATTTAAAGCTTCTAATGTGGGCAAAAAATTTACACTTTTATAAGCCCATAACTTTAGACATGTAAGTTGTTTTTTTTTTCCAATTTTCACCATACCAATATATTGACCGATTTATTTGAAATATTCGAAGGTACAATCACTTGAAATGTTTAAAAGAATACCCGAGAGCATGAATTCACCACACCCCCATATTTATTCACGTAAAAAATAAATTGCTCATCACCAAAGATTGCAAACTAATTTGAAGCAGCTTAAAAAAAAAAAACTAGAAAGAATTATACATTTACGAATAGAAAGGGTTAAATTTTGTTTGCATCAACATTTTATCAAAATAACCCAAAAAATAAATGAGATATCGCAAGTTGAAATTAACTGGAATATCACTACATTAACCATTTTCACATTTAAAACTATGCCGATTTGTGATACCTATTTAGATCCTTCCAATTCCAGTTTCATAAACTAATCCTTTCAAATTAGGTGTTGAAACTTTTGAGATGAGGATTGAAAATTTGTATTATCTGAACTAGTGTTCTTATCTTGGATGTTATACTCACAACATTTCTACAGATGTAATCTACCTTCATGAGGTGTATCTTGTCTAACTCGGAAATCTGTATGCAATTTCGAACGGACCCCTTTATTTAATTCTCTTGTTTCGTCAGCCATGACAGGGTAGAAGTTTTAAATAATTCATAATTGTATTCTTAGTATCGCCCGCACTGAGGATTGAACCTTCAACCTCCAGAAGACTGTCACATAGAACTGATTATCACTTTAGCACTTTATTTGTTACACCACGGGTTATTTTCTAAGCCATGAACAACAACCGTGACAGGACATTAGTCTATCACCAATTATACTACCAGCAAGGTGAAATGTGTACTTACAGTATCTTGTATTGCTAAATTATCACCCAGATAAAGAGTAATTTGTACATGATATATCTCCATGGGCCATTGAACAGTTTCCTTTGATGATCTTTTTGATCAGTTCAAAGCTGAGTCAACAGTAAATCAAATGATTTTGAACCTACACATACATTTAATGGTACAATGACTCATATAACCAAGAGAATATATATAATTCTGTCAAACTGAGACATCTAAAGAGTCTTCCCTTGAACTGTCACTCAGATAATTAAAACTACTGCCTTTGCTGATTTGGGTAATATATTAAACGGGGTAAGAACAATCCTGTCCCCGGAGAGGAAAATGTCTGCAATCAACTGAACACCTTGCCTGATCGGACATGGAAACAACCAGACATTGTTGGAGATTTAGGATAGCTCTACAATCAATATCCAGACAACCCCCCCCCCACGTTTTTTTTTGTTTGCTTCTACACTTACTGCTCTTTGAAACGACCAGATAATTATTTCATTCCCAAGATGTGTCCGAAACGCAAGGAAAAATAATAGCTATACCAATCTATTCGAGGATAGTCCTAGGAATAGAATATTAATCCTTTAATGAGATGACAGTCTGAATCATCAGACGATCTCTACATATGTATCTGTTTAAAGTGGATTATACATTGTGGAGAACACAACCAACTCTCTTCATCAGGTAAGTTTGGTTTGGTAGTTTTGTTTTACGGCATATCAACCCTTTTTGGGTTATTTAATGCCGAATCTGGTCATTATAGTAAAAGATTTATGCTTCAAGTTCTAAAAATAAAATAAAAAAGGGGAGGGAGAAAGGGAGAGGGGCTGTTGTTTTTGGTTTTGGTTTTGTAGAACATAATTAAGTTTTACAAAAAAAAAAAAAAAAAAAAAAAAAAAAAAAAAACGTCAATGTAGGTGAATTTCGTCTCAGGGAGCCACAGGGCAGCCTGATCTGGTATCACCAGATCAGGTAAGTGATGACTTGCCTGACATGTGCTATCTGATAGATACGTACCCTCTTTACGACAAGAAGCAAAGTGTAGTATCTTTTACTGATACTACACTTCATCTTTTCTGTCATCGGTTAGTGAAAAAAAAAATTCTTTTAGACTGACGCAATATTTATTTTTGTCCGAATCCAAAGTGCCCCTTTTTTAGAGAGCTGGATTTTCCTCATTAAAAACCGAGCTTGTGTCTAACTGCCCTCGTGAGGAGACAAGTAAATAGGGACCTGATTAAAAGTCTGATTTTTTTTATAGATTTCCTTTTTTTTGTTCTCTGCAAAACCCAGCCTTCAGGCTAGGACCAAAGCATAGTTTCTGTTTCTTCACAGAGTCTCGCTTTTTGGGGAGCTGAATATCTTCCAAATTAAACACTGATTTTGTGTCTAACTTTGCCTTCGTGCTAGGGGCAAGTAAATGAATAAGAACTAATTGCTCTACCAAGGTTTCGAAGTAGAGTCTATTCTACTATATGGATTTCTATCGTGCATAATTGACTGAGCTCCAATCTTTCACAGCAAGAACTTGTCTTCCTGCCACAATGGAAAAAAGAGTTTCCTTTCCCCTCCATATGCCTATCATCAGGTGGATTTCTATGGAATTTCTATGCAAGTGCTTCCCGTCTGTGGAACACATTACCACAAGATTTATTAATCGATTGATTATTGACTGAATGAAATTATATATATTTATTTATTTATTTACTTTTTTTTTTAGATATTTATTTATACTCACCACACCATGAAAATGCGTCATTTAAATTTTTTTAGAGTCCAACTTTTGCTGTGAATACTTCAATAATCAAACTTTTAGAAAGTGGATTTTCTTTTATTATTTGAGTCATCACTTATCAAGACCAAGATCTACTCGGGGATGAGGGTTGATTAACAGAATGATTGTCAGCCGAAAGATGAGGAATATTATGGAAGTACAAACATTGATCAATGGTATGAACTGTGTTTGATTCTTTTTTTTTGGGGGGGGGGGGTGACTATGACAAGAATTTGTTGACATTGGATTTAAAGAAAATCAAGTTGTAATCAGCATGGAAGCAGTCTTGTGGTAATGTGTTCCACAGACAGGAAGCACTTGCATAGAAATTCCATGGAAATTCCACCCGATGATAGGCATATGGATGGGAAAGGAAAGTCTTTTTATCATTGTAGCAGAAAGGCGAGTCCTTGCTGTGAATGACTTACAAATATTAACCAAAGATTGGAACTCAGTCAAGTGCATTCTATGGAAATACCGACAGAGTAAAGAGACTAGCAACATTTTTGTGAAGAAAATAGATCACTTTCACTAGATTTCGAAGTCGATTTTGTACTCTGTCAAGGAAGGAACGAGTGCTTTATGTGGCACTTCCCTAGATGTGGCCGGAGTGTTCCAGTTTTAGACGTATCTGCTTTTGATAACAAACAAGTAGTTTTTATTTTAATTTTACTTACTATATGATGGAATGAGTTTTCAGCCATGTTTGTGTCTGTATCAAACTACTGCAGAAAAAATGGATCACGATTGTAATGCTTTGTTATTTTGTCAGATGAAAGTGACAATTTTAAAAAAGAAAATGAAAATATTTTGTATTGATATTTAAATGGTGATTATGTCAAACTTTACTAGGAGGGTCCGCGGGGGGGGGGGGGGGGGGGGCATGCCATAAAATAGAAAGCTATGGCTTCAGATTTTACATAAATTTCAATTGGAAAAACAATTTTTTTTTTAGTAGCAAAACTATATTTTTGTGAAATCAATACACAAACTAAAAAATGAAGATCTTTTGTAAATATGATGACCTATGTTGAAACTATAAAATAACTTCAAAAAGATTCAAAATAAAATATCTAAAAAACTGTTTATTCAATTACATTTTCGGAAACGATGCAACTTTAGTTCACACTACACACGTTTGACTTTTGAAAAACAATTTCTGGAGCTAGTATACTTCTGATAGTTTTCGTTTTTGCTGCTTCATCATTTTCTTTTTCATCTTTTCTGCTACTTGATGAATTTTTTTTTTAGTTGACTTTGTGAGGGTCTCTTTGATCGTCAAGTCTTCTGCTTACTTCAGCTTCTTTTCTCTTTCAATTTGAAGCCTTCGATTATATATCCCGTATGCTGAAATCTGAAATCACAGAATTCTGGTAAAACCCGGAACACTTTCATCACTGTTGTGAACATACTTTTTGAAGATCTTGTTAAAATTTAAATCAAATATTAATTTCCAAAATTCCATGATTTATTATTATTATTTACAATTAACCGAATTGTTATAAAACATAACTAATTTTGTTCAGATAATGTGTTCATGTCTGTTTATAAAATTATCGGATGCTTCCAAAACTTTACATCCTTTAATACATGAGGATTTGCAAAGAATTTGAAAGCCAGAAATAACTTTCTATTCGACAGCTTAAATGTGTCCAAATTCCATTCAAATTTCCCAACGCTGATGAAGAAATTAATTTTCTTCGACTATTAATAAAATATTAAAATGGCCGACTTGTTTACAAAGAAAACGAAATGCATCATGGTGAATTTAATTTTGTAATCAAATTATGTTTTAAATAGGACTTTTAAAATTATGTTTTATTTTACACTATTGCATTTTTGATTTCAATAAATATTGTATTAATAGTAAAAAAAAAAATAATTCAATGTGTAATTATCACGGTAACATTGACACAAGAAACACATGAAACTGTCTCAATTTTATTAATATAAAGATAGATGAAAAATAAAACAAATTGCATTCAGATATGTCTATGTTGATTGACATTATCCACATTTTGCCAGGATTTCAACTGCAGATGAGAGGGGGGGTTTATATGATAACCACTTACCTTTGAGATTGGTTTAATAATGAAAAGATTTAAGAAAATTCCGATTGGTAGAATGAAAAACTAAATAGACCTTACAACGAAAAATATAAAAAGAAATAGTCACTCATGAAAACTGCAACTAAGCAGAGTCAACTTCAGTCGTTAATCATAACGTCAGGGGGTTACCGTCATTTTTCTTTTTTTGTTCGGCTGGCATCATAAATACAGAATTTGATCACGTGTATAAAAGACAAGAAAGTTTTATTCAAGTTTATACTTATTCAGCTCTTGTCACAATGAAGAGACTTGCAACTTTGCTAGGCATCGTAAGTCTGATGTGTCTTCTACATATGAAGAGGAAGAGCTATCAGACAGGTCGATAGCGTATCAGACTCGCCTCGTACAAGCTGTCTGGCATTTCTGTCCTGAGAAAAATCTTTACTTCTCGTTTCTAGTTAAACATTTAACAAAGACAATAACAAAGTTCGACTTTTTGTTTTACTTGAAAATTCAAATATTTCTATGAATGTTGGTCTGAAAATACCTGCCGTTTTTTCGACTCATTTTTAACAAGCTGATATTTTTTACAGTGATTTATACAAAGATTTACAGCCATGATAACTTATGTGTATTCTTTAATAGATTTTCAATAATTTCTTGCTGAATACAATTTTGAATAACAAAGATGAACCATTTTATATCATCATCATCAATTAAACGTCCATTTTACATGCTGGCATAGATTGGAAGAAAGACTTTAAGAAATTAACTTCCATACTAACCTATCTCTGCTTAAGTCTATCTATTTACTTTTTAAGTCTAAAAGGTCGTCCTAAAATGGGAGCTGTGCAGCGAGAGGTTTGTTCACATTAGTTTTAAATTTCTGCATGTCAGTACAGTCGGAGAAACAGGGAACAGGGAGGGAGTTCCAAAGGCTGGCAGCTCGAGGCAAGAAGCTATTGGAGTAGAAGGCTCTCTGGCATCTGGGGACCTCCATAGTGAATGGATGGGATTTAGCTGATTATCGGGTTAGGCGAGTGTATTTACATCGAAGGGGCACCAGAGTAGCAAGTTTATCAGAGCACATTCCATTGATGTACTTGAAAAAAAAGCACAAAAATGCAACATTGCGGCGATGGGTTAGGAGATGGAGCTTGGTGGATAGTGAGGGACCTATTAGATTAGAGACTCTTTTTTTGGAACTTGTCTTCAAGTCCATTTTTATCACTTCCTCTCATGTTTTCCTTGGCCTTCACCTGTGAACTGAACCTGCTATCTTAGTTTTTCTACATCTACTAACCCAAGAACTCTCATACATTCTTTCAATCTGGCCATACAATCAAAATCTGCACACATCTGTCTCGGTTTTATCTTCCTTTGAGGTCATCAGATCTAAGCCTGTCTTGAAGACTCACATTACACATCCATTGTATCGTTCTCACATCAATTCTCTTCATGCAACACATGTCCTCAACCCTCACCGGTCAGGTTTCACTTCCATAAATCATCACACTGCCTGATAGACTTTTCGCTTGGCCGACAGTTGTAACACTCTGCTAGTTAGTAATGGCAGAAATTCTCTGTGATACAATTATCATTATATTTTGAAGTGTTTTATGCTGATATTAAAAATATTGTGTGCATTTTTTTCAAGTAATTTCTTTAGTATTTAAAACAGTTTTGATTTTTGTTCAAACGATTTTGTAAAATATCTTGAAGTTATTTTGTTTTTAAATAACATCTTTAACAATTTTTTTTTGGATATTTTTTGAACTGAAGAGTGTTAGGCATTGATTTTTTTTTAATTCTTGATGTTGAAATGAAAATAACTTTTTTTAATTTTTTAGTGGAATGGAGGCATAAAAAGGAAAATTCAAAAAAAGTTAATGTCCGAGTAAGCTACAGTACCCTTGCTTTCCAGTGGTGGTGATAGTGATGGTGATGTTGGAAGGCTTCAGTCTAAAAAGTAGGTGACAGCTGGCAAGAGCATTTTAAACCTTAACTAAATCTTTTTTAACCATGCAGTTCTTTAGGCGCAAAGATGACATTTCAAAGAGCTACGGTCAGCGAGAAAAGATTAGAGTTGGTTAGGTTAGCTATGCCTTCTCTACCCAACGTGAACTACACATCACCAGCTCTTCTTTGAAAAATCTTGCATCTTTTCTTACTATGGAGGCCAACCTTGGAGCAGGAGGAAAGGTGAGAAGAGAAAAAAGAGAGTGCAACAATGGATGATGTTGAATCATTAAAAACATGTCTTGTTTCGCTTGTTCTAGCCATGTAAGCAAAATATTCAGAGATGGAAAACAATCGGAGGATGGGATTACTGTGTGATACAATGAAGACCGACAGGATAGGAAGTGACTAATCGGCAAAGACAAAAGAAAATACGGGATAGGAAATGACTCATCGAAAGAGACAAAAGACAATGCAGGAGTGGTCAATTTCCATTGTTCAGGACAGGTCACTAAGAAAATAACACTGGACACGACATTTTAGGAGTGACAGTGTTTTACGACACCTGACTACAGTAAGGTAGGTTAGTTTTACGGCAAAAGTTGACGAGTTTAGGTTTCTGAGAGAAGACGAACAGTTAGAATCGAACCTCCCAGCAGTTAGGATCGAACCTCCTGAGAGAGCAGATCGGACCGGGAAAACCATGAGATGAGCTGACGACTTGAGCAACGACGATGGAGGTCTCGACAGTACGCGACGGATCACACACACTCATAGTTCAAACAAAATTATACACAACGTATATGTGTTTGTGTTCTTTCTCGAGAGTTGTGTTTCTTTTATAATTAACTTGTGGACCAGTGCTGTGCCCTCGACGATTCGTCAGTGAATAGACGACACGGCTAAGCGATGAAAACAAAGAAGAAGACCACGGAAACACAACGTTGGGGTTGACGGTCGTCGAGTGGGGCAGCACGTGGTTCTACAACTATTTTCCCTTTTAATGGGTCAAAGTCTTTGAATTGGGATGCTACCTGTGGCCATAAATTTTCGGCTAGCGAGTTAATCAGGTCCTCAATTTAACTGGGGTCTGTCACCTAAGAAGCAGAGTTACCCAAACAAATATACATTATGTTGCGGGTAGGTTTATTTCTTAGTCCTGTGGCCTTGGAGATGTCTGGAGTTGTTAGCCCTCATACAATTGTATTCTTTCTGAGGATTGACAGCATTGTGTATTTGTTAAAGTAGCAATACAACAAAAAAAGGAATGGCCAGTTTATTCCGTACCCAGGCCAAGATTAAGGGTGATGTTTCTCCTGATTGGTTTACAAATTTCATGACGAAATTCCTCAGAGGAGTGGTAAGAAACTTTTTAAAAGAGGGGAGGGGGGTCTTCAAAAAAGTTGTGAGAATGGCCAGTAAGTGATGTTAACATTTTTATCACTTTATTTTCTCAAAACTCTTCAAATACATCATGTAGATTAGTATTTATCAAATTAATGCATGTGAAAGTATATTCATTTCTGAACAAAATGGTGGTATTTTCGGGACTTTTGTTTTTTCAAAATGACTTAGAACCTCTTTGAAATCTGTGCTCATCCAAAGCGTTTTATGGTCGGTGGGTATTGTTAGTTAAAGAATTAGTCTTGTGAAATAGAGTGGCTCCTGCAGTGTGTCTCACTGACAGTGGTGCGGGTAATGCTTCAGCTATTATTGTGACTCGACGAGATTATCCCCCTCCCTCCCCCCCCAAAAAAAAATTATTTTCTAATAAAAAAAATATTTAAAGGTTTACTTTACCAACTTTGGCTTCAAAATAGGCAGCATAAGCAACTTACCTGAAAAGAGAAGAAAAGATATCAATTTAAAAAGTCATTTTAGTAATTTACATTACAGGAGTATAATATAAACACATTCTGTATGAACATTGAAAAAACATTCGACAAATTTCCACCTATTAAATAAAATAACAAGAACATAAGACAGTCATGAGAATACATACCTCCATCTGACAATGTAAGAATGGGCCAAAGTCTTATCTGGGCCTTATTTCTCCATATTGTATGAAGTGTTCCAAAAGTTATGCCATGGAAACGTTGATAACTCAAAAAAACTATTTATATTTAGCATGGTGGTTACTGTTATCTATTGAGAGCATCAAATTTGGAAGTTGAAATTCACTCAAAATTTCGACTGTGACCAAACTTTTGAAGGCCAAGATCAAAGTCATGGTCGAAAAGGATGTGGAGAGTCATTGGCTACAATATGGACCAAGTAGTGAGTCTCTAACAATGAAGTTATCACCAAGTTTGGTGACGACTGGTTAAAGGATATGGACGCTAGGCTACAAAGTGGCCAACAAATGTGACCGAAACAATCTTCTTGGTGGAGGTAAATATATTGTCCGCAAACAATACAAAATTAACAAGGTTACCAATGAGAGTTTAAAGTTTCGTCCAGATCGAAACTTAAATAAAATATAACAAGGAGATTTTATAAAATATATGTAAAAAGGACAAATTAAATATTCATTTAGCATTCATTATTGTATCTTCCTCACATTCATTTATAAGCAGTTTAATAGAATTTGAAATTAAATCCATTAATGGTCAGAATGTCTGGCTTTCATTGGTCCCCATTTTGTATAGCATTTTCGATCTGCTAAAGCAATCACCACTGCCTTTCAATTAACCCCAAACCCGTCCATCCATATCATGTACTAAGCAATTACTTTATTTTAACTATTGATGTCATCACTCATCAAGACCAAGAGTAACTCGAGGATGAGGATTAAGGTTTAATGAGATGTATATAATTGCCAGCCAAAAGATGAGAAACACTATGGGAGTAATAACATTAATCAATACTATAAACTACAAACGATTGCTTATAGAGAAGTCTTTATTGGCATTGGATTCCAAAAAGACCAAGTTGTAACCAGCAGGGAAACAGCCCTGCAGTATGGGTTCCACAAACAGGTAGTCCTTGCAAAGAATCTCTGTAGAAATTCCGTCTAACACTAGGCACATGGAGGAAGAAAGGAAAGTTCTTTGCAGTTGTGATAATAAGACGAGTTCTTGCTGTGAATGTCTTACAAGGAGGAAAGGCCAACTAGGCAAGTGTATACATGTTTTCATAATGAATGCTAATTTATTTAAGAAAAGTAATAACGTCAGACGTTCTATTCACTCATATCTGATAACTTGTTTAAACCATTAAAATGAGGCAAATATATCAAGTAAGAGCGGAGACTAGAAGTGAGAAGTAGGCGATTTTTGCAGGGACCAGAGTCAGTTTTTTGGTTTTCTTAAAACAAAAACAGACTCTACAGGTAAATTATTTTGTCTCAGTCATCTCAAGTTGAAAGCAGGTCAGAAGTGCAGCCCAACTTCTTGAAGCTCTGCCCTACTTAAGTTCTTAGAATGGTGTGTGCTGATCTATTAAGATTTATCTTGTATGGCACATGGACACAGGCTAATGTCATATTTAGATTTAATATGTCATCATGAGGTGAAGCTATGGTGCAAGTTCAGACAGTAGATAGAGTGTTAGGGGTGGGACATTAGATACAAGTGTTAAGCCTATTTTGGAATTGAAATTCAATGTAAGAATAAAGTGCATCAGACCTTCAGAGTAGATGAAGAGAATACCGGTGACTGGTAAGAATGTGGTGACGACTAAAGGTTGAGAAGGTGGGAGGAGGGGAAAGAAAATGGGGAGGAAAAAGATGAAAATGAGAAGATGAGGAGGGGGAGGAGAAAGGGGCTGAAGACAAGTAGAAGAGCGAGGATGAGTAGGAGAACGCGGATGAGGGAATGACAAGAAGAGGGGGAGAATGATCATGAGCAGTAGAAAGAGGATGATGACAAAGTCAAGGTAACATAATTGTGCACATCGACATCATACAAAATTGATGTGTTTGTTCTTACAACTACAAACAAATATGAAGCGAAGAAAATAAATATATAAATGCTCCCCAAGAAAACATTTCTGTTTCATCCATTATTCCCTAAATGCATCAACACACATCTGCCGTTATGGTCCCATATGCCTGCCAATATAGGCCCATAATTACTCTCAAAAATGTTTATTTTCTTTACCACCAATCATACACATGATTAGCCACAATCATTGCCATTCTTGTACGGGCACTCTCGCCGTTCATCGTCAAGGAGCCAATCGTTCTCAAAAATATTTGAAAAGAATAATAGATAAGGAATCTTAAAACAAATGTATTCTTCTTCTTTTCGTCTACATCAAGGTAAAGGATTGTTTGGCCCTCGCATTGTTGTAGCTATTAGATGTAGAAGAGAACAAGATGAAATTAACTACTTAAAAATAGGGTTATGGAGTCAGAAAGTATATGGTTAGACTAAGACGCCTAGGATTTCAAAATATCCGTCTTCAACTGCTTATTTTAATATTATTTAATATTACGGCTGTCTGTTAATTCTTCATATATTATATGTTATTGTTGGGGTTTAGGTTTTTTGTGGGGGTAACTTTCTTTTCGATTAGATGTTTTCAGTTCGTACAGTAAGATTTATCTCGCGTGTAACAGTAGAAAATCAATTGTTGTTGATAAAAAATAAATTAGTATTACCCCGGACAATACCGGGTAGCAATGCTAGTTTAAAATAATAAACTTTTTAAACACGAAATGTTAGTATTTTGGTAATTCCGAAACATTTATTTACCTTTTAAATGTGACCTAAAGAAAAGAGAAGAAATAAATTTGTATTTTCACTGGGAATTTACAAAAAATCGAGTCGATCGCATTTTCTTGAGAGCGACCTGTTTGAAACATTTGAACGACGTTAGAAAACGTTTGAACACAAATGCTAAATATTTGTCCAGAAAATAAAACAATATTGCGAAATAAAACATTTGTAATATTAATTTTCTCACAAAGGTGTTAATAAGTTTTATAAATATATATTAATATGTGTGTGTGTCTCTATACACACAGGCTAACATATCCATTCTTTGTGAAAAAAGAGCACACTTTAGACAGTCAATAATGCATATGTAAACATATATAAGTATTACAAATGTCCTTTTCTTCGTAGTGAGAGTGGGTGGCATAGGGATAAGAAATCGATGATAAAACAGGTGAGTTTTTAATCTGTTTGAAGCACTTGCTTGTCTAGTCACACTGAAGAGTTGTGATGCAACGAAACAGTGTCTGTAGCTGACCCATTATTATGTGTATGAAGAAGTCATATATACATATGTGTAGCCAAAATGTGTGTATAAATAAATATATATATATATATATATGGTACATGTGCTGAACTAAACAGTGGAAAAGGAGATGCATCCATTGGCAGTGTGTGTATGTATATGTGTGAGTGGATGTGTGTATATATATATATATGTGCATGTATATATATATGTGTATATCCGTATATATTTGTGTTTGTTTTATTATATATATATGTGTGTGTGTGTGTGTGTACTTGTGTATCTAAAGATTTGTGCACACGTGTGTATTTTATATGGAGATCAGAGTATGTTGATATTAATATGTCTGTACTTTTGTCTAAGTATATATTTGTGTATATATGATGAGATATTTATGCAGAATGTAATCCGATGCTGAGCTTGACCGGTGAAAATTACAAACATATCACCTCCCCCCCCCCCCCCCCCCCAAAAAATGTACTTAATAGGAAAGTTTTCCAAATTCATCTCACTTCCTTGTCTTCTTTGGTCTGAAGAGGTGGACGTTCTGTGAAGAGTACAACCGAAACATTTATGCACATATGTAACCAATAATGTTTGCATAAATAAACATATATATATACATATATATTTATAACTATATATATATATTTATAACTCGCAGCGACCATGCACAATCAAGTTCTATTCTATTTAAAACAGACATTTTCAACAATAGTCCACAACACCGGACGTGACACTTCAACACCAGGAAGTAAATTATGGAAAAAAAAGGTTATAACTTTATTTGTCTTGGCTCTGTCGAAACTTGTTTTTGTCAAGCGAAATATTAGCTATAAAAAAAAATTTTTTTAAATCAAGATGAAGAAAAAAAAAAAACGGAAGGTATTTTGAAATATTTTGTTAAATGTTTTGAAATATTTTAATTTTTCTTTTGATTTAATTACTCGCATCTAATACATGGTTTTTGAAGGCATTTTTGCCTCTATATTTATATTAACTTTCAAAAGATGCTTTATAAAATGAACTTTCCTAATTTATAACTCGCAGCGACCATGCGCAATCAAGTTCTATTCTATTTAAAACAGACATTTTCAACAATAGTCCACAACACCGGACGTGACACTTCACCAACACCAGGAAGTAAATTATGAAAAAAAAAGGTTATAACTTTATTTGTCTTGGCTCTGTCGAAGCTTGTTTTTGTCAAGCAAAATATTAACTAAAAAAAAAAAAAATCAAGATGAAGAAAAAAAAAACGGAAGGTATTTGGAAATATTTTGTTAAATGTTTCGAAATATTTTTCTTTTGATTTAATTACTCGCATCTAATACATGGTTTTTGAAGGCATTTTTGCCTCTATATTTATATTATATATATATATATATAATGTATGTGTGTGTGTTTTTATTTAGGCAGCATATTTTTATTTAGGCAAACAGTATTAAATAACACTGAGTATTTTTGCTTGATAAGATTTCATTATTTTTTCAATTTTCCGAAAAGTCAATTTAGTATTTCGGTCAAATTGAGGACGTAAGTTCCGTGAGTTTCTTGTTCCATTTTTCTTTCCTTTTTCGCGAGTATTTTTAATTTGCTTCGTTAAATCATCATCAGGCTGTGGTAGCCTTGGTGTTTTTACAACTACGTCTTTATTGTTGAGTTTTTTTACCGGCTAGTAATATACGACCTTAAAATGAGCATCTATAATATTGAGATGTTGCATATTTTTACTATCCATAGACATACATGTTTCATGTTTACCACCAATCATCAGTATGGAGGGTGTAACAGTACTGCCGGTCGAACAATTCAAAACCCGGACTTGAATACCTCGAATCCAAGTTGTTAACTGCTCGGCCGTTGTGGCAGCTACATTTCAAATGGGAGAGAAATAAGCCTTATGTTATTTTGTTTTTTTTTGTAAACATAGTAAAAAACAGACAATGTTCTATCTACTCACGGGCGTGAATTCGCAACGTTGCTAAATTTTAACCTTTGAATTTGAACGGAGCTTGATAAATATTTTTAATATGCATAGACATATGTTTCATGCTAACCAACGATCATCACTATATAGATGATCCTATGAAGGGATTATAAGTAAGATCTAAATTCTGTGTGAAAATCGGTGTAAATTCCTGGGAGAAGACCACTATGGCAATTGCAAGGAATAGATTGACTTACAAAATAGGAAGATGTGGTCAATCTATTCCTGACTGGGGTAACTTTGCTAACCACAGAAGATTTTCTAATGAAGTGTTTGGGACTAAAGATAAGTTTTATGTTTGAATAACATCTTGAATAGTTTTAAGGCGTGAAAGACTTTCACGACTATATATATATATATATATATATGTACATTTATATTTTGGCAGCAAGTCGTTTATTAGACATGTGTCATTGAAGACCACAGAGTTTTCTTTCTTTACGATCTTTCTGGTTAATTTCTCGACTCGGCGAGCGATTCGTCGGGTTTCCGGTGTCAATTGGTGGATCATGGCGCCTAATGTTGTATCTTGGGCCATTTCTCTAGCGCTTTCGGTCTCGCGATCGTCTTCAGGAGGTTGTGTGTTATTGTTTGTAAAGAGCCGTATTTATGGTTTTATTTTTGGTTACATCTAATTATTTGCATATGTGTGTATATATATATATATATATATATATATATGGGAAGCCATGAAATTAAATACTGTTTTGTTTTTAAATTCCCGAAACAGTTTTTCAGGGTAAACAACTGATGATCCCTTAAAATAGTGTTAGAAACAAACTAATATAATAACTGTAAAAAATAAATTGACTTACATGAGTGATTTTCCACTGAAAGACTTGGGACTAAAACTTTTTTTTTTTTTTTTTTTTTTTAATATAGTTTTAATGGTTGAGAAACCTCCGAGACTACATATATATATATATCTTCATTCTTTTATCTACTCACTTATTAATTTATTTATTTATTATTTTTATTTATTTATTTTTTTTAATTTATTATTATGATTATTATTGTGTATTAATTGTTGAAGACTGATAAGGCGTTAGTACCGGTGGTGGATGCTATTTTATTAATTGTAGGTTGTAATTTTTTTATGTGTAGGGCTTCGAAGATTTTTAGTCTGTTGGTGCAGTTGTTTTTATGTATGATCTTAGTATTAGTTGTTACTATTTGTCTTAGTTCGGTTGATTTTATTCTTTTTTTGTGTGTGGTAATGTGTTGCTGAATGGCACTAGTGTCGTTTAAGTGATGTGTAAGGCGTCTGGAGAGGGTTGTAGTCGTATGTCCAATATAAGTACTGTGTTTGTCTGTTTGGATCTTGGGGAAACATTCCTCGAATGGGCATTGGAACATATATTTATATATAATGAAAAGTTTAATAGAACAGATTTGAGCAACCTCCAAGTTTAGGAACAAAGTGTAGCATATGTTCTGCTGCTACACTTTGTCTATTCTGTCCTCGGTCAATGAAGGAGAAATCCTTCTAGATTGAGGCAATTTTAATTTGTATTTTAATTCAGTGTCCTTTTTGGGGAGCTGGATTTTCACATTAAAATCCGACTTTGTGTCTAACTTGTCCCTCGTGGGGAGACAAGTAAATAGGAACCTCTAGGTTATGGGTCCCCCAACACGCTTCTATATAGATGACAATCGGAAGGGAAACATGGGAAATGAAGTTGAAATATGATTTTAGAAGTAGATTGTATACCTTTACAAATGTAGAAACAGATATGTTATGTATCGTGATATAAATGGCCTTTAGCAAAGAGATTCCTCTTGTCAAACAGAGAACTTGGGGGGATGGGGGTGACATGCGGACAATACAAAGGAAGAGTCAAATTATGCAGAATGGAATAGTTATTGTCTGTACACAAACACATTTAGTCGTGCCGGCTGAAAGGAGTGGACGCTCTCATTCAGCGAACACAAAGATATATTGCTCGGCCATAATGGAAGTAATATCAGGCATGGAGACCACCTAGCATTAGAAGATTTTAAAAAGCTCAATATATACCATGATACACAATAGATATAAGGAGTTCTCTAACAAGCCCCTTTGTTGAGGGCAAAAAGTTCCCGGAAAAAGAAAAGCTTTTCAATTCATTTCCATTATTTTCTTTCGGCATTAGTTTCGGTTGTTATTGTTTGGCCATGCTTAACTACCTTGAATTCAGAAGACATTTATAAGAGACGAGATATTCTTTCATTACACGTATTGCGATTCAAGGCAGTCATTATGGAGCACTCCCTGGGCAGTCAGGATTGAATTCCATCATCAGGATATTCGGTTTAACGTCTGTTTAATATGCTTGCATGTGTTGGACGGCTTTAAGAAATTAACCTCCAAATTAACCTATCTCTGGCCAGGTCTTTATTTATCCACCTTTCTCTCAAGTTTACTTTATCACTTCCTTCCATGGTTTCCTTAAACTTCCCCTGTGAACTTGACCTGCTACCATAACTGCTCTACATCTATTGAGCCAAGAACTCTCATCCATTCTTTTAACATGGCAATACCATTTATTTGAAAATTTGCGAAGGATGTTGAAAAAACAAAAATGGAGTTAATATATGAATAGGCCATTCAATATATTATCGAACTTAAACTAATAGTTCAATAAACAAATACACACATACATCAACGTCGTAGAAATGACAGTAGTAATACAATGGTTATTGCTACAGATTATGGGCTAGGCATGTGGAGTTACACTAGGGAGTAGTAATGCAATGGTTATTGCTACAGATTATGGGCTAGGCATGTGGAGTTACACTAGGGAGTAGTAATGCAATGGTTATTGCTACAGATTATGGGCTAGGCATATGGAGTTACACTAGGGAGTAGTAATGCAATGGTTATTGCTACAGATTATGGGCTAGGCATGTGGAGTTACACTAGGGAGTAGTAATGCAATGGTTATTGCTACAGATTATGGGCTAGGCATGTGGAGTTACACTAGGGAGTAGTAATGCAATGGTTATTGCTACAGATTATGGGCTAGGCATATGGAGTTACACTAGGGAGTAGTAATGCAATGGTTATTGCTACAGATTATGGGCTAGGCATGTGGAGTTACACTAGGGAGTAGTAATGCAATGGTTATTGCTACAGATTATGGTCTAGGCATGTGGAGTTACACTAGGGAGTAGTAATGCAATGGTTATTGCTACAGATTATGGGCTAGGCATGTGGAGTTACACTAGGGATAATCCATCTCTTCCACATAACTTTGAGAAAAGTATTAATCCATCTTATTTCCCCGCTAGCTATGGGTGAAATAATAGGGTAGACTGGATTCTCAAGCCTTGGTAGAGGAATTATTATAGGATAAAGTAAAACTCTGAAATGACACTTAAGTTGGTCTTGTTCTTCACAATGTATTTTATTTACCTTCTCTTCAGGAGGTTAGACACAAGGCCAGGTGTGGGTTTTGATAAAAGTGTTTCTGTGGAACGAACTGGATTCGAACTCGGTACACCAAGGTCCTCAGTTCGTGTTGTTAACCACTGTGCCATCTCCACAATGTATTATCTACTTAAAACAAGTTCATGTATGGAAATCATGATAATTCAAGCTGTTAATATTGTCTTGTTTTGTTTTTACCGTAGTGTGACCACGAAGGCGGTCATCAGACGACAATTTTCTCTCCGCCTCTCCTAAGAAAATAAAAGGAGGAATTATCATTAGAATCAAACATCATACAGATCAAAATTCAGCTGATATCTACAATACCATAAACTTATATACATAAGTCTATAGATATACAAACAGATAAGATAGGTGTACAGAGAGAGAGAGAGAGAGGGGGGGGGGGAAGAGAGACACACAAATATCTCATGTGCGTTTATCTCTAACAACAACACATCTCCTTATCATTAAATGCAGTACAGATAAGCAAAGCCTGTAATGCTACATGCAATTATCTCCCTCGTGTAAATGTCCGAGCATAATGGCATGCGACCAATGCAGCAATATATAAATGACGTCAGATTTCTAATAAAAAAATCCGTTAATAATGAAGCGACGTAAGTGAAGAAGATGAAACTAGAAACCATTATTGAATGAATCTAGTTATGTGCAAAGACATGTAACCATTTCGTTATACAAAAGATAATAAATAATCTAACCTTTGACCGCCCCCCAACTCCCCCCCCCCTCCAGTGATAAACACTATAAATCAAAAGAGATTAATATACAATAGCGTTTGTGGTCATCACCATGACGATAGATTCCAAGTGAAATACAATTTTATTTCTAAGGTTACACAGAAGAGCGTTAACCAAACAACTTGTTGACCCATGGTCAGTTTTGTTTAATGAAAATGAAATTGCTCAGAATAAAGATGTCGAAACAATAAATCAAACAATAATAATAGTAGTTTACATATAATATAGTTTACATATAATATAGATTGCATATAATATAGTTTACATATAATATAGTTTACATATAATATAGTTTACATATAATATAGTTTACATATAATATAGTTTACATATAATATAGTTTACATATAATATAGTTTACATATAATATACTTATCTAGCGTGAAATTGTTCCTCAAGTCTTTTTCTTCGTTCATCTGTAGTAAGTAAAATTGCTAATGCAACACAAAGCAATGGTTGCTTGAACGAGTTCTGTACATGGGGCAATAATTTCATTGGCTATATTTATACGATATCTGTGCTGTTTCTGTCTCTCTGTCCACGGATACAATTGAAAACAAAGCCTTACATGGTTACGAAGTCCAAAGGTATAAGGTTCGACACAGACTCCTAGGACTCCAAAAATTCTGATTATAGTTTAAAGTCTTCCAATATTCAGAGTCTCTTGATTCTTCAGAGATTAAAACATCCGACTGACTCATAGCATTCTTACGAATATGACTCCAACTGACTCAGACTATAACTACGATTGACCAAATGTGCAACTTTGATACAGACATCGAACAACCTTTCTAATGTAAAACTAAAACTTTACTACAAAATCAATTGTGCTATTAATTTTTTTCTGCGTTTGTGCTGGGCATCCATAGAAAAAAAAGATTTTGCTTTATTTTATTTATAACTTGAATAAAAACGGTAATATGGAGGTCAGGGCTGGGTGCTGGAGTACACAGGAATCTTCATTCATTCCTGGTCAACGCCGGAGATGTCTGCTAATGAAAAGATCGTATCTATTCAATCAAAACTATGAAACATTGAGTCTTATTTTAATATTAATACAACTGTCACTAACTATCTACTTGATCTGTTAGATGTCATTAAAAACAGTACTATGGAATCGGAACTATATATCTTCGATATCTATAAACACATTTGTGCGAATTTATATATATATATAAAAACACACACACACGTGTTAGCTATATTCCAATGACTATGGTAAAAATTAATATATTACCATAATTTGTATTTGTTTATTTTTCTCAGTTTCCCACTTCGATGAATACCTGTATTTTTTTTCCTTTGTCTTACAAACAAAATTTATATTTATTTTTTTTCCAATTTCCTATTTTTTTTATATCTTATATGCGTTTCACAGCTTAGTCGAAAAAAGATATAGTTTTTATTTTAACAACGCTGTTCAGAGAAATTGTTCATTTAATAGTCATGGAAAAAAAAATGAATCCAAAACATAAGAAAAGAAAGTGAGAAAATCCCAAGATTATATATATATATATATATATATATATATATATATATATATATATATATATATATATATATATATGCAGGGTAATCTCCTAAACTAATTAACGGATCATTATAAACTTTGGAATATATATTCCAAAAAAAATAAATGTGATAAACAACATGGGCACATAATTTTTTTTGTAAATCTTAATATTTAGGGGGTGCATATATATATATATATATATATAGTTTTTTTTAAATTTAGTTTTAGTTTTTATTTTATGAAACGATCATTATGAATTTTGGGATATATATTCTCAGTAACCTGCTGAGTAACATAGGCATATTATGCTTGTTTGTAAACTTCATTATTTAAGGGGTGCACCCACTTGAACCCGCCCAAGAAAAACTAAAAATAAGTTACATAAAAAAATCAGAAAAGAATTGCTCTACATCAGATTCTAACTTATATTATGTAACACCTTTTTAAAAGGATTGGTGTGCACGTGAGCGTCACTGATATATATGTGCTTGATAAAATCCTAATCTATAGAACTTATCATTATGAAATATGTATTCTAGGCAACAGGGTGAGTAACATAGGCACAGTATCTTTTCTTTTTGAAAAATTTACCATTTAAGGAGGTGCTACCAAAATCGTATCTCCCAAAGAAAGAAAACACATTTAAATTTAATGCTATATTTATTACTTATATCCGTCCTGGGACGGGTATTTTTCTAATATATATATATATACACACACACAGACACAGACAGGCATGCATGCATGCATATAACAGCTGTCTGTGGATGACTAATACATGCATATATATATATATGCCTCTATTTATAGATTGAGCTTTTTGGTAGGGGAAATGACGGTTTCCACTTAGCATAAAGAAATAATCTTCTGTAATGAACAGATTTCTCTCAGTAACTGGTAGTTTTATAAAAATAATATACCTAAGCAAAAAGAATATATAACGCTATAATTTCTTCTACTTATTGACAGGTTTATTGGGACAACATATACGGTGCTTGGCTACTGATCTCATTTGGATGTGACTGACCATTCAGATTTTTAATCTCTGTACACTTGCTCCATCTAGTCACATTGATGATTTATAGATGAGAAAAAGCTGTTTGTGGATAAATCTATATCAAATATATGAGAGATAGATGGATCGATATTTTGTTACAAATATTCCTTTACAAATTCTTAGAAATACTGTGACTTTTTCGATTTTCACTTCTTCCATAAAATGTATAAGATTCTAAACACTTTGTAATCTAGCTTTAGTATGTGTTAAATGTATTGCTTACATCTGCATCTTGATCTTAATTCCAATTTCTACCTGACGTTGTAGTCGCCCTGGGCGGGCTGAGCCGACTTCCACCAAAGGAGTAAGTTTCTAGGAATATCAAATTAACATGCGGTCCCACAGCCGCATATATATACTGGTCAGGAAAGATGACATACAGCGCCTAGTATTCCCAAATTGTCACCCATCTGGTACTGACTAGTGAAAATATCACTTAACTTTGGTGATCTAACAAGAACCGATGTGTCAATCTGATTATGCTATATATATTCCAATTTTTACATCCTCCCATGCCACTTTAGCCCAGCATCCGGTTTGTTAGTTTCTTAGAAATTCTCACAAATATTTAAAAATAGACTAGAGAAATATTTTCTTTAAAAAAAAAAAATCTATGACTATCATTATTATTTTTTTCTTTTTAGAAATGTAAAATCTTTTGTTTTTATTTTTTTCCCTCACATTTTAAAAGTAAAAAATAAGGACAAACAAAAACGAGAGAAAAAAATTTACATCATGCTGTCCGTATGTTTATTTATCAAAACAAGTAAAAATTTCAACAAAATTGCTGACATTAACGTTTTGAAGAAAAAAAATTAAAAAATAGGAAAAAAAAAAAATAAATAAATAAATAAAAATAATTTGTTATTGGAAATTACATAAAAATACAGATTCTGTCCATCTCTCTCTCTCTCTCATATATATATATATATATATATATATACACTTTTACTCTAAACTCTGAGAAAAATAGAATCTTGTTTGCAATAAAACATTTCAAATGGGCATTGTCTTTAAGCCAGACACAACATAGGGGTAATCATAAACCTTAGGGGAATCCTAAAATGCCCTGCTTGGCACCATTTCAAAACAACTTATTGCATAAAGCCATTATATTTGATTTACAAAAAACAACAAAAATTAAAAAACAACAACAACAAAACAACATCAAAGTTAAAAAAAACAAAAACAACTTCGATGTAGTAAATTATATTTCTTGTTTCTAACCTCAACTCTAGCTCTACTTGGCACCTCGGTAAAATATGAATCTATCTAAGCGCGAAGTAAATCTTTGGTGCTCGCCACTTGGAATTCGACGAGAAACACAGAATTTATGATAAGCCACCATTCACTGAACTTGAGAACTATGGATTCTTTCAGTTGAATTTTGAAATTCTAAATTCTGTAATCGTTGCTTTACGGAGAAGACACCCATGTATTTGTTACTAAAAAAGTACAAAATTGGCATAAAGAATGCTTTACTAGAAATTCTATTAAATGCTACTGTGAATAAGATAGATATCTTCCTCCGGTTTATTCGGTACAATTTGCCCACAGACAGTCAACAAGAATAAACACTTTTACACTCAACCTGGAGACGACATTAATATTTATTAATTCGAGTTCAGAGAAAACTACAACATCTATCTGAAGAACTTTACATTTAATGCAAATTTGGTAAGGAGAGATGCATATGTCTAAATTTATAGATAAGTAACGTGGAGGATATAAGATAATTATGAAGATTTCTATTCATGTGAGTATGTGGTTACACTTACACATTGAGAAAAGGAAATAAAATATTCAACAGCACAATAGAAATAATGTCTGGCGAAACTTTGTGAAATGGGCTTTCTACAATTCATGAGATTTGTGTAAAATGTACACCTTCTACAGATACTTCCGCCATTTTCTAGGTATTTACATATCACAAGCAGGTAGACATTTTACAGAAAGGTCTTATAGAATGCAGTCTATTTCACATAAAAGGATTTCTAGTCTTTATGTTACTAGTTGCATACATAATTTTATTTTATCATGCCCCCCCCCCCACCTCCTTTTATAGTGGTTGAGTAGATTTGAAACCGTATTTACCAAGTTATTTAAATATTGCAACTTAGTGTATAAAATTGTTCGATATAGAGATTCGATCTCGGATTTCCTTTTTGTAAAACAGTCACAGCAAGAACTCGCCTTCCTACCACAATTGCAAAGAACTTTCCTTTCTTCCCACATGAGCCTAATAATCTATTCAAAAGACTTCATCAGAAATATATTAAACCAGGTTAAAAGACACAAGAAAGTAGACATATGGCACATTTATTTATAAATATATATATATATATATCCCTTGATTCAATATAATTCAAATATAATTAACTAGACTCAGTTATCTCCCCTTTCAGAAATCTTTAATGACTCCTAAGGATATCGGATGGAAGTATTAATACCCGAATTTGGCGTCTGTTGCTTTTTTCCTACAGATTGTTCATTAAATTGCAACCTGGATGCTTGATTATTTTTCGAACATTTTTCACGACCATTCCTACATCTTTTGGAGTGAATGATGAACATGTTTTTAATTCTGATATTTTCTGATTTGATTTCTTTCATTTGATGAACCTCAATTTTTTTCTCTTTACACTTTTGTTCTAGGGATTCTGACGAGAAACATTTTTGTTTACTATGCAGATTTTTTTTTTAAAACAATTGTAAACCGCATGACTTACTTTAGGTATAAATTATAATATGATATAATAATAATTTTATAAGCTGTAATTGCTAAATATTGAGCTTGTCTTTTGTAATTAGATTCCTTCGTACATCAATCTCATCTATATAAATTTAATTCATATCATAATTTCTAAGTGTATATATAAACTATTAAAACATGTGCCTCCATGCAAGTAGATTAGGTCCAGAAGGACGATATGCAAGCACATTATATATATATATATATATATATATATATATATATATAAAAAATAAGTGTGGTTTATCTTTATATATGACAGATTTATTCCATATTTATATAACTGGAAAATCTTTTTATCTAATACAAGCTTCTTTCCAATTCCTATATATCTACTTTAGACATGCGAAAGTATAGAAATTTGTAGATAACAATCTGAACGCAATAAAATTAAGTGCGAGCAACAGACAAAAGAAAGGAAAAGAGTGAGATGGAGAACGTAATTTGCAGAATGAAGAAAGGAGATGAGCGAAGTTGTTAGCTAGATGTATACATTTGTATCGGAAACTTGGAGTTTGTGAACAAATTAACAACTGCCCTCTCAAACATCAAATGTATAAAAACGTAAAGTGGTCGCCCATAGTCGAGGGCGATCCGAAGGCTCCTTTTCATTACGTGAAGGGGAGGGTACCACTCCTTTCCCGGTATTACTCCACTTACACTTGATCCTAACCCTATAATGCTGAGTGGTTTGTAAAGGGTCATTAACTACCATTATTAAGTCTTCGGTAGCAGGATTGAACCCTTGTCTCCTGGCTCATTAGCAAGCACTCTAATCATTATGCAAAACGGGCTGGTTTAATGGGCAAGTCGAATGTACATTAATATATTTATGGGGAGTGAGTGCTCAAAATCAACGATAGAGCTGATATAGATCTATCTAAATTTGCAAATATGGTTCATTGGACCAAAGTCATGCCAGGTCTACAGAAGGACAATTAGGGATTGTACATTCATTGTTCCACTAGAAATTCTTCATCGTCGAGGCACACTATCAGGTGTTCATGGTCTCTAGAGAAGGTTATGGTTAGAGGTGGACGTGAGAAAACTCCAACTCCCTAAAAAGGGGCACTCTGAATTAGCATAAAATTAAAAGTTGCCTCAGTCTAGAAGGATTTCTCCTTCACTGATCGAATACAGAAAAGAGATAAAGCGATTACTGCAAAAAGGCCAACGAATCTGCAGTCAAATTCAGATATGAAGATGCGTCAACAGTTGGAGCAACAGCAGCAGTAGCAGCAGTGCAAGAAGCAGTACTAAAAGAGAATAGAGTTGTTTGTGGTGAAGTTCTGTACCATTTCCGATTGTATAATCCCAGATTTTATTGTTCTTCTATTGATTATGCAGTTAGGAACAAGGAGAATCTGTGGAGTTTAATCCGATGAACGTTTCTCTTCATTGGTTTTGTTTCTTTGACAATGTTCTTTGCCGACAGAAAAGAGGTGAGGCGAAGTAATATCTTAGTCTTCACACATATACATTACCATGCTGAACGTTAACATACACACAATTTCTGGATCTGATTTCAGATGTGTACGTGTGTATATATATATATATATATATATATTTTATTGATCCAAATATATTACAGAAGATCAGAACATCGGTACCGTCGGTTTCAAATCTAAACAAAGGAAACTTATAATTGGTCTTCTTTAATGGACTCTCTTTACACATATACATTATATATATATATATATATATATATTATATATATATATATACACACCCACACTATGAATACTTATCCCAGGACAGATAAAATTAATTCCCGAACAGAACAGTTTGGCACCATTTCTCTGTCCTCTTACGAAGATTAAAATCAAGATATAATGCTACTAAGCTTTATGTCTAGAATCCTTATTCGAATTTGGATCAGAATCGATTACATGATTTTGATTCTAGAAAAAGTCTAACATTTAAGGCTGAATCTTAAGGAGTATTAAGAAATTGAAATTCAGGGAATCTTTCTTAATTCGTGTCTAATGGCTATGAATCAAATTTAATTAAAATCTGAAATATTTGAATTTTCAAATGGGATTTTGCGTCCATATCATGTCGCTTAAAAATACTTTAAAATACTCCAAATAAACTGAAATTTATGGAATATTTATTAGTTGAAGTTTAATACCTATTGTTAAACTTGCACATAAATCAGAGGTATCTGAATACCCTTATGCCTGGCAGCTGTATTCCAAATTTCATAATGATTGGTTAATTCGTTTAGGAGTGAATCCTGTACATACAAATATATAAACATCTACACATACATAACTTACATAAATAGAGATATGCCTTAGGTCTCTATATTAAAAGTAGCTTGTGCAACTGGATTAATTATTTTTCTTCTTCTCGGGGCCTATATGTTATCTCATGGCATTCAGCACATTTTGGTAATCATCCTACAGACAATTCTGTTTGAATGAATCCATTAATTTGGATTGGTTCATCAAATTTGTCTCACATTGCTCGTTACAAGATCATCCATGACCCGTTGGGTCACAACCACTAACACTATTTGTTCCACTTCAATTTAATTTAAAAAAATCAGAAACTGTAATATATCTATTGAAGTAGGTTTGCACAAGACTGCAATAATCCAAGAGTTTCGTTAAACTTGCATTGATGCCGCAGTGATACATCCGTGTTTGACAAATATTTCCCATTAAACTCGGCATCTTATTTATGTATTATTCCTCGTTGGACATTTCTAGTCTCATTTCAACTGTTAATCATCTCACAGAATATAGAATGGGAATATACAAATAATAAATTCCATTAAATATTTCGTATGATAATTTAAATTATAACAGTATTCAAAAAATACCATTAAGCAAAGAAAACGAAAAAAAGAAATGATTGAATTTCAATTAAAATATTACACTGATCTCGTGCTCAAACTAATTAGGTGAACATATTTTTTGCACTCAGTACCTAAGTGGATCAATAATCCTGTCAAGGCTACAGGGATTTAATAAAAAGAATGAAAAAGCAGAACTGGATAGATTATGTAATGGAATCTTTCTTCAAAAGGTAGACTGATTCAGAGGCAGGTGAGTTAGAGAGAAATCAACAAGATGAAAATAGATTTTGATCTATGACAGAAGATGAAAATTTCTATTTATTTTGAAATTTATAGTAGTAAAAGTTGAAAAAAAAAGTACATTACATATATATATATATATATTTTGAATGCTTGAGAAATTTTTCAAAAACTTTTCCTATCTTATTGGATATCATAACAAAAAAAGGAAAAAAACTGATCTACCTTGCTTCTAAAATCGTCCAAACCGTTCAGAACGAAA
Organism: Sepiola atlantica; assembly: GCA_963556195.1. Taxonomy (NCBI): domain Eukaryota; kingdom Metazoa; phylum Mollusca; class Cephalopoda; order Sepiida; family Sepiolidae; genus Sepiola; species Sepiola atlantica. The sequence goes on along the minus strand of OY744515.1, from coordinate 98,473,951 downwards.
TGGTTAGTTACACATTCATTTAAGAAATTCATCCACTTGTGTGCTTACGATTTTCCAACGACTGATTACACCCATATATATATATATATATATATATATATATATATATATATATATATATATATATATAACAATCAATAATACATACACATACAACATGAAAAAGCCGTTACTAGAGGTTGAAATAAATTTATCACTACATAATTTATGGATTGAGATTTTTCATACATTCTTAATATATATAAGGTATAAAAATTTATTCATACAAAGATTTTTTGGCTACACATTTGCAGACACGTTCCGGTCCTAGGTGGAAATCAGCTAAACATATCCAGGCCTCTGTTTAATGTGGATGCAAAGATACAAATAATGTGTTATTGATTGTTTATATATATATATATATATATATATATATATATATATCAAAAATACATTAAAAGAACTTTATAATAATACTTTCAATAACATATGAATGGCTCCACACATGCAATCAGCTTTTGATCATAGATCTCATCAAACCATTAACACAATGAAAGAGCCATAAATACAAGCATCATCATGAAGCAAGTAATTAACCAATGAAAATCTAAAAAAAACAAAAACAAAAACAAAAAAAACGAGACTGAAAAAAGGTTTATTTTTAGAATCAGTGTAGTTATTTCATTCAATAAATTTTCACCGTTTTCAATTCTTGTTCTCATCACTAAACAGATGCGCTCTTTTTTTTTTGCTATCACCCGCGCTTCGTCGCCCCTTTTCTATCGTTCTTTCCATTTTGACTGTTGCCCTCAGAGGATATGAAGGGAAAACTTGTTGCTTCGTTTTCAATGAAGAACTTAAAGTGTGTACAGGAGGAGGGAGAAGGCTGAGATGTGAATAGATGGTGGATAGGGGGAGGGTAAAGTGGCAAATACAGAGAGAAGTGTGTTGGCATAGTGATTGATGAGATGAGAAGGGGTGAACACAGGATTGAATTTTTACGAATTCTGGATCACATGATGGAAGAGTGCAGCTGAGGCAGGGATGATGGTTTAAACATTTCAAGGTTCATGGCATGCATATCATTGGATGTAAATAATATGAATTAAAATAATTTAATTGGACATGAAAATAAAGTACCTGGGTATAAACAATGTTTTATAAGGATACAGTGGATGGAGGAAGATAAAAAAGAGACGAGAGGAGAGGGAAGAGAGAGTCGGGAATAAAGTAAGAAAAAGAGAAAGTAACACGAGAAAGGAGGAAGAGAGAATGTTAAGGGGGAGGGAGAGAGAATGTTAAGGGGGAGGGAGAGAGAATGTTAAGGGGGGGGGAGAATGTTAAGGGGGGGAGAGAATATTAAGGGGGGGGGGAGAATATGAGAGAGGGAGAGAGAATATTAAGGGGGGAGAGAGAATGTTAAGGGGAAGAGAGGGAGAGAGAATGTTAATGGGGGGGGGAGAGAGAATGTTATGGGGGGAGAGAGGGAGAGAGAATGTTATGGGGGGGAGAGAGGGAGAGAGAATGTTATGGGGGGGAGAGAGGGAGAGAGAATGTTATGGGGGGAGAGAGAATGTTATGGGGGGAGAGAGAATGTTAAGGGGGGAGAGAGAATGTTAAGGGGGGAGAGAGAATGTTAAGGGGGGAGAGAGAATGTTAAGGGGGGAGAGAGAATGTTAAGGGGGGAGAGAGAATGTTAAGGGGGGAGAGAGAATGTTAAGGGGGGAGAGAGAATGTTAAGGGGGGGAGAGAGAATGTTAAAGGGGGAGAGAGAATGTTAAAGGGGGAGAGAGACTGTTAAAGGGGGAGAGAGAATGTGAGAGAGGGAGAGAGAATGTTAAGGGGGGGAGAGAGGGAGAGAGAATGTTAGGGGGGAGAGAGAATGTTAAGAGGGGAGAGAAGGAGAGAGAATGTTAAGAGGGGAGAGAAGGAGAGAGAATGTTAAGAGGGGAGAGAAGGAGAGAGAATGTTAAGAGGGGAGAGAGGGAGAGAGAATGTTAAGGAGGAGAGAGAATGTTAAGGGGAAGAGGGAGAGAATGTTAAGGGGAAGAGGGAGACTAAGAAGAGTGAGATATGAATATGTACTTGTGTTGCGGGGGGATTTGTATATTCATGATGACTACAGTAATGATTTTTATGGTAACTATTGATTTATTCCTCTTAACTACAGAATATCTATTTCCTTCATTAGGATTTGCTTATGGTAGACTGGACCATTGACACGGAGTCTTAGCATTTCTTTTCTCTCCTGGCCTTACACGAGATTTGTTATGGTGATCTACCTTATTGTGTCACTACATACACTCTTCTCGACACTAGGAATAGTGATAATGGTGGTAACGGAGGCTCGCTATGACCAATCCAGAAGCAGTCTTCTCTGGCAACCCATTACTTCTGTATTTTCTGTAAATACACACTCTTCTTAACTACCTCCTTGTTGTCTTATTTCTTTTCGACTCTTTAAACCACAACAATATCCTAGCTTCGCTAAAATATTGTCACCAAAACGTTTTTCTTGTCTTCTCACATGGTTATATTAATCAACAATCTATCCCTCCTACGGGTCTTCAGTTGACACCCAAGGACACACTGCATCAATCGTATTGTATAACTCATTGCACCTAGGAAACTATCCCTCACACCTCATGCCAAAAGCAAACCATATACAACAAAAATAGCACAAGCTCATTTTTGTGCATCCATTTAGTTTATAGGATGAAACCCAGGCTTCTTGCGTGACCCATTATTGTGGCTTTCTATCAAACTAAGCTTACATAAATAACTTATGCGGCCTGTCTGAAGCACTATATTTAACTTGAGATAATGGGAACTCTAGCAAGAATATTTTGTCTAGCATGAGATGAATACATTAATCCTTGGTGTCATAGAATAAAAGCTGTCAAAGAATCTCCAATATACAATGATAATGTTCAGAAGACTGAGTGAAGCTTGTCTTGTCTATCCAAAATCAATTTTGAACCGAAAAACAGGCAGAGGGGATGTAGTTAGTAATTTTTGCAGGAGTCGAGGTTTATTCAACCAACTCCACACAACCGAAATAAGGAGTTAGCATCAGGCTTCTTTTTTTTTCAGTCCACTGACTTTTTAACGGAACATCTCCACCCTTGGCCGATGGAGTTTGTTTTTTTTCACTGATGAGCTGATTCAAATCTTGTGTCACAAATATTTTAAATATTCTACGTTATTTGTTGTTATCAATTCGTCATTCCAAAATTAAAGCTACAAGATTGCATCCAAAATGGCTGCATGGTTCACACCAGGTGAGGAAGACAACTGAAATAATTCAACCATTTTCGGTTTAAAAAAAGTTTTTTGTTATACTAATGAATTATCGTTTATCAAGGACTAAAGGCCACTTGAGGATATGGGTAAATCAGTTTGTCAGATGACCAGGAAGCCAAACACCTTGAGTAAATGTTTGAAACTGGCCTGAATTTGATTATTTAAGAGAATGACTCAACAAAAATTTGTTAGCATTGGACTTGAAAACGGCCATGTTGTAGTCAGCTGGGAATCAGCCCCGTGGTATTTCGTTCCACAGACGGGTAGTGTTCTTGGAAAGAAACTCTGCTCATGGAAGTTTCATTTAGCTCCAGGTACACAGAGGAAGAAAGAAAAATTATTTAAAGTGGGTGTAGCTAAACTACTTATTGCTGTGAATGATTTACGGGGGGGGGGGGGGGGGGGGGGGGGGGGGGGGGGGCAGTTGAATAACCTACCATGAAAATAATGATGGAGACACACAGACAAGCAACGTATCTTCTGTGAGAAAGAGGCGGTTGGGAAGAGAAGAGAACATCCCCAACTAAATCTTGAAGTCCATTTTGTACTCTTTCAAGATAGGAAAGAGTACTCCGTGCGATACTTCCCTACACGTGACAACTTGTATTCCATCTTAGGACGTATCTGGCTCTTATACAGGTAGAGGATTGCGTTAGGAGTGAGATACTTTCTGGCATAGTAGAATGATTCAATCATTTTCCAAGCGAGTTTAGCAACAGATTTGATGTAAATCTTCCATTCAGGTAAATTTGACTCCTGTAAAAAATGGATTCCCGACTAGTCACAGGCGAGAATCATAAAATGAAGTCACTAAAACACTCGCAAAGAAGAAATACCCAACACACAGACAGAACTTAAAAAATGCTAAAATATACACTTGAAAATTATTTTCCTCTTTAAAACCTTAAAAAGAAAAAATGAGAAAAAAAATGGGCGATCACATTACATTTAAATGTCTGCATGTCGGTACAGTCAGGGAAACTTGGTAGTATTAAATGTGACCATCAATTTTTGGCCCCATTCTACTAGACTGAAGGTCATTTTCCATATTATATATCATAATATTCGTTGTGTAATACAGTATGAGTCGAGTTTCCTGAAAAGACCTTCATACCAAACCTTGTCAAAAGCCTTGTAGATATTTAGCGCTACCATCCTAGCTTCACCTAACTTATTTGGTGTGTAGTATATCGTTCAAAGATGACCGTTAGGATATCTGCAGTACAACAGGATTGCCTCAATCTATACTGTTGGTCACAGTATTAATAACAAAAAGGCAGAACAGTTTACGACTCAATATTAATTAACACCATTAAACAATAAAATTAAAAAAATAAAAACAGAACAAAACCCCAGAAGATATTCAAGAATAATGGTGGTTCCTAATCATAATGAACATAATTTAACATTGGAGAGAACAAAATCTTTGGTTCAATGTGATTGTTACTGCCAATTTGTTTATAGGAAGAAAGGTTACAAAACAGTCGGCCCTTTTGATCGGCAAAAATAAATCACGATGAGAACCAATAGAAAATCTCATCTGCACTTGCATAATAATTTCAGTGGAGATAAATTTAGAAAATGGGGGGGGAGGGGGTCTTATTTACCGCTGTCCATTTGTTTGGCTTTGGCAAACGGGGGAAAACTATATAAAGATGGGCAGCTTGAAATCAATTGTAAAAAAGAAAGTCGCACATGAGATAAGAGAAAATTGAATCGATTCTTTCGGACAAAACACTGATATTTAAAACGTATGCCCACGTCTGACACAACGTCATCAAAATGAAACCCTCAGTCAAGCATAAACTAACAGAAGACCCACAGTAGTTAAAATTTGAAATTAGAGTAAAAAAAGAAAAGCTAAGATTTTATATATATATATATATATATATATATTTCGGTACAGAAAAATTAGTACAACATTCGTACCGTCGGTTTCAAGCATGGAAAGTCTTAGCCATCCGGCTGTCATCAGCTTCTGTTGTCATGTCAATGGCTAAGACTTTCCGTGCTTGAAACCGACGGTACGAATGTTGTACTAATTTTTCTGTACCAAAATAAATAAATATTACGCTCTTAATTTTTAACTTTAATTCTTAATTAATCGAGCACTCTGCTGGGATTTTTCCTACTATATTACAAAGAAGTTATATATATATATATATATATATATATATATATATATAATACTAGCTATAAGAAATAATGCTTGTATGATCATTAAATTAATAAGCAAACCAAATTGTAAAAAAAAAAAAAAACTATAACTAAATTAAAAAGATTAAATTAGTAAGTCACATAGAAGTGGAAACAAATGTTATTAAAGAAGTTGGAATGCAGACACACACAGACACGCGTTTTCATGTTTCGGAATTTTTTAGGTGAAGATTGATAATTTGTATTTGGATCATTTAGACTACTACTCTCATCTTAGATGTTATTCTCAGCCGATGTAGCCTACGACCTTCTTCAGGGGTGTCTAGTCGCACTCAGAAATCCTTATATCGAGTTGGACGAGAGACCCCTGGAGAAGGTCGGAGGTTACATCGGCCGAAACACTGTGAGAATAACATCCAAGATGAGAACAGTGGTCCGAATAAGCCAAATAATCCAAGTTTTTATAAGTTCGAATATTTTCATCGTCTTCACTTATAGACTTAATGTAAAATTAGGATTGAGAAACAGAATGAAAAAAAAACCAAAAAAAAACCGAAATGAATACATGTTTACATGTTTTGTAAAAAGTAATTGTTTTAAAAGTAATGATTATTTGATAATTGAAGTATTAAGTGAACTAACTTGATAAAATAAAACTATAATTAAATGTAAACGATTCGTTTACATTTAATTATAGTTTTATTTTGGTTCCAGACTTAATCTTGAAAGAGAAAAGGAGAACGGATCTAAAAACGAAACAAACACGTTTCTGTTGTAGACTTATTGTAAAAAAGAGGAATGGGAAACTGAACGAAAAATGAAAGTAACACACTTGCGTTCGTTCACAGCCAAGGAAGGAAGCAAATGGATGAAAGGAAAAAGCATATCAGAAATTTTTGCAAGCGAATAACCTATTCTAAAAAAGAATGTCAAACTGAACAGAAAATGAAATGGGCACAAACCATTAACTGAATTTTAATCAAATGAAAGAACTTATGGAAGTGTTTTATTCATTTGTTTTTGTTGTTGAATTTAAAACAGGTACTTATAGGCTGCTAAGGTGTTCTGTTTTTAAAAAAAGTATATAATTTGTATTTTTTCTTGAGATAAATTTATCTCCAAAATTTATTTTTACTAAGATGTGGTTTAAGTAAAAATAATATTGCTTATCTGTTTTTTTGTGGGAAAATCCGGAAGATGATGTAACATGAAAGACGAGGTTAATTTTATAATGCACTAGTTACAGACGAAATATGACATCAATCTATGCAACAATGAAATTTCAAACAATCCAGAGATTTCCAAATTATTTGCATCTCTTTTAACATACAAAATAAATGTAATATTATTGAACTGTCATAAAAAAAAATGATGCATTATTATTAGTATTTACTATTAGCAGCTACATTTGCTACTGATAAAGATGGCATCCATTTTTTAAAAATTGCTACAGATGAAGATGGCTTCCATCGAAAAATATTCCTAGTCAAATAAAGTATTTTTTATTCTGAAAAACATGGTGGCATGATCCACAATAAAAATAGGCTCGGCAGAAGCAATTGCGATATTGAAAGCTATTGATGACAAACTTTGAGAAATAGATATATTTTATACATTAGACTAGGATGAGTATAAGTAATAAATATGGCATTAGTTTTACATTTTAATGTTTTTTCTTTCTTGGGGGGGGGGGGTATGGTACGGTTTCGGTGGCACTCTCCTAAATGGTAAAGTTTACAAAAGAAAAGAAAAGAAAAAAAAATAATGTGCCCAAGTTAATCACTCCTTTTGCCTAGAATACATATTCCATAATGATAAGTTCAATAGTTTAGGATTTTACCAAACACATACATATTATTGACACTTATGTGTGCACACCGATCCTTTTAAAAATGTATTATTTAATATAACTCAACATTTGATAAAGCAATTCTTTTCTCTAAGCTTTTTGTATTTTGACTTATTTAAAAAAGTTTTTTTGGGGGGCAGATGCGAGCTTGGGTGGGAGCATCCCGTAAGTGATAACGTTTATAAAAAAAAAATAATGTGCCCACGTTAACTCACCGTATTGCCTAGAATATATATTCCAAAATAGTTAATTAGTTTAGATTACTCTGTACATACACATACCTAACTTTAAATATAAAGAGATATAAAGCTAATACCAGTGTAAAATCATTGCACCCTAAGGAATATTTATGGCAACTAGAAAATTAGTACCAATACCGCCCCCCCCCCCCATATCGCAACAATGATCAATTTTCTAAATGCTGTTTCATGACTTTATAAGCAATAAAGAAAATTATATAATTCTCTTTTAAACTGCATGCAGACAAAATTTTAAAAAACAAACAAAAAAATTATTTTTCTTTTCATTTTCGTGGGGAGAAGAATATTTTCATTCTAAATATTTTGTACACACTTAAAGTATTGTTCTAGGCAAAGTTGCGAAGTTAGAAGGTATAAGTTTTTGATTTTGACTCCTAGAATTCCAAATTATTCGATTCCTTATTATAAAGTCTTCCAATATTCAGACTGTCTTGATTGTTCGGAGGTTAAAAAAAATCATCTGACTCAGACTTAACAATCCTATGAGTATGACTGACCGAAACCTCACTCCGCAACCATGGTTCTAGGTATATTAAAATGTTTTGAAGTAATGTTCCATACTCATTTTATGCAATCCCTCCACTAGAGAAACACTGGGTAGCCATGCTAATATATATTCATGTATGTATGTATGTATATTTTACACATACAATGTTAAACTTTCTAAATTCAAATCCCAAAACATAATTGAAAAGATTCATTATTCTTTTTATTAGATTGCTCTATGCTTTGAGTAGAACATTGTTAAAAGGTACCAAAGTCATTCATAAATATTTGATTAAAATATGAAGTATTGATTATAAATGAGTCAATTCTTGAAACTTGGTTTTGTTTCTTACAGCAGACAGTGAACACGATCAGAATGAATAGTGATCCCAAAATGCACTTTAGCAAACAAAACCATTTTAATTTTGTAGAAATAATTCTATGAAATAAAATAGACAATTGGTATTTTTTATATATATATTTTTTTAATTATTTCTTTAAATTTTAAAATTGAATTATTATTTTATTGAAGTAGGTCTTTTTTGATTTTTATTTCAAACCCCTTAATGCATTGATAAGATAATCAATTAAAAAAAAAATATCAAACAAAAAAAAAAGTTCTTATAGCAGGAAACAAGTGCTACGGTCAAAATTGCACACATTTTGACCAAACAGATTTTATTTTCATTCATTTTATAGAATAAAGAAGACATTAAGAAAACATTAAGAAGAAGACATTTTATATTTCAATTCATTTTCACTAATGTATTTCAAAAATTGGAAATAAAATAATAAAAGCTATTGTAACCAACTTCTTTTGTTTTGGAATATAGTTTAATATTATTGAAAACATGGAATTTATTTTAGTCTTTGTAAAATTGTGATTGAAAATTCCCAAAGCACTAGACGACCCATAAACCATTGATACATTAGATGAAAAAAAAAAGTAAAAGCTTCAACAATGGCAATGTTTTATACAAGAGTAAAAGAACCAATAGTCAAAACACACACTTTTTTACATGTCTAATTTTCACTGAGTCAAAGGATTTCGGAATATATTGTGATGTCATAATAGACCCTCCCACTCTCTTACACCTCTTTCCTCTCACAAAATCAAAGTATTTCAGAATACATTGTGATGACCTAAAAGAACCCTTTATCTCTCCACTCTCTTTCTCTTAACTGTTAACATCGTTCAATTTCTCTCACCACTTCACTTCACATTATTTGTCCTTCCTCCCACCATTTAAAACATTCATGTACAGGTGAAAAGCGTACATCGCGACAAGATAACAAACATTCTCAGAGTTTTAGTGTATAGTGATTAGGATGACACATTAATATGATGGGTTGGTTTGTTTGATGGCAGTTCGACCCATTTGGAGTTATTTTGAAACTCAATTCACAATTTATTAATTGTATATGATTAGCTGAACACAAGTTGCTATTTTACAGAGTCAGAGGGAAACTGAATGGTCATACCTTTTCCAACAGTATTACTATGTAAATCCTCTTGAGTAATCTGCTATTTCAACCCATTGTTTCCAATCCTCTCGTGGTGGTGATCATCGTCTAACTGGCAATCTCTTTAACCCTTTATAATAAAGACCAATGTGTGTTTATTTGTATATAAATAAATATAAACCCATATCATCACACAAAATTTAGCAAGTAAAAAAACGTAGCTTTTTCTAGCTCCCAGGTGGAACAATTTCAAGTGTTTAGGGAAAACGGAAAAGCAAATAGCAAGTCAGACAACCCCCCTGCCGTCTGAAATAAATTGGGAAATAAATGCTCCACTCTAAATAAAAAGTTAACGGTGAGTATAATTTTTACTTTGGGTCATCACAAATAATAATTTATATATGAAAAATTAAATTACAGACATAATTTAAAGATTTTATATGAATATTAATGCGAACACTGGCGAAGCATAATTTTCTCTCTCCCCCCCCCACCACCCCATCATTTTTTGACTGAGAGTGAACACTAGTTTAATAAATAGAGACTAAATTGATAATCAGAAACATTGTTAGCAGAGGGTAGGAGGACTCTCTGAAATGGAGTAGGAGTAACAGCATTAGTCGGAAGTGACGTCATGTCGGTGTGAGGCTTTTTCGATCTCTCTTGTTCCAGATTCTCGGCCAATGCAGGTGTGAAAAACGACCGCTGGAAAGGGGGAGGGGTGTAGCCCAAAACCCTCCCAGTAATTTCTTTTCTTCTCTCCCTTGTACAAACTCTTCAGTCTGACTTTTGTTTTAGGTCAAATAAAACTATTAAAACTAGACCACGTCCCCTCGTTATTGTACAGAAGACAAGATAATCCAGCTGGGGGAGACGAAACCCGGGTATCCACGAGAAAGTGAGCAAAGAATGCTACATCTCTAAGAGCTGAAAGTAAATCAAGGTCTATAAAAACACGATCTAACATATAAAGCACATAAGTTTATAAATACTAATAGTCGTATCTACCTGGCGTTGTCCAGGAGTAAAAGAAAAAAATGATTTTTTACGAAGAAACGGAAATTAATTTTAATCAAATAATTTTTTTAAAGTTTGTTGTAGTACTTAATGCTAATCAATTAATGTGGAGGCAACAAATACAAACAGACACGATTTAATTATATAAATTTATTATTGAAGAACTCATGGCATAGAACTCAGTATAATTGCACATGATAACTTCCCTTTAATCTGCTTAGGTGAGTAAGGGAATATGTCTTCACTCTAGCAGTTTTCTTAGCAGGAATAAGTATTTTTCAGAAAAACACTGAAGGAAAATAAAATATACTCGTGCCAACAAAGTAAAATTAAATAAAAAGACAAAACTAGGCTAGTCCGAACCAAGTATCAATATCTCAAACAGATTGCTATTTGGATTTGAATTAAAAAATTAGATAAATTTATGTTAGTTTTGGTGCCTATGTTTGATCTCTATAGAAAGATATGCAATTTCACAAATTAAACACGAGTGAAATTCAGATTAATTGAGAAATTATAAAGAGGTGGAAGTTACTAAACATCTTTTCAGTTTTTATTCTTCAAAAAATATTTTATAAAATAAAAAAAAATGTATGGAAAAAGTTTTTTTTTTTGACTAATGCAATAAAAAATGAACACGCATCAAAAATAAAGTAATTGAACATACCCAAAGCAAATTACTTTTTCTATGGATATATTTAAAAGATTGAGGATCATCTTATATACAGAATTGCCTAAGACACGTCAATATATTGGAGTATTTTAGATTTTGGTATATCTTAGCATTTTAAATCAACACATTTTCTTTAGTTTTAAGATTAAAAAAAAAATTCCAATATTGTTTCTCTTTGTAGTGAAATAGTTCAATAAAAAGTGAAGAGACGTCATAAAAAGTGACGTGTAGTTAAATATACCGAAAACCAAGTCTTGGAATCTGCAGAGAAATGAAATGGAATTTAGATGAGATTTATCAAGGAAAAAATAGAATCCAATTTTCTAGCCTGAATAAATCAGGACCTAAAAATTTGGTTGGAAGGACAAAAAATAAAAGAACGAATCAAAGAAAATGAGAAAGAAAAAAAAAAAAATTAAAAACGAAAGAAAAAAAAGAAAAGACAAAAGAAAAATGTTTATGTTAAAGAAGCACCAAACAATGTTGTTAAAAATACAAAATTAACATTAAAAATATAGAAAAATACAACAAAAAACAATGACGGATATTCTTAAGATGGGAACGTTCAATCTATGCATTTAGAGACGAAAATGCTATTTCGAACATAAGCGTGAAAGAACGACTGATGGAGAGAGCTTCTTATTGACATTCTCAGACACATCTAAAATCAGATGTATCCATTTTATCTGCGCAATTAGCGATGGCATTGCTATTGAAAAACGAAGTGTGACAGACCAACCCATGGAACCGCTTATATAGAGATGCCAAGATGCATCTTTAAAACGAAAATGGGATCAAGACAAAAACAAAAAGTGTCTATTAAAGAGGGAAACAAGACGTTGTTAAAAACATGGAAATAAAAAGTGAAAATAAACCCCAGAAACCTTCAACAACCTAAAGAAATGAGAATTTGAATGTAAGTTAAATTAGAACTAAAAAAAGGAATGACTGGCAATGAGATAAGTTATATATATATATATATATATATATATATATATATATATATATATGATAATTTTTTATTTACACAGACATGTACAAAATCTGCGACACTGGCATGTCGATGTTATCGATCAACAGTTACTATAAACTGAGATCTCATCAGGCAGAGTTAGAATCCGATCTTAACCTCAGATCATATTTGGATTCATTCTCTCCAAATATGATCTGAGGTTAAGATCGGATTCTAACTCTGCCTGATGAGATCTCAGTTTATAGTAACTGTTGATCGATAACATCGACATGCCAGTGTCGCAGATTTTGTACATGTCTGTGTAAATAAAAAAATTATCATATATAAAGCTCTATTTTGATATTGAGCACTTTTTATAAACCCGGTTAAAATTCTTTGGATTAACACCATGTGGATATTTTTACCTGGATTATTACCATTATTATTATTATATATATATATATATATATATATATATATAGTACATATATTGTATTAGTTTCTGTAGATGTAAATCCGTTGAAACTCCAGTGTTTATAAAAAGTGATCAATAACAAGTAGAGCTGTTTTTTAGTATCATTTTTTATTCATACAAACGTTATTGGTTACATATGTGCATACATGTTTCGGTTGTACTCTTCGCAGAGAGTCCACCTAAACAAGTCTTCTTTGGTCTGAAGAGGTGGGCTCTCTGAAGAGAGCAACTGAAACATGTATGCACATATGTAACCAATAATGTTTGTATAAATAAAAAGTTATACTATACATTATATATATATATATATATATATATATATATATATATACACACACACACACATTTGAAGATATATATAAGTATATAAGATAAGAGAGTGAAAAGACCAAGTACTAAATATACAAATGGCTGGAATGTTTAGAACTTATGAGCAATTACTTCTCTTTTTTGTACCTTAAAGAAAATAAAAAAACTTCTTGATATTATTTGGAAATAATGAGGAGTGGAAAAGTGTGAGGGGATGACCAGAAAAGATGCTGGAAGAATCAAAGATGCGGCCTAGCAAGAATGTAAATTTAAAATGAATAAAAAAGTTCAACGTACACTGAAGGGTGAGCGTTGAAAATCAGAAGCGGTTCTAAATGCGGCTACAAGTGAGACCGAATAAAGAACCACTTGTCAATAAAAGTCAAAATGAATTACAGAGATTTAAAAGGCATTTCATCTCTTTAGCAGGAGATAATGAATAGTGATTGATATATATTTCTTAGAAGTGAAGAGTGCAGAATAATTGCAAAGGTCATAAAATAGAGACTCCTACAAAGGGAGACAATTCAATGATAAAAAAAATAACAAGGGACATAACTCCACTGTATCTGTAGTCGGAATACAAGTTTTATTATTAATGGGTGTTGAAGTTGCGTGGATTTGGGAGGAAATAGATAATCATTAAAGAGGAACATAAAAGAATATAAGCAATAGGAAAATTAAATCGATAATGAAAAAAAAAAAAACGAGTGGTAGAGCATCATAAGACGCAAGAGAGATAAAGGAAGTGAGAAACTGTTGAAATGGGGGGGGGGCAGATAAAACATAAGAGGGAGATAATTTCGATGTATCCACAAACGAGTTTTATTATTGACAAGTGAAAACATTAAGAATAACAAATGATAGGGAAATTGTTGGGTGGAATTGAAGACAATAAGATAAACGTAAGAGCAAAGTCAAAGAATATAAACACAGAAAGTGATGAATTAAATTACGGTTATAAATCTGTAAGTAAAGAATCGTTTTATAAGGAATTAAAATTGGGAACAAAATCCAACGATAGGAAAGTTTAGAAATAAAAATGTTGTTTTTTTTTCTTCTAATAATCTTGAAATATTTTTCCTAACAAATCCTTCTTTCTCAAAACTCTTTATCGAAGGTTTTATTGCTAACCAGCATAGCTACCCGGCGTTTCTCAGGATCATGAAATTATTTCTTTTTTTTTAAATAAGATTTTCTTTAATGCAATTGCAAAAACTGTATTTTTTTATTTTAATAAATACTCAATTAATAATAAGTAAAAGAAATAATAATTCAATGTTTAAGTTGTAACATCAAAAATGCTACACACACAACAAGATAGCAGAGTTAAAACATGTCCGTAACATCTTTTTTTTTGAAAATCTGTCTCTCCAACCAAGAAGAATTTCGCCATTTTCAGACATAGGACAGAACAGATACTAGACTTTGGTTTGGTTCCTGCCCTGAGGTCAAGAAAGTGTATTTTAGTTTAGAGTTTCAGACCAAATTCTGTTCATGGTGACCCTGGAAAGAATGAATACAAAAAAATGTGTCCATATTCTGTTCGAGACAATACTGAAAAAAATATATTAGCTTATTAGCTGGACACACACACACACGCACATACACACACACACACACACACTGCCTTTTATATAATCAGTAATTGGTGCAGTGCGACCATTATCATCATTATATTCCGTTTAACGTTTACTTTATATGTTGGCATGTGTTGGACTGTCAACAAAGTCGAAATAAAAGAATATAAAGTAGGCATTTATCTGCTTACAGAGGGTGGTTTTAGCTGTACCCACCCGGTGTTGCTCGGGATGCAGTCTAGTCATTTTAGTTTTGAATTTTTTTATTTGTTTGCACATTTTAAAACTTATTATATTCTTCAATTTAAAATGAGCTATCGTCCTTGTTGATTTTTATTTTTAGGTGATTATTTAAAAATGTTTCCTTTTCGCAGTTATCTGGAGTGGACTAAGTAATTTTTTAAAATAAATTATAGTGAAGTATTTTATTTAATTACCAATAACAACACAACAGTAGCAAATAAATATTGGCTAGTCAGAAGCAAAGTTTGATTTGTCAGATTAAATGCTATCTAGGTTCAACAAGATAAATGTATATGTCAGATGTGGGGTAGCACTTTAATGGCACCCAAGACCAGTTCCAAAATGAGGTGACAGGTAATTAACCTATTTCCACCCCCACACACTGCCTGGAAACAAGGCCTCTTGGGATTGTAGGAAGATTAAATTTTTAAAAATGCTAGGAGTGAAGAATACAATTACAAAGAGTGAGTGCAAGTTGGAGAGGGGGGGGGGGGATCATAAGATTTAAAAGGGTCAAAGGAAATGAGAAAGTTAGATAAACATAAAAGGGAGATAATTCCAACATATCTGCAAACAAGTGCACACGTTTTATTATTGAGAAGAGAAAAGATTAAGAATAACAAATCATAGGGAAATTGTTGGGTGGAACTCAAGTCAAAGAAGATAAACATCAAAGAAGAAACTAAAAGACTGTAAACAACACAAGATAAGCAAGAGAAAAAACACTGATTAAAGCTTTGGTAAATTCTAAGTAGCACAAAAAAAACTTATTTGTCCGGAATTTAATAGTATAAAAGATTGGCTTTTCGAACGTATTAACACAACAACTTCTGGGATTGTAAGAGGGATGAATAATGAAGATTCTGCTTTAATAAAAAAAAGGCTAAAAAATACTTTTTTTAAACGAAAATGTGGTAATTAATAATTTATCTATGTCCCATTGGTAATAGTTTTTATTATTTTTGAAGAGTAGTTTTCAATTTATTTTTATTTATTCCTTTTTAGTACAAAAAAGAAAAGTGTTAAATCAGAACCTTGTTTTACACACGAGTTCTGGAATAAATTGGCTTTGAAACAATTTTAAAACTGACCTTTGCTTTGAATTTCTTTTGAAATCAGCTTAAAAAACTATTTAAAAATATATACATATTAAGCTCTGTTTATTGTATGATGAGCATTGAACTATTTTTCTTGCAAGGTTCGTATCGAAAAAAATCTTTGATATAACTGTTTATTTAAAAAGGTTTTCTCTAAGAGAATCTTTAAATATGTTATATTTATATATATATTATATATACATATATATATAATGATTTCCATAGCATTGAGGCAAAGCTCTTCCGTAAAAAGAAAATATAAATAAATAACATCTTTCTCCTCTCTCATATATATATATATATATATAATATATCGTACATGTATTGTATTAGTTTCTGTAAATGTAAATCCGTAGAAACTCAAGTGTTTATTAAAAGTGCTCAATAACAAGTAGAGCTGTTTATAAGTATAAATTTTTATTTATACAAACATTATTGGTTACATATGTGCATACATGTTTCGATTGCACTTTTCCCAGAAAGTCAACCTCATCAGACCAAGAATTTCAGAATCTCTGAAATTCTTGGTCTGATGAATTTCTGGGAAAAGTGCAACCGAAACATGTATGCACATATGTAACCAATAATGTCTGTATAAATAAAAAAATGTATACTTATATATATATATATATTGTTTTGAAAAGTAATAAATCGATGGGGCAAATGTCACAAACTAAAGGAAAAGTGAAGTGAGAAAAAAATGTTTTATTCTCTTTTAAGTGAAGTAAGCCAATGAGACTAAAATCTACAATTATAAAGAAAAAAACAATTAATAGTCAGGATAACTATACGACTAATATATATATATATATATATATATATAGAGAGAGAGAGAGAGATAGATATAGATATATATGAATAAGATGACTGCAGAACTTTGAGAAGAATGTAAACAGAAGTTCTAACATAAAACCCTTTGTTAAAAAAAACAATAAAGTTTTTTGGTTTTTTTTTTTAAATCAATTTTATGAGTATAGGGGGAAGAGCATTTTTGTTATAGCCTGCTGTAGACATTTTTGGTAAAGGGAAGAGAAAGATGAAATTGTAGGTAATTCTAGCCAAGGAGATAAAACTGGCAAGGAGATAAAACCATTATGATAGCATTTTACTGGGAAAATTAGATCATTTAGCATGTGGTTAGGGAAGTCTATTGTCTAGTGTGCCATAACCCATGAATACAGATCCACCTAGAAAAATAATTGGCTTAAATAATAATAATAATAGGTCAGTTGATCTGGAAATACAATCACAAAGTCAGAAACTGTATTCTTTACTGTATTTTTGGGGATTCATTAAAAAAAAAAAAGACAGAAAATCATGGCGTGTTAGCTTGTGTTCTTGTAATGTGTTGTCGTTTCACATATTGGGGTATCAGTGTGTTGTTCCCCTCCCCGTCAGTTTATCTTTCTACTTGCATATCGTGTGTCAGTTTCTTTTTCCTTCTTTTGTTCCTCCTCTTCTGATGGATGTGCTGATCACATATATTGAGATCTTGAAAATCTCACCCATTTAAAACAGGTGTGCAAACATAGTTTGGTTCCATCTTCATTAGAATAATAATGACCTCAGGCAAAAGGTTTTTTTTTTTATAGGATTTGCAAAATATGTTTTTATTTGTAAAAACAAATATTAATGTTAAATCTTACAAAATTGATAAACATTAATAAAAAGCTTAATAATCAAATTTGAATTTTCCAAGCTACCATAAGAATTCGATTTTTTAATGAATTCAATAAATAAACAAGTCTTTTACAGCAAAGATACATGATCATTCACCGTAAAAGAAAATGTGAAATTTGAACCTAAATATCTCCAGTTTAACTAGGAATAATTATATATACACACTAGAAGAATTACCGTTCCAAGACAGGTAATATTCGCCCAAACAGAAATTTTGCACCACTTTTATGTCTCCTTACAAAGATTAAAATGAAGATATAATGATACTAAAACTTATGTCTGAAATCCTTATTCGAATTTTGATTAAAATCCATTACATAATTTTGATTCTGGCTTAAGCTTAAGGGGCCATAAAAAGTTGAAATTCAAGGAATCTTGCTTAATCAGTGTCTTATGACTATATATCAAATTTAATGCAAATCTGAAATATTTGAATTTTTACATGGGAGGTTGTGCACATATTACAACCTTTAAAACCTCTTTAAAATACTCGAAAGAAACTGAAATTTAGGGAATATTTATTTATGTCTAATACCTATTGTTACAATTTCACAAAAGTTGGAGGTATCTGAATTTTCACAAAGGGCTTCTACCCCCTGTATATCACTAAATATAGCCCACATAACCCACCCTTACGCTTAGCAGTTGTGTTCCAAAATTCATAATGATTGGTTAATTAGTCTAGAAGCGAATCTTACACATACAAACATACATAACATATAAACATACATAATAAGATATATATATCTTAACACACACACACACACACACACACACACACATTGAATTAGGAATTCATGTCACCATTGGCAATACTTACTGCACTTCTATCCCCTTAACGTAAATACTCCCGACAAGCCTTACTAGCAGCAAATTCCAACCCCTTCACTATAGAAGTCCACAGATGCCGGAAAACTTTCTACTCTAATAGCTTCTTTCCTCGGACTACTCGCTTTTGGAATTCCCTCGCTGCTCCTCCGACTCTACTAAGATGCAGAAATTTAAATGTAGTATAAGCAAACATCTTGCTGCATAACTCCCCACTTAGGATGCCCTATAAATCTGGCCTCTAATTACAATACCTCTATACGCCTCGATGGTGTGTGCCTTGTTTGGGGGTGAATAACAGGTTTAAAAAATTATTTTTTAAACTTATTTAAGATTAAATTCATGAAAATATATTTTTTTTAATTATAACTCTTTCTCAATATATATATATTTTCTCTATATATATCTAAAGTAAGGTATATATATATATATATATATATATATATATATATATATATATATATATGTGTGTGTGTGTGTGTGTGTGTGTGTGTGTGTGTGTGTGTGTGTGTGTGTGTGTGTGTATTAGTGTTGGGACGATTAATCAGAATCGGAATTAGGAATCAGAAAAATCAGAACTTTTTGGGATATCCTCAAAATTTCAGCCTAATTTCACGATTGCAAAAACGATTCTTTAAATTAAAAAAAAAATTAGTTTTTTATTGCTGGTACGAATGATAAATATTTATAGATTTTAAATAACCAATAAAACTGAAATCTATAGATCATAAAGAATTTGGGTAAAAATGAAACTGATAAAAATGGCTCACAATGAATTTATCAAAATATTGGATACAATACATACAGGGAAAACATTAAGTTTATCATATAAAAAGGAAATTATATCTACATTTAAAAGTAGATGAGGACTCTTCACTAACCCTCCTCCCCCCTAGAAAAATGTTTTTTTTTTCTTTTTTACTTTTTTAGGCAATAAACGATTTCAGAATCGGAACCAATAATTGCATCAGAATCAGGAATTTAGAACAGAATCAGTAAAAATATTGAAATCATTCCATCACTAATATATATATATATATATATATATATATATATATATTTCGTTGTACAGGATAAACTCCTAAACTAATGAACCGAACATTATATATTCTAAGCAACACAAGGAGTAACATAAGCACATTCTTTTCATAAACTTTACCATTTAAGGGATGCACCCACCAAAATTCGCACCCTTCCTCCCAAAACTCTTAAAATAGGTTAGATTTTTAAAAAATTTAAAGACTTTCTCTACATGAAATTTTGAGTTATATTAAGTAATACATTTCTAAAAGGATTGGTACGTGCATCAATAATATGTATGTGCTTGGTAAAATTCTAAACTATTGAACTTATCATTATCAATTATAGAATATGTATTCTAGGCAACAGGGTGAATAACATGGACACATTTTTTTGTAAACTTTACCATTTAGGGGAGTGCCAATAAACTGTACCATTTAGGGGAGTGCCAATAAACTTTACCATTTAGGGGAGTGCCAATAAACTTTACCATTTAGGGGAGTGCCAATAAACTTTACCATTTAGGGGAGTGCCAATAAACTACCATACCCCCCAAAAAGAAAAAAAAACATTAAAATTTATGACTAATGCTATATTTATTGCTTATACTCGTCCTGGTATATGTATATTCGTGTGTGTGTGTGTGTGTGTATATGTATATATAAGATGCGATCTTGCAAGTGAAAACGTTGATGGTTCTGTGTATTGGCAAAAGCTCTTAGTTGTCTGCTTGTGTCTGTTCACATTCTTTTATTTATTATTTTATTTTTCCTTCTTTCATTCCGTTCGTTTGGTGGGTATGTCAACCACATATTGACAGTCTGAAATTCCCATGTACTTAAAGTGCAATGTCGAGAAGGGCGGGAGGTATACAAATGTGGTTTGGCACCATTTTTGTTAGGTGATAATAATCTGACTAGCATTCTGAGCAATCTTGCTGCCATTGCAGATGGAACTTTCGTAAACAAGTTCAAATTTCATCAAGGTCGGGTTCTATTCCCTTTTCTAAACAAAGAAAAAAAAAATTTAATCTTAGGGAGCAGAAACTAACCCACATAGCCAGGTACCACCGACGGGCAAGTTGAAATAAAATAGCACTACAATAGAAAGACCAGAAATTCACCCTTTCTGCCATATTGAACTTTATTTCTAGAATCCTAAAATTCTTTTTTTTTTTCTACAATTCTTCACAAATTTCTGTCACGCAAACATACAAAACACAACTTCTTGGGGGAGGAGGTCAAAGTGAAAGTAGATTGTAATATTCTTTTAATATATTTAGAAAATAATATTCACAAACGAAGAACAAAAAAAATATAAAATTTAAGAGATCAAATAAGCAATATTTTTGAAAATATTAAGACTACAATTATAACCACGTAATACAAAGAAAAGGCCACTTCCGTTGAAGTTAGTCATCGTAAGAATATCCCAGTGGAGAAAGCCTTGGTAGAGCAAGTTTAAGAGTGTATGAAGAAAGCATATTTATCAAACAGTTAATTTGTAAGTTCAGTGTAACCATTATTGCTTTTAAGGAACAGGAGGAGCAGTAAGAGTGTCCCACCTTCCTTACCATGGTAACGTCGTAGCGTCAGAGCTATCCCACCTGAAATTCCGTTTCCTGGCAGGGCCACCCATCGCACGCAGCTAACAGGGCTCTAGTTAAAATCCAGCAGAAGTTGGAATCAGGATCTGTTGTCCTCTGGCAAGGAAAGACGTATCAGGCACGGACATGCAAATCAATCGAGTGAGAGTAGCTGCTTCTGTGCCATTCCTTTGTGTGTTCTTGCCCGACTTAGTATACAACCACCGAGCCTTGCTGCTTTCAGTGTCCAGGGTAAAAACCTGCAATTATGCAGGTTAACGAATAGCTGCAATCAACAAGGAAAACTTCATGCAGACCAGACAATCTTGAGGCACAATCTTGGTGAGCTCTATGCAGAAGGCTGACTCGTTTAATCAGCAAACCGACAGCAACAGCAAGTCTGGTGTCAAATATTCTAATCTGCTCCGCTTCTAGTTTCAAAGAAGCCATTCAATTTTGAGCGCTAGATCAAACAAAGCAAGCCCTTTTACCTAGAGTTGTTGTTTGTTTGGAAGCAGTTGTAAACTAAACTGATGAAGGCTCACGTGTTGTCAAGTATTTCTTTTGTAAACAAGTCTCAAATAAAAATACAACCTAAGAAAAGTAAATGCTATAAAATAAACAGTAAAAAAAAAAAAAATAACAGAATTTTTTTTTTTTAAGTAAGCTAAAAAAAAATTTTTTTAAAGTACTAAAAATGCTTTAAAAACAGTACAAATGAACTTGTACCCCTTTAACAAAAATACCCACAACCAACTCAATTGGCAACAAAATGACACACTTTCAATTTAAAGTTCCCTCGATACCGGAAAATTTTCTACTGTGAAAGCTTTTTTCCTCAGCCCACTTGTCTTTTGAATTTCTTTCCTACTCCTTGTTTCCCCCGAAATACCAACATGCAAAAATTTAAAAGTAATGAGCTGCCCAACTCCCCACCTATAAATCTTGCCCTATCACAGTAACCATGTACACTGCAGTGGCAATATGCCTTCTTTTTGGTGTGAATACAAAAAAAATAAAAATGAAATAAAATTTTGTAATCTTTTTAAAGTTATCAACACAAAAATGTTGAAAAATTGGTTTGCGAAATCTGAAAAAAAACATTTTTAAAACTCTTAAAACACTATTGAAAATTTTTCATAACCATAGTCCCATAAGGACACCTCTTCCCCTGAATTGCTAAAACGTTGTGGTCTTTTTCTCCATTGAAATGTTTATAATGCCTTTACTTTTGGACAGATCGTTATGAAACATGGCAGAAAGACTAGAAGAACATTTGTTCTTTAATATGAAGTCATTTGCAATAAAAAAAAATAATATTGAGAGAGAGACAGACAAAAAAAAAGAGGGAGAGATAGAGAAGGAGGCAGACAGAAAAAAATAGAAAGACAGACAGAAAAAGAGAGAGAGACAGAAAAAGAGAGAGAGACAGACAGACAGACAGAAAGAGAGAGACAGACAGAAAGAGAGAGACAGACAGAAAGAGAGAGACAGACAGAAAGAGAGAGACAGACAGAAAGAGAGAGACAGACAGAAAGAGAGAGACAGACAGAAAGAGAGAGACAGGCAGAAAGAGAGAGACAGGCAGAAAGAGAGAGACAGGCAGAAAGAGAGAGAGAGGGAGAGAGAGACAGGCAGAAAGAGAGAGAGAGGGAGAGAGAGACAGGCAGAAAGAGAGAGACAGGCAGAGAGAGAGGGAGAGAGAGACAGACAGACAGAGAGGGAGAGAGAGACAGACAGACAGAAAGAGAGGGAGAGACAGACAGACAGAAAGAGAGGGAGAGACAGACAGACAGACAGAAAGAGAGGGAGAGACAGACAGACAGACAGAAAGAGAGGGAGAGACAGACAGACAGACAGAAAGAGAGGGAGAGACAGACAGACAGACAGAAAGAGAGGGAGAGACAGACAGACAGACAGAAAGAGAGGGAGAGACAGACAGACAGACAGAAAGAGAGGGAGAGACAGACAGACAGACAGAAAGAGAGGGAGAGACAGACAGACAGACAGAAAGAGAGGGAGAGACAGACAGACAGACAGAAAGAGAGGGAGAGACAGACAGACAGACAGAAAGAGAGGGAGAGACAGATAGACAGACAGAAAGAGAGGGAGAGACAGACAGACAGACAGAAAGAGAGGGAGAGACAGACAGACAGACAGAAAGAGAGGGAGAGACAGACAGACAGACAGACAGAAAGAGAGAGAGACAGACAGACAGAAAGAGAGACAGACAGACAGAAAGAGAGACAGAAAGAGAGACAGACAGACAGACAGACAGAAAGAGAGACAGACAGACAGACAGAAAGAGAGACAGACAGACAGACAGACAGACAGAAAGAGACACAGACAGACAGACAGAAAGAGAGACAGACAGACAGACAGAAAGAGAGACAGACAGACAGACAGACAGAAAGAGAGACAGACAGACAGACAGACAGAAAGAGAGACAGACAGACAGACAGAAAGAAAAAGAGGGAGACAGACAGAAAGAAAAAGAGGGAGACAGACAGAAAGAAAAAGAGGGAGACAGACAGAAAGAAAAAGAGGGAGACAGACAGAAAGAAAAAGAGGGAGACAGACAGAAAGAAAAAGAGGGAGACAGACAGAAAGAAAAAGAGGGAGACAGACAGAAAGAAAAAGAGGGAGACAGACAGAAAGAAAAAGAGGGAGACAGACAGAAAGAAAAAGAGGGAAAGAGACAGAAAAAAGAGGGAAAGAGACAGAAAAAAGAGGGAAAGAGACAGAAAAAGAGGGAGAGAAAGATACTTGCTTCAAACAGTATTTACTGACCGACACATCAGATTCGTTTTGCTTTTTAGCTTCATACGAAATTGGAATTTACGTGACTAAAATAGTAATTACTCACCACCTTCATTTGCTCAATTCAGATCAAAATTGATTTAGTTTTCACGCTACATACGATACCATCTTACTTTGGTAAAATATAATTTAGGTGACTAAAATAGTCATTATTGACCACATTCATTGGATACATTAAATACATTTTTTACTTACTTAACCTTTCCTTTGTACTTCTATCTTTTCAATCGTAAGTGCCTAAAATAGAATTTATTTTCGTTACACATGGCACATAAATACGATAGGGCTTCTTAAATCTTTCTTTATACGAGTCATCAATTTAGAACTATCCAATTTACTTGACTCTCCACAAGGGCAGAGTTAGACAATACGTAATATATATAATATATATATATATATTAGTTTTGTTATATACAGGGTGTTTCAAAAGTCTTGGGAACATTACAAATGCGTATATCTCATGAACTATTCCAGGTAGAAAAATGAAACTGGTGCCATTTTAAAGCTTGCTTAATCAAGTTTTTGGTCATACTAATGATTTTCGTGTTATCTTTCCAGGTGCAGTAATGGCGTTCTCTAAACAAGACAAGGCATTTTGCGTCCTCCAATTTGCAAAGACTGAATCGTGGACATGTGTTCAGCGTGCATTTCGCAGGAAATTTAAAAAAGAAGCCCCTGAAAGGAAATCCATTGTCAGATGGCATGCTAAATTTGTGAAAGATGGGTGTTTGTGCCCAAGTAAGCGAACAGGTCGCCTTTCAACTTCAGAAGATGCAGTTGAGCAAGTTCGGACAGCCTTTCAGCGGAGCCCCCGTAAATCAGTGAGAAGAGCCAGCAGGGAACTTCAGCTTGCTCCAGCAACTGTCTGGCGTGTCTTAAGGAAACGACTGCAAATGGTACCTTACAAGCTCAAGTTGGTCCAAAAGTTGAAGGACACTGATAAGCCACTTCGCCGTGACTTTTGCATTGCAATGCAAGAGAAGTTGGAAGATAACGGCTTTGATGACCGGCTTGTTTTTAGCGATGAGGCGACCTTCCATCTGAATGGCAAAGTTAACAAGCATAACACTCGCATATGGGGTACTGAGAATCCTCATGAACTTCTTGAGCACGAGCGAGATTCACCAAAAGTGAACGTGTTTTGTGCAATTTCCAAGAAAGGTGTCTATGGACCGTTCTTCTTTGAAGAGGCAACTATCACTGGTGAATCCTATCTCAACATGCTGGAAGACTGGTTAATGGCTCAGTTGGAACAAGCAGAATCTGATGACTTCATTTTTCAACAAGATGGTGCACCACCACACTGGAGTCTTAGAGTAAGGCAGTTTCTTAACACAAGGCTGCCTGGTAGATGGATTGGGAGATCTGGGCGAGGTGATGACGTTCTCATGCCCTGGCCTCCTAGGTCTCCAGATCTTACCCCGTGTGACTTTTTCCTTTGGGGCTTTGTCAAGCAACAAGTCTATGTGCCGCCCCTTCCAAGAGATATTGACGAACTAAAGGCTCGAGTAACGGCAGTTGTGGGAACCATTGACGTCAAGATGCTGGAACGCGTTTGGCAGGAAATGGACTATCGACTAGATGTCTGCCGTGTGACGAATGGTGCTCATATTGAGCAACTTTGAAGATTCCCCACAAAACTTGAAACTTTAACCTTTCCAACGGTACCAATTTCATTTTTCAACTCCTAATAGTTTTTGAGTTATTAAAAATCGTTATGTTCCCAAGACTTTTGAAACACCCTGTATATATATATATATATATATATATATATTAGTTTTGTTATATATATATATATATATATATTAGTTTTGTTATATATATATATATATATATATTAGTTTTGTTATATATATATATATATATTAGTTTTGTTATATATATATATATATATTAGTTTTGTTATATATATATATATATATATATTAGTTTTGTTATATATATATATATATATTAGTTTTGTTATATATATATATATATATTAGTTTTGTTATATATATATATATATATTAGTTTTGTTATATATATATATATATATTAGTTTTGTTATATATATATATATATTAGTTTTGTTATATATATATATATATATTAGTTTTGTTATATATATATATATATTAGTTTTGTTATATATATATATATATATATATATATATATATATATATGATAATTTTATTTACACAGACATGTACAAAATCTGCGACACTCTCCAAATATGATCTGAGGTTAAGATCGGATTCTAACTCTGCCTGATGAGATCTCAGTTTATAGTAACTGTTGATCGATAACATCGACATGCCAGTGTCGCAGATTTTGTACATGTCTGTGTAAATAAAATTATCATATATAAAGCTCTATTTTGATATTGAGCACTTTTTATAAACCCGGTTAAAATTCTCTGGATTACCACCCTGTGGATATTTTTCACCTGGATTATTACCATTATTATATATATATATATATATTAGTTTTGTTATATATATATATATATATATATATATATATATATATATTAGTTTTGTTATATATATATATATATATATATATATATATTAGTTTTGTTATATATATATATATATATATATATATATATTAGTTTTGTTATATATATATATATATATATATATATATATATATTCTGGTTGAATGTAGTTCTACATTAAAGCAGATTAGGGGGGGGGGGTAAGAAAAACGTGCCAAGTTTCAAGAAATATCAAGTCTCAAGTGGTGAAACGAACGCTGCAAAAGGTGTTATCACTTCTTTCATCTTTCTCTCTGATGACAAAGGACATTGTCAGATAAGAGAGAGTAAAACACTTAACACAGTGACAATAGAAGGTGTCATTGTTATACAACAACAAATTACAATACGTTAAAGACACACACACTAATACTATATATATATATATATATATATATATATATATATATATATATATATATATATATGTGTTATGAAAATATCTTTATGGCAATTAAGCTACACAGCGGCTTCTGCAGTTCATCCCCATAGGGGATTGTCAGGCTAAAATATATATGTATATAGTCATCCACAGACAGACTTTTTTTTTTACTGTATCACAGCTCTTCAGTGTGGCTAGATGGGCAAGTATTTCCAGGCGAGATGGGAATTTAACAGTTGAGATTCTAACTATTTGACAGTCAGCAAAAGTCATGAGGAAAAGAAATGTTAATATTTAAATAACACTATCAACTATTGAGTGCTCCATTCGCTTTCACAAAGAGCTTTATCGCTAATAGTTCACATTGCTCAACCCACAATATATAAATTTGGACAATCGTCGCATGTTTATCACTCTTTTTTCTTCTATCTCTCTCTCTATATATATATAATAAAGTTTATGGATGACTGAATATACTACTTATCTTCATGGGTTGAGTACTGACAAGTGAGATTGCTGGTGGCCATTAGCAATAATGAATAACTCTTCATAAAAGAATAGAGCACTTTCGGCCACTGAAAAAATACTTAATACAAGCATTACTCATAGTAATAAGCTTGTGAGGTAATGGATAAGATGCTTGCCTGTTGTCAAAACAGTCGGGTTTCGATCTCAGCTTGAAGAGCTGTGATACAAGACTAAATATGTTGCATAATATTAAAAAATAAAGCTATGAAAGGGAAATAACCCATCAAAAAATAAACATTTACTCACACAAAAAATAATAGACCATATGTATTAATGAATTAAAAATACAAACATAAAAAATAGCATTAAACAAACAAAAATAAAATACACAAATATGAATAAAAAGCAGAGATTTTTTTTTAAAAAGAATAAACATAACATTGTTAAACTCTTCGCTACAGAATGGGATATCTTCAGTGCTCTGCAGTAACTTTCTGCAGAATGGTTATGTGAAACTGGAAGTACACAAAGCCGCTAGAAGAACATGTTTGGGTCGTCTGATGATAACTCAACATGTGAAACCCAATGGTCATGATTGATTAAAAAATATGTAATTTATTCAATTTTTAAGATATATATATATATATATATATATATATATATATATATATATATAATTTAACAAACGTTCTGAATGTTTTAAAAAACATCTTTATTCGTACAATTGTTTCTGCACATGTTTTCTTGATAATAAATTCAAGATATTTTCAAAAGGCTTCCTCAGTGAATTTTTATCTCCCATCAAATTAAACCCAAACAAAACAAAAAAAAAACCCAAACCGTTAACAGCAAAATTGTTATCTTCATTTCACTTATTTATCACATTTTTTCTTGTCAAAGCAAACCAATGAAAAAATTCATAGTTGCATCCTTATATAGGTAAATAATCAAAACTAATATCAAAAGATATTTGGGGGAAAAAATGCTGGGTTTAATTTGGTGGGGGATAAACATATGTCTGGAAATGAGCAAAAACAATTTATAAGAAAAAAAAGAAGTTTTTTTTAAACAAATTTGGAACTTTTATTAAATTATTTTGAGATTTTTAGTAGATATTCACTATTAAGCTATTAACCCAACTTTTGTGTGAATTTAAAGGAATTTAAGTAGATATATATAAGTTGATAACGTCTGCAGGAGTGATTGGCAATATTCTTTCACAAAATCTAGTTTTGAACATTTATTGGGAGTCTTGTGAAATATATGTACACCATCCTGGAAAATAATCAATGATGGGTGAGAAAGATGTTTCAATCTGTTTATCAAAGAAAAACCTATGGAACATATAAAAATTAAGCATTAAAGTTGATTCATTCTGTTGCCAGAGAACTAGATTGTGAATCAAGGCAAAATGTGTGTATGGCACTGGCTTTCGTTTCGATACGAACAATGCTGCCCTCCTTTTCTTTTTCTTGATGTCTCATTGCATCGAGAGATCTGAAGGAGTGACAAATCGAGATCAAAAGGCTGCAAAGCTATCTAAGCTTAATAAGCAAAATAAAATAGTGAGAAATAAGCAAAGCTACCGAAAGGGTTTCTCCTCTGCCGATGATACACTCTTCCTCATCCCTTGATGCTGATCTTCCCTCCCACTTATTCAGACATCTAATGGATTCTAACCACTGTGCAAACATGTTATGGCTAAATCTCATTGAAACTCCAATTCTCCTGAGATCACTGATATAAAGTAATGTTGAGCCTGATCAGTACTTGGATGGGTGACCATGTGAAGTGGGTGTAAAGTCACTTACTCTGAGACCATTGGTTAAGATGTGAATTCATTACTCTTTCCCTTACCTATGGAGGGTACAGTAGGATAAACTAGACTCAAGCCTTGGTAGAGCAACTTGTCCCTATTTACTTGCCTCACCATGATATAGATACACGGTCAGTCTTAATGTGGGGAAATTCAATTCCTTAAGAAGTGGTGCACTGGATGAGAAGAAATAACTGTATAATGACGCTGACACTCCATGATTATATGTATATATATATATATACTAGCAGAACCCATGGCCTGGCGTTGCCCGGGCGAAATATAAAAGAATGAGAGAATCGTTTGTATTTATTATCAATCGCAACCATTTAAAAATAAAAAGAATCGTGTGCATTTAATGTTTAAAAAATACAATTCGGTGCTTATTTTTATCCCCCCCCCCCTCATCCCCTGAATACAATATTTTTCTTTTCGGTTTATTTTTATTTTTATTTAACGTTAAACTGTAATATCTTCTATACCTTAATCTTTTCTCGGTACTTCTGAAATAATACTCTTTTCTCTCTTGGGTCAGTGAAGGAGAAACCATTCTAGATTGTGATAATTGTTATTTTTGAACCAATCCGAAGTGCTCAGTTTTGTAGGGAGATGTATTTTCCCCAATTAAAAACCGACCTTATGTCTAACTCTGCCCTAATGGAGAGGCAAGTAAATAGGAACAACATGGTAAAAGTGCTGAATAGTTAACAGTGGAGAAATCGTAAATAAATTTTTTTTTTAAATGCCTTATATCAATAGGCTAATATTTCAATCAAGGACAGAGTTAGACAAAAGGTCGGTTCTTAATTGGGGAAAATCCATCTCTTTGCAAAAAGGAGCAATTTGGATTGGGTTCAAAAGAAAAATTGATGCAGTGTAGAAGGATTTATTCTTCACTGATGAAGGAGAGAAAAAAATACTTCTGCAATTTACGGATCCGGACCGTGTCACCCATGGTAAGAATTGGTATGTAAAGAGTAACATTATTATTTCAGCACAGTCTGTAAACTGCAGAAGTACAGAGAAAAGCTTGAGGTAAATAGAGAATAGAATAAAAAGTTATGTAGAACGAGAAAAATGCAGGTATCATACTTTAAATTGTAGCAAAATGTATAACATTCTGTATGAAAAGAAAAAGCTGTAAAAATATGATGTACGTTGTAATATTTAGTAATGAAAATAAACCTAATTACTATTTGTTTTGTAATATTGAACTAGTTCGAAATGTACTTAGCTTGACTGTATTGTGACCGGAATCATGTCACCGAATAATGTCCTCGTGTAAACGTAAGCTTGGTATAGATCGACAGAAGCAAAACATTTTACTGATGGAGAAGTGATCAATTTGGTTAATTTTGCTGTACAAAGACGTTATTTATGAAGCGTAAAGAATGTACTGAAAAATCGGTGAGAGTGAACATTAACTAATTCTAGCAGGTAATCTATTCAAGAAAGTGAACCTAGAGGCTCCCATATCAGGAATAATGTTAAGATGTTAATTGTAGCTGACAGCATCATCAAGAAAGTGACTTTACGGGCTACCATAGAAGTCTGCGATAGCTGTTATGCTGATATATGTTCGAAAATGATGTAGCAGCCTGTAAGATGGCATGAACATGAGTACTGAAGGTTTTATGGACGAAATAGTAAATTATAATGATAATTTATAATTTGAAAAATGGAAGAATTGGTAGTAAAATTGTGTCAAACATGGAAAAAGTGGATGGAGGACGCCATTTTGAATCGAGTTTGGTGAAAAGTTGCAGCTTTTGTTTATTGATTCTGAAATTCCAGAATGTAAATAAATTTAGGTGAGTTAGTAAGAAATCGTTAAGCGCAAACTCAGTATTCTGTTATTGTGTAATCTTTTGATAGGGAGTGCTTCTTATTTTGCTTATGACACCTAAGTTATAAGTAGTATGTTTGGATGATTTAAAAATGAAATAATAATCAGTGTTTCGAATATTAGTTACTTCTTTCATATTATTTACAGTGTGTAAGAGTTGCGTCGTAGGAGTAAAATATTAGGGAGAGTCAGACATAGGGGTCTAATAATAGTATTTAAGGATGATATTAAATGAAAGTTTCTTGAAACACACTCGAGTGAAGTAGGTGAATAAAGTGGTGAGTTTCGTAGTGTATGATAAATTTGTTGTTTTTTTTGCTAGTGTTGTCAAAGTTACAGGAGAAAAACCAGTCTACTTTATATAGAATATATATATATATATATTTATATATTCGTATGTAAAATATTACTTCCTAAACTAATTAACTGATCATTAGGAATTTTGGAATATAGTTGCTAGGTGTAAGTGGTTGTAATATGGGTTATATTTAGTTTAATTTAGTTTCATGCAAAGGAGGTGAAAACACTTTATAAAATTCAGCTCCCTTAGATTTTTACTGAAATGTTAATAGGTATTAAACATCAATTAATAAATATTACACAAATTTCAGTTCCTTTGGAGTATTTTAAAGTGTTTTTAGAGGCATAATATGGGTACAGCCATCCATTTGAAAATTGAAGAATCAGATTTGCATTAAATTTGATCCATAGTCATAAGACACTGATTAAGCAAGACTCCTTGAATTTCAATTTCTTCTTGAGATGCCTCAAGTTTATGCCTTAAATTTTAGACATTTTAACAGATTTTGATTAAAATTCGACAAAGGATTCTAGACATAAGTTTTATTAGCATTACATCTTGATTTTAATATTTGTAATGGGACATAAAAGTGGTGCAAAACTTCTGTTTGGGGAATTAATTATCTCTCTCTCGTATGTATATATATACATATATATATATATATATATACACACACACACACACACACAACACGTGTTATTGACTTGCAATGTTCATTACATACACAAAGAAATAACATAATGCAATGTTTAATTTGCATAACGATTTTAAAACGAGCATTTTAATAAATAATTGGACAGCATTGATTCATAATCTTATTTTGTTTTTCTTCATGCATATCAGTTCCAATCTACTTGTAACTCCCTACCACAAGGATTATATAAGTCATATGAAGAAATATTTTATTTTTAATTTTTGGCCATTTCTTATTTTAACAAATAATCGCATTTCAACTTTTAAGATGAAAAGAAATGTATATTGTACATCTGCACATAATTGTGTGCAATCACATAAAATATATAAGATAAAAATATGGATGAAATTCATCAGATAGACCCCAAAAATGTCCTTGTACGTTTGTTCTTTTACCATTATTTCTCAATTCTATCGCTTTATAGCTTTAACTTTATAAAACACGTATCCATTTAAAATAAATCTTTTAGACTTATGTGAGATTCAAACACGGGTATTCACATCATAAAATCTACTGCCTTAATAATGTGTACTCTGCCTATTGCTTTTTTATCAACCAATCACGTTTCTATTTGCGTACAGACAAACTTAAAAAATATCGTAACTTTTTAGTAGTATATAGATTAGTTAATTTGTTCTAAAAAAATATTACTATATTAGAAAAAAAATAAATTGTGAGATAGATTTAGTTTTTGAAATATTTCTTGTCAATAAATTACCAGTGCGAGGAGAGATATTAAAAAAAAAAAAGGTGTTCTGTAATTAGAAATCATAATTTTGAAAGTCTCAATTAAATAACCGCATCATCCTTCTTCTCTAGTAAAGTAGTAAAACCTAAGGATTCTAATCTATTTTTATGAAGATATGTTATTCCTTGCATTAGTTTTTGTCTTTTGTACGCTTTTTAAATTTAATAATATATTGTGTTTACCATGTCTAGCTACTGGTGACCTTTCCTGGAATTCGGGCTCGAAGCAAAATGTAGTATCTGTTTTGTCATCAGCAGCCAGGAGGAGGAGAAACCCTTGACTGAGGTAAATTCTAATTTTGTCCAGAGGGCTTTTTTGGGGGACGGGGGAGGGTGGGGGGATATCCCCCCCCCCTCCCAAAAAAAAACACCATGTCTTTAACTTTGCCCTCGTAGGGGAGGGGCAAGTAAATAGGAACTTCTTCACCATCAGTTATTTTTTTTATTAACGTGCAGGTTGAGGGTTATCCACATTCATGGGGCCCCGTTCATGTAGCTGGCTAGCTGCACGCATGGCAGATCGCACTCCATACCTCTAAGAAACTATATTATGAGGATTAACTGCAGAAAAAGTTCCATGCTATGTGATATCTCCGCAGCATTTCTTTCCACGGCAACTTAGGTCAGCCTCTCCCTTGCCTACTGGAGACTTCCTAATCTCAAGCTACCTTTATTGGTCCCAAACTAGTGTTCTATGTGTCCATACCAACAATGCCTTTTTTCTCTATTAATGACATTAATGTCCATGAGGCCAAGCTGTTCTAGCTGATCTTGCGACTGTTGCCACATCTTCTAGCTTCACATTCCAAATCTGTGCTTGAAAAAAAAAAAACCCCAAAAAACTGTGTCCGATGAAGAGCACATACATTCGCTAGTATTTTCAGAGTTTCAAACAGAGATGGTTTGTATTTATGTCTTCAACTCCGCCCCCCCCCCCTCATTCCTTCACCTCAAAATAGTTTTATCATGTTTTGGAACCAGATTCTGGCTGTCATCACTTATCTTTCACAAGAACAGCAAGGAATCACGAAGAACAAGAATACGTTAACTGTCATCGAGTCGTTTCTTGCTGATGAGACAAAATGGTACAAAAACATGAAACAGCTTTTTTGGGGGTAAAACGAGCAACGCCCCAACCCCCCTAAAAAATACATTTTTCTTTGTTTTTGTTTTTTTTCTTTTCTGACAGTTTTAAGATTTTTGTCTGCGATACATGAATACACTGAAACATTTCTCAAACATCTTTGACAGATAGCAGACTCTATATTAACAAGTCTACGGCAGATGAATGCCGATTTGTTCTCTTCTTGCGACAATATATTCTCCATTTTACAACATATCAACGATTTCGGCAGTTATTTAATGCCGGACCAACATACCGGATTAAAAATAAGCTCTTATTTTACCTAAAACTGGGGTGGGTAAGATTGCAGGTTCATACCTTTCCCCAAAGTATTAGTGTCTGATTTCATAAACTGTGACAGTATCAATTTGAGCAATAATGAACACCTGGTGTTAGAAATTGAATGAAGAATTTGAATTAAAAAGAAAACAAAAAAACTTGCACAATAAATCTTAACATAATGATCTCATTTCACTGTCTATCTCATTATAATAAAGAAATAACTGACAATACAATTTTGGGGTATTTTTAACAAGAGCCAACAAAACAAAAATGGAGGTTTTATTTACTCCTCCCCAGGAGTTAGGCACAAGGCCAGTTTTTATCTTACTCCCACAAGTAAGATGTGACCCAAGGTCGGGTCGAGAAAGTGGGGTTTTAAAAGCCAGCGCTCGAGAGGTGAGCACTCTGGCCATTTAAAAATTGCCTGGGCAGCCCCGTCGGCATTCCCCGGTAGGGGCGCCTCAGACAGTAAGCAATAAACTTACTCCTCCCCAAAGAGGGGAGGCAAAGCCTGGGAGGGTGGACCTCCTAGAACTGCACAGGACAGGCGTGCAGTATCCATCGGAACAGATACTACACTTTGATCTTAGCCAAAAGGGTTACTCTTCTCCCTACCTAGTTTTTTTGTGCTTTACCTAATTTTAAAGCGTTTTTTTACTTAAATATAAAAATAGTGTCACATCTGTTAAATTAGAACAAAAAGAAAAATGGCGATTCAATGACAGCCCCGATAATCGCTCAAAAATCGAAAATTAAACAAAATCACAGCTAATAACTCATCAATCAATCAAAGATGTAATGTTCAACCGAACTGTATATTTTTTATTATCAGTATTTTTATTGGATTTTCAATTTTTGTTTAGCTATTATCGAGGTTCCGCGTAGCTGTCATTAAGATGTCATTTTTTTTGTTCTAACTCAACAACTTGACACTATTTTTGTGTTAAAGTAAAAAACGCTTTAAAATTAGTAAAAACACAAAATAAACTTATCCAAGTAGGTAGAATTGTAACTTATCTTGCCTTTGGTAACATTTATTTGTTGTGTATTTGTTTAGTTCACCCCTAATTTGTTTTGTTGGTTCTTGTTAAAAATGCCCCCACTTTTTGGTGGTATTCACCCAGCATCGGGCATTCTACCTTCCGCTGAAAGTTTATGAGGAATACAAATTCACATGTGGTCCCCAGTCAGGATGTATATCCTAGTATTTCCAAATGGTCACCCATATTGTACTGGCTAGGCTCAGCATTGCTTAACTCCGATGATCTAACCTGAACTGTTGTCTCAACTCGATTATGCAATATCATCTCACTACGCCAGCTATTTCATCAAAAGCTGAGAAGGGCTGTTCATAGCAAACCGGTGTCTCTGCATTTCCCCGAGAAAGTAGAGGCCCCAACCTTAAGTTATTAAATTATTTCCTGTTTATGGATGTCCAGCGCGAACACAGAGCTCAGGATATTAATGTAAAACAGCAATTGGAAAAGAAGAAAAGAAAAAAAACTAAATTTTAAATTTGCAAATCGCATAAACTTATTTCATTGGCTAAAAACTAATTTCTAGTAATTAATCGTTTTGGAATGATTGTTCGTAATTTATGTATAGAATAAAAAAACGTCAATCCAACGTAAATATAAGTAAAACTTACTTTCATAAATCTATTTTTATATTAAAGGTGTGTTACTCATGTTTGTTTCTCTAATACTTTTTTGCCTCTATATGTTAATCATAATAAAATATTCCTATTTTGTGATATAACTATGCTAAAAAAAAACTTCTATTTTAAGTCATCTAACAACTGATATCTGAGCATTCTCTCATCAATTTTATCACTAACTGCTTTCGTTTTTACCCCCTCCACTTCCCTTTAATGTTTACAAATATAACATGTTAGATATTTATTTTTGCAAAAGTCAAGGGAAATAACTCATTACATGATTACTTCTCTTTAATGGATAAGAATATTTGGTGAATAAGCGAAAATGTATCCATTCTAAAAGATTTCTTAGCTGCAATAAGTATCTTCAGGAAAAAAACTACTGCAAAATAAAATATATTCATGTTAATAACATAGTGAAAAGAAAATGAACACAAAATAGGCTAGTCTGAATTAAGTATCGATATGTCAGCTGGATTGCTAATTGGGTCTGACTTTGAAAATCCGGCAAGATATCTTAGATATATATACACACACATTACCACCACCACCACCACCACCCATATTTGTAATATTAAATATGTAATTGTTTAACTTTGACATTGGTTGATAGTGTTTTTAAAGAATTATTAAGTCCCAGAATTGTACAAAGTAATAATACATTGTGATGTCATAATATCCCCTCTCACCTACAAAATAGTTATTCAAAAGAGTTCAACATTGCAGTTTTTAATTATTTTAACTCTTAAGTTTTGTAAGAATTATCAGAACCATTCCATAAAAAGAGACTCGAAAAGTATACCATGATTTAGTATCATTTCATCTGTATAACAATGTGCTTCTTCCTTCATTAGTATCATCATTATCACGTGTCACTATTTGAAATCAGGAAATCACCCAGATCTAAACAAATATTTAAGATTCATCTTGTGTCGCTAATTGGCACAACAAGGATTTTAGCAGGAAAAAACAACTTTTCTAAAATTAATCTTCTCAGATTTTAAATTTGTGGATACATATGATGTTATGTCAAATAGAAGTGTTACGGAAATGCTAATAATTCTATGAACGACATTTCAATGTCAGTGTTAATTTTAAGAAAATGTGTTCTTCATATTATTTGCATCAAATAGTTTAAGTGATTTTTTAAGCTTTGTTTTCAACAGAGTTGCAGAGTCGGAAGGTATAAGGTCCGACTCTTAGAATTCCAAAACACCCGACTCCTTAGAATTCCAAAACACCCGACTCCTTAGAATTCCAAAACCCCCGACTGACTCCTAATTTTAAATTTTCCAATATTCAGTAACAATCGAAGTCTGATTAAAAAAACTGACTGACTTCTAGTATTCTTATAAGTCTGACTTCGACTTCTTCCAAAACCTGACTCCCCCAACTCCACAACCCTGATTTCCAAACATCATATTTTAGGAAGTTTATATTTGTTTGTTTTAAAAACATCTTTATTAACTGTTACATTACAACAGAAAAAAACTTTTTAAAATTTAATTTCAAATAATACCCAGCAATTTACATGGATCAAGTTAGCTGATAATATTGTCAGATACTGATACTGTATAAAAATCACGCTCGAAAAATAATTTCTGAAACTTGTGTGAACTGACAAGAAGTTTTAGAAAAGAAAGAAATTGAAACCTGCACCGATGTTTAGTTGCAACACATTAATCTTGCTTGTCCCCATCCCACCCGCTTTCCTATGACAAGAAATGTCACTGCCAGCAACCTCAGAAATTTTATGGTTAACTGCCGATTCAACCAGAATGCCACTATGGTAATTCTTAAAGCAAGGCGCCAAAATATGGTAATCAGTAGCAGCTGCAGAGCCGACGATACAAGTTGTCCATCCTCAAAGACATGTTGGTAGCGCTAAACGTGCACCAGACTGCTGACCACATAATTGGCCCATCTGTCTTGACAGGTGTAAAAGACATACCCCACAAAAAATGTTTTTTGGCGTTAAGTTAAATTGAATTAGGTGAAGGAGAGAGAGCTTATGTGTGTGTGTGTGTGTGTGTGGGGGGGGGGGGAGAAACAAGCATAGTAATGTAGATAGTTTTTTTAAAGAAGTCGGGGGGGGGGGGGAAGCTATGAACAACAAAGTCTGCTAACCTCAGCAGGTTGATGCCGCATGCCAGAAAAAATAAAACTTGGGTTCAAATCTTTATTATTCTTATACGGAAACCTTATATATTTATTGAAAACTCATTTTCGAAACAACAGGGAGAAAGTAATTACAAGAACAAGTTGAGAAGGGGGGAGGTTGTTAAGACTAATCAATGGAAAATATTTTTTTGAAATAATATTGACTGATTTCATGGTTATAGTATAAAGAACAGATTGCATGAATACGATTGGGAGCTTTCAAATTATTCTTTTTGGAAGAATCTGAACTTTCTGGAAGTTCATATTTACTTGCCTCCCAATGTGGGCAGAGTTAGATACAAGGTCGTTTTTTTTTTTACGTGGGAAAAATCCAGCTCCCAAAAGGGGTACTCTAGATTGGAACAAGAATAAAAATTCCCTCAGTCTAGAAGGATTTCTCCTTCACTGATCGAGAGCAAAAATATGAAGTGTAGTATCAGAACAGATACTACACTTTGCATTATTTATTTGTACAAAATATAAAAAATTACATTCGGAACAAATTAGGCACAAGGCCATCAAAAGTGTTGAGCATTTAATATTCTTGGTCATCCTTAGTCTAAAGTGATAAAAAGGTCTATCCTACTCTTAACTAGATTCATCTCAGTCAGCACAATACCACATTTACATTAGGAGCCGTCCTACTTAAGATATCTCCAAATTAATTGGAAATTTTATTGTTCATAAATATGCATATGTATGATGATTTTATTGGAACAAAAAACAAAACATTTGGTTAGCAAGACCCTTTCTAATAAATAGACCGCTCACTGTTTTCCAGTTTGTTCAGAACCGAAAACAAGCAGGTCAATTTCTAAATGGAAGTGGAATATAAGTGGTAGAAAAAGAAAACGAGGGGGATAGAATTGGGAGAGTGGATGTGGTTCTTCCGTGATAAATGCAAATTGGGAGAGGCAGAGGACAAAAAATTGAAAGTGGTGGTTGAGGGAGGAGCATCTTGGAGGATTTCTATTACCAGATACTACACTTTGCGTCTAGCCAAAAGGTCAAGGAAAGTCGTTATACCAATGGGTTACAAAAATCTAATTAGAAATCAGAAAGAAATATAAGGTAATATCTTTTTATTACTATTTATATACGACTGTGTGTTCATGCAAAAATGACCACAGCCTTTTTTGCATTGCTTTCATAATTAAAGTCACATAGAAAAAAAGTTGTCTTTTTGTTTGTAAGCAATACTAATACTTCAATCAATTGTTATTGATTGATGCTAGCATTTGCTTGAATATATACTGAAGTACCTCCCTTTAAATGTTACATGCAAAGAAAATGCTATAATTACATTTGTGTGTGTGTGATCTACTTGGAGGATGATAATCTTATAGAATGTATAGGTAAAACATGAAAATAGGGGGAAAAAAATCATTCATTTGCATCTTTGATTAAGCCTGTACATAGGGTGAAATACTGAAACCACTTTCTTCGAAGTAAGAACTGTGAGAAATCGGAGATATAGAAAAATTAAATTAGAATTCAAAACTCCAATAAGTAGGTTAGACACACAGTCGTGTTTGAGGTCATGTGACCAATGTCTGAAAAAAAAAACAAAAAAAAACGCAGGTCACATGACCAATTCAAAATTAAAAAGTGTGCAGTAACCAATAGAAACATCTTCAACCTTATTCAACAGGCATATTAGTTTCTGTGAGATGACTAAGACAAGAAAACTCACTCTTGAACGAGAAATAGGCCTTGCATTCAAACCACTCCAGTTCCAGTGAGATTGTTTACGACAGTAACCCAGTGAATTTTTTATTCTATTAAAGATAACTGATAACTATTTCTTCTTCAATCTCGCAGGATCAAATAAACAAAAAACACCTCGTTTCGAAATTTTTTAGCTTAGGATTGAAAATTTGTATAATTTGGATTATTCGGACTACTGTTCTCATCTTGGATGTTATTCTCACAACATTTCAGCTGATGTAAGTGCTAAGTAATAATTAATTCTTCTGGAATTTGATGGTTCAATCCTCTTTGCGGACGATATTAAGAATACAAGGTAAATGATGAGTTCGAATGGATAAACAATCCGATAAAAAATTGTGTATAGGCGATAAAAATGGTTTTATGTTTTTGTTTATTTAAACAATATTTAATGAGGAACCATTTTGACTTAGAATCTATTTAGTATAACACATTTAATATGAAGAAAAACACGTTTGAAATGTGTAAATATCCTACAAGAACTGATTTTCACAAAATAGAATCTTACTGGATGCTGCCATGTTGTTTTTTGTATTTCTCAAGACGAAAAAGTATAAAACATCTTTTTTTCCTTATTACTATGTAATACTAAATTGACTAACTTCAAAAGGTTCTTAATGTCATACTCTTTAATATATATATATATATATATATATATATATATTATTGCCTATGAGGAAACTATTTAACGATTCAAACTCATCATTCACTGAATACAATTACAAATTACTGAAGACTTGTTGAACAAGAACAAGCTACCCCCCCTCCCGTGGATTAAATAACGGTTTCCGTTTGAAATTCCATATAAATTCACAAGTTCGACAAGACACACCTGAAGAAGGTCAGAGGTTACATCGGTCGAAACGTTGTGAAAATAACATCCAAGATGAGAACAGTAGTTCAAATAATACAAATAGTCCAAAACCTCTTTCTACCTCAAGCTTTCGCTAAAACAAAACGATTCTATTATTATAGATCAACGAGAGACTTCCTTCTATGTGTCTTTGCTTGTTTCCCTCTACTCTATTCTTATTTCCATGTTAGGTGCTCGACTGAGCTTCAATCTTTGGTGTCTTCCTTGTCAGACATTCACAGCAAGACCTTGCCTTTCTGCCACAATTAAAAAAAAAAAACTTTCTTTTCTCATTAAATGTACCTAGCATTGGGCAGAATTTCCATTGGACATAGCTTATTTGAAAAGGCTTCCCACCTATGGAATACATTACCGAAGGACTGCTTCTCTGTGGATTACAACTAGGTCATTTTCAAATCCAATGTCGAAAAATTCTTGTCATAAACCACCCTATAATAAGTAATCAAACATAGTTCAAAGCATTGATCAATGTTAGTACTCCCATAATGTTCTTCATCTTTCGGCTGGCAATCATTTCCGTCTCATTAACATTTATCCTTGAGTGATTCTTGGCCTTGATAAATTGTGACCCCCCCTTCTCCAGTACTAAAAAAACAAAATCTTTTAACACTCCACATGCTTTTATATTCACTGAATAAATTGTGCATTATCGTTCTCTTAGAAATACTTATAGTTGATCCTCCATTTTGTACCCTGGGTTTAGCAGATATTTTTTTTTTAACATTAAATACTTTGATTATAATAACTACGGTCCCACAAAACAATGTATCTGAGGGTATTTCGCCATACAGCAGTGGCCAACATTACAAATGGATTTTAGGAGAGAAATGAAACGAGCCAATAATCTTGTGTTCGTTAAGTGGAAAAAGATTCCAGACATGAATAAACAGTGCATTTTTCTTGCAGAACATAGATGAAGAACTGTTCAGAGTCAGGCAGGAATTACAGACCAAACCAAGAATTGTGTTCCTGTCTTTGCTTCTTTCGGCACACTGCCGATGCCCTCTGACTAATTTACAGATTCTTGTCATAAACATGAAACACTTATGTATATAGAGAAATATGGAATTCTACAAGAGAAGGTAAGATGCTTGTGGCACCAATGATTGGCACTGTTTCAAAATAGAGTTGCTCAAAGAATAGCTTTCAATTTTCTTCGAGAAAACAGCAAACATTGTTCAGATGTGTCACTTCAACAAATGCATTATGTACCGAAATCATTTGAAATAAGAGTTAAAAAGCTTAGAGGGAATTGTGATGTAGATAGTAACAGTTAAAGTCACAGACACATAATCTCCATTATAATAAGATATATCTATTACTAATGGATTTTGGCACCTGTCTGCAGCAGCACTTTACTATTACTATAGTCTAATAATGCACACTTCATGTGTGGGAAAGTAGTGTAATATATGTCTGTTCATCATGATGCCATCCTCCCAGGCATTACCTCCTCCTTTTGTATGTGTGTTTGTGGAAAGGAAGGGGGTAGTATCTGTACTATGGTAAGGATACTATCCTCTCGGGGATTACCTTTTTCTTTGGGGGGAGGTAGTGTAGTATCTATTGCTGTCATGAGACCATCCTGCCAGACATTACCTCCTCCTAAAATCAAGTGTAATGTTAGATCTGTGGAACGATTTGTATCATATATATATATATATATATATATATATATATATATATATATATATATATATGAATGACTATATAAGCCCCCTCCCCCTTTTCGGATTGAACTGTTGGATGATGTCTCCTGCTGCTTCTTAAGCATAATGCAAAGCTCTTTGAAAATAAACAAATTGAGCACGGTGGAAGTGGACAGTTTATATAAATGTTTCTATAAATATACATTGTAGATACCATTTATAAGCGCTTCTC
Organism: Sepiola atlantica; assembly: GCA_963556195.1. NCBI lineage: Eukaryota > Metazoa > Mollusca > Cephalopoda > Sepiida > Sepiolidae > Sepiola > Sepiola atlantica. The sequence goes on along the minus strand of OY744515.1, from coordinate 98,431,693 downwards.
CCACTGGCCTAATGGGTAGAGCTGACGACTATCAACTCGGTGGTTGAAGGTTCATTACTCGGCTAGGGAGAGGTGCTAGTCTAGCCACAATGAAGAGCTGTGATACAGCAAAACAGTCTATCTGTGGATGACTAATATATACATATATATGTATGTATGTATATAGAGACCAGAGAAAATGAAAAGAATTAAAGGATAGTTATATGATGTGGAAGCTACGGATGGAAATAATCACCTGAAGCAACCTAACAACGATGCTGGGGATTTCTAGACGTGCAAACCTAAGTAAAATATATGAATGGAAAGAACAAGTCTGTTAACACCCCCAACAAGCGCACACATAGAAACAAACAAAACAAAAACAAAAAAACAGAAAGAAAAAGAAAAACCTCTCAGCGTTTATAATTAAACTATGTCAATTCCACAGTGAGCTGCCAGACACCCTAATAAATAGATAGAATTTGACAGATGGCTAAATACATACAGGAGGGGGGGGGGGGCTCGTCATGAGATGTAAGTCCCAATTATCTTAATAGAGATATAAGTTCATTAGGACGGTTGTGAATTGCAAAGAAAATCTATGTGATGCGATGAGAAAATGGTGTTCGACTCTTGGGATTTGAACTGCAGTCCACAATTCTGCCGCAATTCTTCATAGCTGACTCTCGGATTTCAAATGCAGTGGAAAAACAGGAAAAGCACTGGGTTATGCTTGCTAGAGATCTTTTCTGGCAAGTCTCCAAGTTTTGGTCTGTCTTTGAGGTAAAAACCAAAGTAATACCTATAGCGGACCTGGAAGCGGGCATGTGGGAACCTCGATTCTAATTACTCAGTTCTCGTTAATTGGAATTTAAGTCATCACACTAACAAGTCACTTTCTAAAAATGTTACCATCTATTGAAATGTAGGTCCCCATATGCACACTCTAGCCGCATCACTGCCAGGTTTGTTATAGGTATCGCCTTGATTTTTTTTTATTTTTTTTATTTTTTTTAAATAAAAACCAAGCCTGAATAATATTCAGCAATTAGTTAATTAACAATACCAATTATTATTACTACCCTAATCATTCACTTATGCTCATGAACATTTTAAAAGAACACAACCTCTTTTACCATTAAATAATGAAATGTGCAAAATTATCCCTTAATCGACCAGCAATTAGGAACCTTTTAAGATGATATTATACAGGGTGGGCCAAAATAAGGGTCCTATCTTTAAATTTGAATAACTTGAATTTGAATAACTTCCACAAAATAAAAGTTAAACTCACCAAACTTTATGTGTGTGTAGACTGACCCTTCCGAGATTTTTTGAAATAAACAAAACAAATTTTAGCCGAAAAACACTTCTTAAAACTTACAAAAACTAAAGTATTGTTTTTTACACTGTTTTGAGTTTTTTAAGCAAAAATAATGTTTTCTAAATGAGGGTACGTTCCTTAGGGCTAATACGGCTCATGCTTGCTTCGGAAGGGGTCCTTTACTTATTCTAAAAAAAAAAAAAAAAAAAAAAAAAAAATCAAAAAAAAAATCAATAAATAAAAAAGTTATGAATTTTTAAAAATAGGACCCTTATTTTTGCGCACCCTGTATATATATTCTGCGCGAGCGTCAACATTGTAGACGACAATGATACTTTCCCCGCCTCTCGGGTAAGTGTATCTTAATTTCAATTCCTGCCTGTGTCGATTTCTTGCGCCTGCATGGCCCTAAGCATTTGTATCATGATTCTAGACTGAATCTATGAACGCCGCTCGAACCTCTGCAACCGCCACTATGGCACTGATGAGGGTAAGAAACCCAAAACGATATCGTTTGTAAATGAAAAACACTTTAATATTTAAATAAATATATATATATATATATATATATATAAATCAATGTTTGTTTGCATTATAGAAATCGATATGTTAACAGAACATCCAAAAAAGTTTAAGTATGATTTAAATTTTTCACAGAATTTAAAAACATCATTGAAATTTTCCTTCGATTCCAACTGGGATCACTAGGGGCAATTATCGGTTAGGTCCATAAAATGACTGAAATATATTAGAACGTAAACAAAATCCACTTGTTTTAAATAGATTTTCTTCGTTTCATAAAACAAAAATAAAATTAAAACAAGGAATATGTAAGCGAAGAATGTATTTAAAACGGGTTTAACCATTTTCATATTTTTTATTGCTATTTTTAAGCCTTAAAATAATTAAATAAAGACAAAATAAGTAGTATTCGTTAAAAATATTTGCTGCTTTACAGCTGCAGGATTTTGTTTTTTTAGATAAAGTCATCGAATGCATCCATTTATTTCTTTAAGTAATACTTTCCTTGCGATCATTACATTAACAAATTGACTGTTACTGTTTAAATTAAATTCAAACAATTAGCAAGTTTTTATTGGGGGGGGGGGGGGCAGATAAATCCTTCGCATGTGTTTATGTGTGATAATATTGTTGAAGCACATCAATTTTCAAAAATGTTATTCTTAAAATAAATAGACTATTTCTTCACACTAAGCCTCATCAACCTGGCCTATGATCAGGGTGTAGTATCTGTTCTGTCAAGAGAAGAAGAGATTCTTCTGGACTGAGGCAAATTTTATTTTTGTCCCATCTAGAGCATGCCTTTTGCGTGTGCTTGATATCCCCCACATAAAAAAATGATCTTGTGTCTAAGTTTGCCCTCGTGGGGAGAGGGACTATAAGAAAAAAAAGATAAATATGACCCTACTGCATCAATCTACACACATAGGGATCATTCTGACAAAATTTCCAACTTATAGCAAAAAAATAGTATGCAAATACAGAAACAGACAGACACGAGTCTCTCATACTATTATAGATGTATTTGTTGTATCATTTTAGTAGAGATATTGTATCTTAACCCAATATTTGTATGAAAATGGCCTCCATAAAAGATGGACATTTTCGTTTTTTAACAATGATTAATGAAATCAACTTCGAATGAATATTACGAGAACAAGATGTTGATCATGATAAGTAGATATCAATCTGTAAGCAAAAAAAAAAACAGAGGCTAATCGCAAGTCTTACCATTAGAGGAATTTTCTTAGCCAAAAATGGTAAAAAAGCTATCTTAAATTCAGATATTAAGGAACAATCGATGCCAATCTACAGTTCTGATTTCGGCCTTTTTCCGATATTGATCAAATCAAAAGACGACTATGATGCCAGATTGGTGGCTAGGATTAACATAGAACTACCAATCATAGAACAACAAGAACTGGTCCATATTTAAGATACATCGATTCAGTGATGAGAATGCGGTCAGACTTTAGTGTAATGGGCCGAACTGTGGACGTACGGACCGTATCCTTTTTAGAGATATGTGGACTAATTTAAAATGTTAATGCGAGTCAAAACTTAAGCGTGACAGACCAATGTTAATGCGAGTCAAAACTTAAGCGTGACAGACCAATGTTAATGCGAGTCAAAACTTAAGCGTGACAGACCAATGTTAATGCGAGTCAAAACTTAAGCGTGACAGACCAATGTTAATGCGAGTCAAAACTTAAGCGTGACAGACCAATGTTAATGCGAGTCAAAACTTAAGCGTGACAGACCAATGTTAATGCGAGTCAAAACTTAAGCGTGACAGACTAATGTTAATGCGAGTCAAAACTTAAGCGTAACAGACCAATGATAATGCTAGTCAAAACTTAAATGAGTGAGAGAAAGAGAAATGCTATTTCTAACTGAAGCATGACAGACCGAGTGACAGCCTCAGATAGAGATGCGCTGATGCATCTAAAATAAATATTCTATGGAGACGTAGATGTATCTCTATTTCTACTCCAAGAATGTTTTATGCCCCCAAAGGCTTGGAATCACATTGGAGACTTTCAAGTTCTGCCATAATGATAAATTGCTGCCAAAAAGAAGATTCAAAATGGGATTTCCTAACCATTGTGTTCATGATTATACTAAAGATGGCAGCATTTTAAAAAATTGCAGCATTATAATCTAGAGAAGATGAAATGTTATCGACTGGACAGTAGTCTGTGTGTTCCTGTCTAAGTAAGAGGAATAAAAAGAGGTAAAGTGTGGGAGAAAGTGTGTATATAATATATATATATATTACACTAAAATTCAGTTAATCAACGTTTGTTTGCATAGGGTTTTTTTCCTATATGTTTTAATCACAGAAAATACATGTTTAAATATTCCTTGGTTTATGCTTGGGGTTATGTTGTTGTTTCTAAATTCAACTAATTTGTTCTAATTAATTTGCAATTTACTTACTAAGTCACCTAACTCCTAAGTTACAGTCTACTACTCTCCCCCTCTCTATTGTTTGATCCCCCCCTCACTTATATTTTATACAGTGTCGATTCTCTCTCTCTCTCTCTCTCTCTCTCTGTTTATTAAAAGTCAAAAGTAATAACTATAAAACAGGTTAGATTTGGAATAATCCATTATAAACAATAGTGAATATCACCGCATGTATCAATAGTATTTGATCCATAGCTAGAGAGAGAGAGAATGAACAGAAAATCATTTAAAATTTTGTTTTTAAGAATTTAACTGGCTTAAACTCTTTTTTTCCCCAATTTAAACAAACCTGAGCTCAATGAGTAACCCAGCAGGTCAAATTTTTATTTAGTGTATATATACGCATATATATATATATATATATATATGATGGTTACAAACTCATGTTCGAGCATTGTTTTTGACTATTTGCCACTGTGTCAGATACTCTTCTTAATGATGGTTGAAGGGAACATGCACACGCGTGCACACACGAAAGATAAATACACACCACAAAGTTCATCTATCCAAAACACAGACACTCACTCGGACAAGGGTCAACAGGGCATAAAAACACAGAGTAGACAGACAAACATACACTTTATTGGATGTAAAAAACCCTTGTTTCTCAGAGAATCAGTAATGGCCTTAGAAGGAAATAAGTACACACACGCACATAGTAGGACTAACCCAAACACGCGCACGCACACACACAGGATGTTAAATAAAAGAATGAAGTTACTATTCTCAAATTAGTAAATGCCCAAAGACGAAAAACATGCCAGAAACATGCGTAGCTTTCAAACATCACATTTAATCAAATACGAAGAATGTAATTTGGAATTTTGCGGCAAAAATGTAATTAAAAAATTAAAAATGTTTATAGCCTCACTCCTTTATACATACACTTTTCTCTTGTACGACCTACAATATTTGTTGCTCCATTATACATACATACATTTTAAAACGTTCATTTCAGCTAGTTGTAGAGAGCACCGTTTTGTCGATTCTTTCCTGCCAGTTGTTGTGAGGAGTGACAAATTGGAGAGTTCTTCATGTTCCTCTGATTCGTTACTTCCAATAATCATAAACCTTTAAGTCCTTTTCACAATGAATGTATTACCATAATAATAGCCCAGTCACCCAGCCGTTCCCAAATCAGGGATGAACGCATGCAAGGCATACACGGTGGAAACAATGCAATGGTGAACAAGAAACCATCACATTCTTCAAGATTTTGTTTACACTCCTCAGACTCGATGCAAGTGACTTTAAGAATACATAATACAAGGAAACAACTTTCAATAGTCAATGATTACTCATCAACAAGACTCAGATAAATATTTTTAAAATTGTAAAGAAAATTCGCGGCAGTGGAGAAATTTGAGTTGATGCAAATATACCATTTGTACATTAGTACAAAGGTAAAAAATATCAAAAATTCATATTTTGAACACCTGCCATTTTTTTTCTGTAGAGTGGTGGTGATTAATATGTACACTTTTCTTGGGTGGAGTGGTGGTGATGGAGACCTTCACTGTTTTTTCTGTGGAGTGGTGGTGGTGATGGAGACCTACACTGTTTTTTCTGTGGAGTGGTGATCATGGAAGCCTACACTGTTTTTTTTGTGGAGTGGTGATCATGGAAACCTATACTGTTTTTTTTCTGTGGAGTGGTGGTGATCATGGAAACCTACACTGTTTTTCTGTGGAGTGGTGATGGAGACCTACACTGTTTTTCTGTGGAGTGGTGATGGAGACCACTGTTTTTCTGTGGAGTGGTGATGGAGACCACTGTTTTTCTGTGGAGTGGTGATGGAGACCTACACTGTTGAGGAGTGGCAGTGATGGAGACTTACACTTTTTTTATAGATTAGTGGTAGTGGTGATGGAGATTTACCCTTTATTGTGGGGGATAGCGGTGGGAATCTACACTTTTGGAGAGGATCTATACTATTTTGAAGGAGGGAAAAGATCTTTACATAGAAGAATTAGGGAGAGCAATAATGCAAAACATCAACGAAGATTGCGGACTCGGTAGCACCCCCCTCCTGCGTTCTGCTGAGAGTTGTTGAGCAATAAAAGGTAGAAATATTCATGCAAATTGATTGCGCCGCCAACATGACAAATAGCCAAAATATTCTCTACACAGATCTCGTTCGCGTGATGCCACCCCGCTCAAACCAGCCACCAAACGAAAAGAATGGCCCAACTTAATCAAATGCTGTTACGTCTGTTTGATCAACAATTATCCAACCTGAAATATTCATATATGAGATCAGTAGGTTGTCTTTGGGGCAGTTTGAAAGGCAAAACTGACACTGGGAATCAAGAAGTCACTCAAGAGAAATGACAGTTAATTCTAATTCGTAAATTCATAATTCGGTGCACGTACAAGAGGGGTGTGTGGTGCCATGAGAACTCTGCTGGAAAATGGCACAACCGAAAGGCTTTGACACATTTGAATGCTTAAAGACCTCAAAGGAAAAGCATGAAGCAACGGACAATTATTGGTAAATTCACCACACCATATACACAATATCATCATCATATTTAGTTTAACACCGTTTTATATCCTGGCATGTGTTGGATGGCTTTTATGAATTGACTTCCAAACAAACCTTTCTCTGGCCAGGTCTTTATGTATCCCTCTTTCTCTCAAATCTATCATTATCACTTCCATGGTTTCTTTGGTCTTCCCCTGGATACTTGTAAGGAATGCTGGGTTTTTTATTCAGTTTAATAACAATATGATTGGATGGAGAGTGACTGTTCTACAAGGATAGGATGAAGCAACCATTGGGATGCATGAAAAAAAAATAGGAAAAGAACAAAGACCATCCAAATAGCATTTTATTGTTGTTGATAATGTTGATGTTCATGATGTTGATAATGTTGATGTTCATGATGTTGATAATGTTGATGTTCATGATGTTGATAATGATGATGTTCATGATGTTGATAATGTTGATGTTCATGATGTTGATAATGATGATGTTCATGATGTTGATAATGATGATGTTCATGATGTTGATAATGATGATGTTCATGATGTTGATAATGATGATGTTCATGATGTTGATAATGATGATGTTCATGATTTTGATGTTCACGATGTTGATAATGATGATGTTCACGATGTTGATAATGATGATGGTCATGATGTTGATAATGATGATGTTCATGATGTTGATAATGATGATGACGATCTGGGACAAAGATATTAAGAAATGAAAACTTGAAGATTCTGAAAGAGTTACTAAGTTTGTCCATTTTATCTGCTCTGGCAGGACTTATGTTGGATTCTGCTGGATTTGGTGGGTTGGCTGGATCGTTGTTAATTATAATTAACTGACAAAAAGACATTTGTATCCAAACGTCGTATCTTGTTTATTCAGGTACGATATTCGGATAAGAGAGAGTGAAAGCTTGGGCTTTACTCAAGTCTGAGCTTAGGAGAGACACTGTGTGTGGGTGTGTGTGTGTATGTGCGTGTGCGCGTGTGTGATGATATCTATATGGACATGTGCACCAATTTTAATCTGGATCTGATAAGAAATTGACGGCTAAAATTGTAATGGCAAGACAAGGAAGAGCAATATATGTTAGTGGCATATTAGTCCACTGCCTTTCTTTCTCTACTCATTTGACTTCTTGTTCCTTTTCTATCGTTTCTTTTTTCTTTAAAAAAAAAAATAAATAAATAAATAAAAAAAGCAACACTCACAGAAAAATTGAAACGGGGTGTACTTAGAACATTTGTTTACCACTACATTCGGAAAACCATGTCACATTAACAGATAATAATTAAAAAGTAAAATAACCTTGACCAATCAATGTTTTCCATACATTTTACTGAAACAAGTCCGGGAGCCTCAGGATTTAGATAAAATATATAAAAAAGAGATTGCTGACTAAGTGTTTTTTTTTTTCAGTTGACACCATGGTGCTGACACAACTGAATGCTAAGGAAAACGGAATTGTCAACCACTTGACGCAGCAAAATCCTAAAGACAACAGCGAGCTTTCGGATGAGATACCAACATAACCGCTTCAGAATGATGGAAACGACATAGCCGGATGTACATCCACACATGTTGAACATAAACTGTCATGAACAGTAGAATAAGACGATGACATGAGTCTTTAGTACAAAATAAAAATGAAAAATATATGAATCCCAATTCATGTGTTTCGTTCCTCTTTTACTGCTACTCCGTTTTCTTTACTTCTAACATCCTTTAAAATCACTTGAAAAATAACATTTTTTTCTCTTTGAGGATATTGATTTATTAATACTATCAAGAGATCACATCTCTGTCCGAGAAGATAAATGACCCTAAGTGAGTGTTTTGCCAGCACATAACTTCCATGGCCAACCGTATCAAGTGAAAGCAGACTGCAGCTGCTAGAAGAACATAGCCGCTTCGTGTGCTAATTTATTTGTTTCAAGTGCAAAATAAATTATACCCAGTCTCCGTGAACACCCCAGGGTACGAAAAAAAACATTAGCAAGATAATAAAGAGAATGTTGTTAGACAAATTTCACAGAAAGTGACAAATTGGTATCGTCATTTGTAATGAGGTGAAAGAAAAGGAGAGCAGATAGCGTGTTTATTATATATTTGAAACTGTCAGAATTTTTGACAAAGTGGTATTCGTATCAACAAGAAATTAACTGTAAAGCTCTTTAAAAAATAAGTGGAATACTATTATCATCATCATCATCATCAATTTTGCCTGCTGAAGGACAGTGTTATTTTTGCTCATTGTGCTTGACCAGCAAGAGTTAGAAATACAGATTTCTTTCATCGTGAATCGTAAATTTAAAACCTTGCATTTATTGAATAAATGCAGTAAATTTCATTAAAATTTTATAATCTTCTGATTTTTGGTGATCAAAAGAAGTTAACACATTTGTATGTTTACAAAGAACAGTTTTCTGACCCCCTCCCTCTCCCCCGATCATAGATTGGGTTGAGATCACTTGCACTGAGAAGTTTTGAAGAGAAAAAAAATTGACTGTAGAATTAACAACTTCTCGCTTGATTTAAATAATTCATCTTCAGAAGTGTTGTTACTTTGGTGATACCATTGGAGCACCGAGTGGAGCAGGGGCAGTTGTTAGTGTGATTGCAAGAATTAGGAGTGAATGGAGTGAGTTCAGGGAACTTCTGCCATTACTAACCAGCAGAGCGTTACCACTGTCGACAAAGGGAAGAGTCTATTAGGCATGTGTGACAGTGTGATGATGTAGGGATGTGAAACCTGGCAAGGGATGGCTGAGGACATGCATTGCATGAAGAGAAATAATATGAAACTGATATGATGGATGTGTAACATGAGTCTTAAAGACAGGTTTAGTTCTCATGACCTCAGAGGAAGATAAAATTTGCATAGTATAGGGAGATGTGTGCAAAAAAGTAGACTTCGATGGTATGACCACATTGTAATAATTGATGAGAGTTCTTGGGCTAGTAAATGTAGAACAGTTGAGGTAGCAGGTTCGGTTCACAGGGAAAATCCAAGGGAAACATGGGAGGAAGTAATAAAAATGGACCTGAGAGATAAATATTATAAAGAGCTGGCCAGAAATAGGTTAGTTTGGAAGTAAATTTTTTTAAGTCGTCCAACACATGCCAGCATACAAAATGGCCGTTAAACCGAATATGATGATGATTTTCCAACATTTTATTCTATCAATATGAATGTTGATACTAATTTGCGAGTGCATGACCATCTTGAAATTCATTCCTTATAACTGGATGACCACAAACTTGCTGAATATTTTATCATGTCGTCACAGAGTTGTAAAGCAAGCACAGGTGATGCAAGGAATTTGCTGTACTGGTACCCCTGAAATGAAAACACCCCTGATCCATCCGAATAGCTGCTAAATCCCACCCTTTAACTATAGAGGTCCCTAAATATCCAAAGAGTTTCTTTCCTATAAATACTTGCCTTTGGAATTCCGTACCTGTCCCTCCTCTTAACAGTACCAACATGCAGAAATTTAAATGTAATGTGAACAAAAATCTTGATGCCCAACTCCCCACACAGGTTGCCACCTCTATAAATCTGGCTCCTACCATAATAGCCTCATGTTTCAGTGGCAAACTGCTTTGTTTGGAGTGAATAAAAACAAAAAATTAAGAACTGATCGCCGGCAGTAAATCGAATATTGTGCAGCCAAAGAAGTAGACATAAAAAATAAATTACAAGAGATATAAAAAGAAGAGATATAAACGGATTTTCAAAGTCAACTGCAAATGAATGGAATAAATTGTATATAAAATGGATGTGTGACAAGATGAAAGTAAAAAGAAAAAGCCGATAGATGGGGGGGGGGATGTGAAAGGAAGGTGGTGAGAGAGTAGGGGGTAAGAAGTAGTCCCAAAGACACAGTCTAGTTTACATAATAGGTGGATACAGCACTAGCGAAATACCTTGGCAGTGGCGCGAGTCTTTTTCTATTCATTATTGACAGACATGAAGGGGGTCATTTTGTATAGAAAGGTTGCCATTTTGAATAAACGTCAGTCATATTGAATGAAGGTTACACAAGCCAGAAACTGTTTAAGATCCCAGACTGACTTAAAAGATGCCAAAACAAAAACAACAAAAAGGTTTTTTTTTTAAATGTTAAAAACATACAGAAAAGCAAGAAATTACAGGCTGACAATTTTTCCCCTCCTTGCCATAGATGAGTAGAAAAGGTTAAGAGAAGAAAAAATACAAAAGCTTTAACATGATGTTGGCACTTTAATAATAGGTTTGGCGAGAAAATGAGAGTATGTTGTCATTGCCGCTGTTGCCAGTATCACAAGTGTGATGAAGACATGGGCCGTCTTTAAAAAGAAGCAACATAGATAATACAGGGAACTAAGATGATAGCGACTAAGTACTTTTAAAGATGGGGGAACTTCACAAAAAACAAAATGGAAGATGATATTAAGAAACTATGGTATTATGTCAAAGAAAACGGAGAAAAAAATCTGGAAAATCTCTGGTATGTTTGTTCAATGCATTATATATATATATATATATATATATATATATATATATAGTAGGCTCCCCCTATTCGGAGGTTACGTTCCAGACACACCAGCGAAGAATAGATTTTGATAGCTCAAAGTTCACTAAAAATCAGGTTTTTGTACATTAGCATGCGTTTTTTGCATGAAAACCGACAAATTAGCAGAGATTAGCCCTTTTCTGCTTGCAAGTTGTTTGATTTTATTTTTAATATTTCAGTTTCGTATAAAATTCGCGAAAATTTGGAATACCAATGCTTTCATATGAATTAATATGAATCCTACAGAATAATTAGCTTTTTAATTATTTTTTTTTATCATATTGGCCTTGTTAGACTTATCATATTTATAAGTTCCACCAAATTCATGAAGAAAATGTTACATCAATTCTTATGCTGAAAGTCTGAGAATTTGTGAAACCGCAAATGGTGAGCCTGCGAATAGTGGGGGTTCACTGTGTGTGTGATATATATATATATATATATATATATATATATATATATATATATATATATATATATACATATATATATATATATATATAACTAGCAGAATCCGTGTCTCTGCATTGCCCGGGGGAAATAAAAAAGAATGATTTAACTTTTTCAATAATAATTAAAGTATCAAACTAACTTGTTATTTTCATTTATATTTTTGATTTCTTTCAAAAAATCCAATATATATTTATACATTATGTTATTTAAACATGTTTTCTCAGTCTAGAAGGATTTCTACTTCACTGACCGAGGACAAAAAAAAGATAAAGTTTAGTATACTAAACTTTAACAGCAACTCTATTTTAAAAAGTAAAAAAATAAAAAATAAACTATAACGGCAGAAATATTGTAAAATTTGCAAATATTTAAATCGCGGGCAGTGGCAAGCACAAAAAGTGCTACAAGTTAAAATCCATTTAGTATTATCTATTAAATCTGAAGAAAAACACTTTAAATGAGTAAATATGCTAGTGTTATCAGCTTATTTCCCAGATGACATGTTTCATTGGAAAAAAATATGATCAATACAAAAGAAAGGAAAGGAAACTGACCAAAAATGTAGATCATGTAAAAAGGATGGAGGGCATTCAGGGTGACTGGAACCAGGGTGTCAATTAGCACAATTATAAAAGAAACCCAGTTAATTTTTGTCAGATATGGATAATGTCACTGGTGACTTGAATCTCTAGATAATGAAATAGACGCCATTCATTCTAGAGATACCATGCTACTGATGGATGTGTTCACTACCAGTTTGACTATAGTGTAACACTAATTATTAAAGTTGCATGTCACCTGTTCCAGGACGATTCAGTATAATTAATACTTTTTAGTAACTATATAAAGAACGTATATTATCGAATAAGTAGCCAATAATTGTTTTTGTGGCTGTTCACTTTGTATAATGTATAAATAATTGAATTTTTAAATTAAATATCTATTCATCTACAGGACGTTGCAGCAAAAGCCGACACTTGACAAAAAATAAACGAAATACCAGGAGGTACTGAGGAGCGTGGTGGATCCATGGATGGATGAGATCGCCACCAGACGCTTCTACGTCTTCCAGCAGGCGTGTTTGCGCAACAATGTTCCTCCCCACTAGTCACCAAAATTATGGTCACACGATTGCAACTTTTTGGACTATTTCTTCTGGGGTGTGATCGAGGCCAAGACCAATAAGCATGCCCACAACATGGTAGACTCTTTAAAAGCTGCCATCATGGAGGCTTTCGCCTCTATGGACAAGGACATGGTCACCAAAGCATGCAACTCATTTCGCGCCCACCTTGAAATGGTTGTCTCTCTGCCGGCGGTTACATTGAAAAAATAATGTATGTAGCTGTTGCTAAATAAACTGTCGGGTCTCTGCATATACAACTTTTATTTTTATTGCTTATTTCGTTTTCTTTTTGCTAAGTGTTGAAGTTTGCTGCAACACCCTGTCCATTGGAATTCTTTGGATTACTGGTTTGTGTCCATGTGATTTCACGAAAATGTTCATCTCTTTTTAATGTAGTATAAATATAAAATAACAAAGTTTACTAATTATTAAATTGCTGTGAATATTAATAATAAACCATAATAGTTGACTTCAACCTTTTGGCTAGGATCAAAGTGTAGTATCTGTTATTCATCTTTTCTGTCCTCGGTCAGTGTAGGAGAAATCCTAACTGAGGCATTTTTATACCACCCCCAAATTCAGAGTGCTACATTTTCCCTACATTAAAAATCAACCTTGTGTTTAACTCTGCCCTCGTGGGGAGGCAAGTAAATAGGGACTTAACTTCAGCCTACAAACATTGATTCTAGACAGAATTTAGTTTCTATCTCACAAGTTTTGTTGTTGTTTGAAACTCAAATTATTCATTTAATTGTGACACCACTTACTATCACATGAACAGCTATCCCGCCTTAATCCTAGCCTTTGGGTTGGGATACCTAAACTGTTCTTGCTTAGGCTTGCCTCCTCTTTTATATAGACAAAAAATCTACATATATCTATATCTTTCATTTTTTAACCTCTTTGTAGCTCTGCTCCTCTCTTTATCACAATCTCACTTAATCCATCTCCCTTCTTACATTCCTCTCTCTCCCTCTCCACTTTCTTACATTCCTCTCTCTCCCTCTCCACTTTCATACATTTCTTTCTCTCTCTCTCTCTCCACTTTCATACATTTCTCTCTCTCTCTCCCTCTCCACTTTCATACATTCCTCTCTCTCTCTCTCCCTCTCCACTTTCATACATTCCTCTCTCTCTCTCTCTCTCCCTCTCCACTTTCATACATTCCTCTCTCTCTCTCCCTCTCCACTTTCATACATTTCTCTCTTTCCCTCTCCACTTTCTTACATTCCTCTCTCTCTCTCCCTCTCCACTTTCATACATTTCTCTCTCTCTCCCTCTCTCTCTCTCTCTCTCCACTTTCCTACATTTCTCTCTCTCTCTCCCTCTCCACTTTCCTACATTTCTCTCTCTCTCCCTCTCCGCTCTCCTACATTCCTCTCTCCCTCTCCGCTTTCCTACATTCCTCTCTCTCCCTCTTTAGCTCTCTCCACACCTCTCCCTTCCTTCCCTCCTTCGCTTTACACCCATATAAAAATAGAAAAACACATTTGTAAATCCCATGTGACATCACTAAAATAGGAAAAGTCACCAAAATATCCAATCAATAATAAAAAATCGATTTAAAATGCTGAAGAGTTTTCTGACTGATGGCATGCACTCTGTCTTTAAATAGGGTCATATTTCCCAAGACGTTCGATTATTGTTGTCAGACAGGAAGAAAACTGCAGAAATGTTGAAGAAACATTTAATAGACTCAAAGAAGCAGGGTGTTTTATGTCTGTGTTTAATGGTAGTGAGTGTTGGGTCCCAGGATTAGGAATAAATTGCAGCTATGGTTGGCTGAGACAGAAACGTTGCATAACATCTCTACAGAAAATTACTTTGCTTTAAGATCATGGTTATTGCTTTGCACATGTGAACACCGTAGTGGTGGGTGAATCCATTGAAATACAAAGATTGTGGCCCATGGGAGAAGGAGAAGGTTGTGCCCACGTCAGATGTAATCAGGAACATCCAGTATAGATCCTTTGAAAGATGCTACCAAAATGTCCAATGATGGGCTGTCATAAGTAAAGATGTTAAACCAATGATATGATTAATTTATATATATATATATATATATAAGTAATCCAACAAAAGATATAAGAGTCAACTAATATCTTATAATTAGTGAAACATCCGGATAAAAACTGGAGCTCAATATACTGGATAGAGCATTAATATCATAATATAAAATGAAATAATAAAATAAGGTGCCAATCAAATTTTATTAGAATTCAAAGTTCAAGCAAAGGAGGAGAAGAATTATCTTTGAAAACTCATGAGTTAAGGACGTTAAGATACTTTGCTTGAACTTAGAATTCTAATAAAATTTGATTGGCACTTTATTTTATTATTTCATATTATTATATATATATATATATATATATATATATATATATATATATATACACACACACACACAGATACATATTAGACTACCTGTTAGGTCACAACCATTAGATGTTCCACTTTGAGTTCATTAGAAAATTCATAAACTCTGATATATCTAGAGACGGCAATGCAAGTTAAACTAATTTCATTATTAACCCAAAAATTAAAAAACGGATTGCCCCCCACCCACCCAAAAAAAAGCATCAGCAAATTTTATTCCAACCAACATTAATGGATCAGAGATGATCCCATCAGCATCTGATAAAACCAAACTTTTTGCAAAGAATTTTGCATCGTTCCACCTTTTGTAATCAGGACCACCTACTTCCAGAATGTTCCCCTATGACTGAATATACTTTAAGAGACATCTATATATCTGTCCAGGATGTTGCCAAAGATATCAAAAACCTTGATGCTATCAAAACAACTGGTCCTAACAACATTCCAATCATTATATTTAACAAACTTCTGCCGGAACTTGCTCCTTTGCTTTCAAAGCTGTTCAATCGTTGCTTTAAAGAGAAATGCATTCCATCTTGGAGTATTTTGTTAATCTGCCCATTATTCAAAAATATTGGAGATCGATTTTTTTTCATCTCAGTACAGAGCAATCAGTCTCCATGCGTCATGAGTAAGTTGTTTGAATTTGTGATAAATCATGAAGTTGTCAATCACCCCAGCAAAAGTAATCTATTTAGGGACGAGCAATATGGATTTGTCCTGCAAGATTAACAGTTGATGTGCTGACTGTAATATCGCATAGGAAATACCCATTGAGTTTTGATCTCAGCTTGAAACACTTGTCTGTCTAGCCTCATTGTGATACAGCAAAACTATTTGTCTCTGGATGACATATATATATATATATATATATCCACTAAGTTGAAAGATTTAAGTGTCATAATGGTAAACTCGTGTTCAAATCCAGTCAAATTAGTCATTGGTCTTGAAACGAACAAAGCAAACCAGCTACCCACCTACCCCTGTCCCATTCACAGACAATTTAACAGGCTTTTCTCATCACTGATATAAAACCAAAACAACAATCCCAATAAGGACACTTCACCTCCACCCACACACAGTCAGAATTCCGAAAAGGATAACAAACTTAACGTGGTTGTAAAATAAGGCAAAGTTTGCTAAAAGGTTGTGTGCGCAGTTATCATCTGTTTCTCATTTTAGCAAGAGTTTCCGGGTTGTTTTTTTCTTTAACCATAAAAGTTATGGCACACTCCACTTAAAACAAAAACAAAACTCATCTCAACAATGATCTAAAATAATCCAATATGAATTCAGTAATTAAGACGAGTCTTAACAAATAAAAAAAATGAAAGCACTCAGTCTATAAGTGTATCAGGCCACCCATTGTTGATAAGCAAATTGCCATAAAATTCGTAGCTGTATCATCAGCAACTTTTTGTGGAACTTAAATGGCTCCTCGACAAGATAATCTAATTAAACTGTTTTTTTTCTGACATGAAATGCTTCAGAGTAAAGTGGAAGTCATATGGAATTGCTTAATGCGTTGAGAAAAAGGCTATCAGTTTTCTTTTTTTTTAAACAAAATCTACAACAAAGGCAAAACACAAATGTCCCTAAAAAGGTCACTTTGTTTGACTTATAGAGGAAACAAACAAGTGACCTTACCCAATATAGAAATGTCAATTTATATTAACTAGCGGGACTCTGAGGAAAGTCCATGGTGCATTCTATATCAATCTGTCTAATTTACTGTTAATAATAATATTCTTTTTGAAATAAAAGGTCTGTCAGGATCAATAGTATGAAAAAAAATGTCAGCTAAATATTCTTTAAATAAATAAACGAATGTGTATCTTTACTTACTTTAAATTGTAGCAATTTAATTCTTTTTAAAAACAATATTTTGTTTTCTAACTATAAAAATAATTACCAGATAAATGTTTAGAAAACCAATAAAACAAATGCCACTTTTTGAAATGTATTTATTTAAAATTGTACTGTTTTAGTCGACAGGACAACATAATTTTATTTTGGAAAAATTCATTTTAAAATTGGTAAAGTTGGAATTATTTCCCTTAGCGACATCAAATTAATCACCAATCAACATATTGACGATTGGATGATCTAAATTCTTTTAAATGTAATAACGTACGTACGAACATGAAATGTATTAAAGTATTAATATATAGACAGATAGCTTTACTAGATCTGTTTGCCCCCCTCCTCCCGTCACAAAAAAAAGAGTAATTGTTTAGAACCGAACAATTACACCTTTTTCGGTGATTATTTACAACGTTGGTTAATGTAATAAAACGGATTCTTGATGGATAGTGTTGTCACAAATGAATGCAGATTGTTTTTTCTTTTTCTTTCACAAGATGTTAACTACCAAAAAGTATCAAAATAAAATTTCCGTTGAATGAGTTTTTGTTGGTGATCAAAATTCAATTATTTTCCAAGAAAAAGCAATGGAGAATTCTGTTCATATTTCGGCATTTTAACAATATCAGAGAGAGAAGCTATTTCAGTCAGAAAACAGATTATCATAATTATTGCACTATTCAGGCTAGTATTCTTAACCTGGTTCACAACGTTTCGACCGATGTAATGTCTGACTTTCTTCAAGTACACCTTTTCGAACTTGGAACTTTCTAATGGAACTTGGGAATTTTTATGTCAAACTCAGGAACCTAGATGAAATTTGGAACTGAATCCTTTAGTAGATAATTTTCATTCCATCAGCCATGGTCATCTCAGTTATACGACATAATCACATTGACACACCGGTTCTCATTAGATCACCGAAGTTAAGCAATGTTGAGCCTGGTCAGTACCAGATGGGTGACCACGTGGGAATACCAGGCGCTGTATGTAGGAGGACCTCAACACCTCCCTGCAAGAACTGTAAAAACCTATTATCGTCATCTTCTCTGATTGGGATATATATGCGACTAAGGACCGCTTGTGAATTTGATATTACCATGAAATGTCCTCCTTTGAAGAAAGCCGGTTCACTCCGCCTAGGGTGAATGCCGCTTAGTTTTGTTTATTCTGAGTTATTACCACCACCTGTAGCAAAGATTGAAACTTCAACCTCCAGAAGATTATCACTTAGACCTGATTGTTAACCAACGCTTTTAACCATTACGCCATAGGTCCATGTGGATACGATCATGACTTATCTAATGAAAATAATCTACCCGCATTGATTAAATAAAAGTTCAGTTGAATAAGATGCGCCTGAATAAGGTTGGAGGTTACATCGGCGAAAACTTGAATATAACAACTAAGATGAGAATAGCAGTTCGATTAATCGAAAATTTCTATGATATTTTTATAAAAATGACTTGAATGAATCACAAAATTCTAATTATATATATTATATGCTCGCAATACACTTTTCAGTAATTCAAAGTTTGATTATGTATATAAGTATGATGTGAACACATATATACACACAATTCTCCTTTAGTGTTTACCCCACTAGGAGATTTGAACAGATTTGTTTTGTTTGGGTTTTTTTTTAAGAAAAATGATTTGATGAAAAGAAAATTAAAGAAAACAGACTTAAGATGAGATCTTCTAATGTAAAAACACACACAAAAAAACATGAAAATGCTGCTGTAAGAAACAGACTTTGAATAACGATATGAAATTTGTTTTTGATTTTTTTGTGATGTGTTAAAACTTATAATTAACACTCGCATTTTGCTCATGGTATGAAAGGATACATTTAACTTTTTTTTTTATTATTAAATCTTTCGAGAAATCATTTTTTAAACCAAAAGAACTCATTTACTATATGAAAAAAAAAAAAAAAAACTTTATTAAAAGATATGCCGAAAGCAAGAAAAAAGTTTTTTCTTTAATATTTGTTTTGACAGTATTAAGCAGAAACAAGTTCATAACTTGCCGCAAAAACATTACTTTTTTTAAAGTATTCATTCGATAATTTAAATATTACATACAGTTAATTTCGTTTTTTATTTTGGATGAGAGCCTTTAATTTGAACTAAGTACACATGTGAATTAATCAAATTTCTAGAATCACTTCCAAGTGAATGCATTAAAAGTTTTTAAAAAAAAAATCTTTTTTCAAAAATGTTCTTTAGTTTTGCAATCTTTGTAGAAATAGAAATATTTTTCAGGTTCTTTCGTATCAACTTTGATCTAGGATTTCCTTTTAACAAGAAAGCCATTCAAAGAAAAAAAAAAAGAAAAAAAAAGAAGAAAATAGAGACGCTTTTGTTTTTCAGTAAACAGCAACTATGTAAATGGTTGCAAATAATTTATAGGCAGGTAGAAAATTTGGTGATTAATGTATTTTGGGTCATGTTCTCCTAACTTCTTGGCCTTTTGGCCAAGATCAAAGTGTAGTATTTGTTCCGATGGATACTGCACCCCATAGATTGGTATTGTCTTGGCCTTCGGGTCTTGATGACGCCGGTCTGTGGGTTTGTCATGTGCAGTTCTAGGAGGTCCACCCTCCCAGGCTTTGCCGCCCTTCTTTGGGGAGGAGTAAGTTTATTGCTTAGTGCCTGCGGTTCCCCTACCGGGGAATGCTGACGGGACTGCCCACGCATTTTTTGTAGGCCAGAGTGCTCACTTTCTTGGGCGCTGGCTTTTCAAATCCCACTTTCCCGACCTTGTGTCACATCTTACCTTGTGGGAGGAAGATAAACAAAATGTATTTTGGGTTCACATACATCGTCTCTTTCATCAATCTGCCAGCTTTCAAAGGATTACTGTTTTTTTTTTATTATTATTTTATAAAGTTTTACATTTTCCCAAATATTTTTTTGATAATAAAGAAAAGCATCGTATTTGACGCTATATTTCTGAGAATGGTGTATTGTTTATAATTCTCAGTATTTACATGTGTTTGGACGGTTATCCTTAACCTGGTTGTTATACACCTCTATATTACAAAGAGGAACCGAAGATTAGAGCTCAGTCGAGCACCTTCCATGGAAATAACGATAGACTAGAGAGCGACTAGCAACGTCTAGCAAAGTAAAGGGCTGTAGGGAAAAGAAGAGATCAACTCCCCCACTAGATTGTGAAGTCGATTTTCTACTCTGTTGAGGTAGGAAAGAGTGCTCTGTGAAGTGGCACGTCAAGTGTGGCAGGTTTACTCGATCTTAGGACGTTATTTTTGTTTTTTTACTAATAGATCATTGCTTATTAAGACCCGGGTGACACTCGAGAATAAGGGTTAAAGAGACCGTCGGTTGGACGTTGAGTGCCACCACGCGAGGATTGGAAAGAAATGGATGGTATGGACAGATGGTTTCTTAAAAGGAATTGATTATTCAAGAGGATGGCTCAACAAGTATTGGTTTGAAGATGTATTTGACTTTTATATAGGTAGAGGATTGCATCTGAGTCAGGTACTTTTTGAGGCAGTAGACAAAGGAAAGAAACAGAAGTTAAGAATGCCTAGTAGGTGTGAACTTAGGAGATAAGAAATTAACGGATGATTGTAGATTTTTAATATTGGTTATTTATGAATATCTCAATCAGTTTATTTGGGGACTTGTAACCATTTTTTAATTCATGCATAGTGTTCTCATCCTGCCACTTTAGAACATATTTTGTGGGATAAGGGGATACTTATAATAATCTAGTGTACATCCTCCATCAACAATTATCATCATCATCAGTGTAACGTCCGTTTTACATGCTGGCATGCGTTACAAGTCTTTCAGAAATTGACTTACAAACTAACCTATCTCTAGCCAGGTCTTTATTTATCCTCTTTCTCTGAAGTTTATTTCTATCACTTTCTCCCATGTTTTCCTTGGCTCTCCCCTGTTACCTGGACCTGCTACCTTAACTGTTCTACTTCTAACTCAAGAACTTTTATCCATCCTTTCAACGTGGCTATAACATTAAAGTCTGTTCTGCACACATTTCTTCATACTATCCAAATTTAATCTTCCTCTAAGGTCATCAGAACTAAGTTTGTCTTTAAGACTCACATCCATTGTATTATTCTTATATCATTTCTCCCTATGCAACGTATGTCCTCAACCCTCAATGGCCAGGTTTCACTTCCATACATCATCACACTGCACACATGCCTGATACTCTTTCCTCGATCGAAAGCAAGAAAGCTGTTGGTTAGTAATGACAAAGGTTCCCTGAACTTACTCCATTCACTAATATTCATGTAAAATAACATGAAATAACATGTCAATCAGTAAAGTTCCAAGGAAAAAAGAAGAGAAAACGTCTCAAGCTGTACAGTTAAAAAAATAAAATATATATGAGAGCAAAGAGTTTTAATTGTCTTCTATTGATTATTGGAAGGTTAGAGGAGGGGATAAACATTTCTTAAAAAAAAAAAAAAAAAAAAAAAAAAAAGATGCCAAACGTTAAAACATTAAAAACGTATAAATCGATATAGAGAGCAGAATGGAAAACAAAATAAAGAAAAAGTTTCATAGAAATAGAGTGAAGGTGGTGAGTCTTACTTCTTCTATTCTCTTATTCGTTGGGATGTTTTGTATTTGCTAACTTCTGTGTGACAGGATATATATATATATATATATATATATATATATATATATATATATATATATATATATAATGAAAAGTCCACACTTTGAAGTGTTGATGAAATGGCGATAAGGAGAATATTTTGAAATAAATATTTTGAAAAACCTGGACAATGCAGTTTTTTGTTTTTTGTTTTGTTAAAATAAATTATTCATCTTAAATATATATATATATATATATATATATATATATATATATATATATATAGCGATACACAAAAAATAAATACACATTGCTCTTTATTATAAAGTAGATAATTAGCGGGGTGCATTAATACTTTACTAATCTTCCCCCAAATCAAGACAGAGGGTTTGGGAAGTAACACTGTAGCTTTGGCAGAGTTCATTTACTTTGTTTATTGGAAGATGTGCCAATCTATACCTAGATAATCTTTTAATCGTTCGAGATGTTATGGTTGTCAATATTGAACTCGACAAGCAGAAGAAAAATTTAAATCGAGAAGAGTTAACTCCCTTGGTTATGAATGATCCGTTTTAAGAGTTTTCTTTTTCATCCATTTGCTTTTAATCCTGCTTGATCTAAATGTTATTATCGTTCTGGATTTTTTCCCGCTTTTGAACTTGCTTTTGATCAAAGCAATCATCTGTTACTTAGTTAACATCTATGGAGGCTTTCAAGTCAAAGAGGGAAAAAGATGAAGAATCATTTCATCACTTGATTGTAATCTATGTTAATTTCTCCTACTTCATATTCAAATTGCGTCCCCAAGGTCCTACTGGGTTGCATTGGCTCCTTACTAACTACATATATATATCATCAGCACTTACACACTGGTTTATCCGTGTGCATCTACGCTAGGACATTTATCGATATATCAGACATTCCTTCCGATCACCACACCCACATCACAAACTTTAACATGCTATCACATTCCGCTAATACAAAAACTGTCAACTCATCGATGAAGTAACAAAATGTTTTATTTCTTTATTAAATGGATTAAATGACCTGCCAAGTTTTTTAGCAATGCAGAAAAGCTAAATTGGATCAGATAAGTATTTCTATTTTATTCATTCAATGGTTTACTCCAGAAATCAAAAAATAAAATAAAAAAGGTATCAACTAATTCTACAGTTGTATTTTCTTACTCAATACTGATGTCCTTTACCTCGTGAATATACTAAAAAGTACAAAAATAAGATACTGCACGCTTTGCCTTGGGTTATAAGGTGTGATTGTGATCAATCAAAGATGTTATACCTACATAACTTTATCATCATCTGAGCACCTACCATGAAAATAGCCATAACAGAGAAAGATTACCAACGTCCCTTCTGCAGTGAAGAGACGAGACCATTCCCCACTAGATTGTAAAGTCGATATTGTACCCGGTCAAGGCAAGAAAGAGCGGCACATATTTAAGACGTATCTGATTCTTACACAGGTAGCGGATCGTATCAGGAGTCAGATACTTTCAAGAGCAGTAGAATAAAACAAACCTTTTTTCAACAGATTTGATGTAAGTCTTCCATTTTTAGTCTGGAATGAAAGTCAATCCCAATATTCACCCATCGTTACAGAGAGACGAGATAGATTCATACCTTTAATGAAACTGATGCAATAGTCCTGGCAGAACTTGCACACTGGGAATACAGAGACCACTATGAAATAGTTGTGCCCTATGGAAGGCACATACCTCAGCTAGTTTATATAATTTTATTGGATTAAATTTAGATAAGACTTTTACCGTATCTGATTGGAGCACAAGAACAAAAAAAAGTAAAATATCCACCACCGCCTTAAAAAAAAAAGCAAAAAAAGCAAAGTAAATAAAAAAGAAATAAAGAGACAATTAATCTAGAAATAAAAGATGAAGATGCGAGTGATAATTCATCAGTAGATGCTTTGTAATTCTTTTTTAATGCCGATTGATTGTAATTTTGTTTTTCAATCTTCCAGCCTCCAGGGCACTGCTCTATTTACAGGACAAATGCTCAGGAGATTGGCTGGAGAGAAGATAATAGAGACAGTTTTGTTTTTTTTTCAAATTATTTACCATTTTCTTTTAAACCTCTTGGATATTGGAAAAAAAAAATAAAATTCTTTCTGAGGGAGAGGGTGGGCATTGTTGCACTTCATGACACAAGCGGCTAATGTTGAATTGAACTTGATGAACTTTAAAAAATCTTTACATAACTTGCAATACTTTTTTTTATCATTTGAGACTCAAAACATTCTTTACAGTAGAGTTATAAATGAAAGTTGTGCTTTCTATATGTTTATCTAGCTAAAACTCAGAAACTACCAAAGATACCTTATTTATTCTGACTTAGTATGACTTAAAGCAGGTTAGGGTAAAAAATACTGTAATATTAATTCATTTGGAGTCACCAGGGACACTAGGGTCAGAATAAATATGTCATTTCATTCAAGAAATTCACGGTAATCGTTTTAAAGTTATCTTCTCCCGAACAAATTTAAATTGAAAATTATAGAAATAAAAAAATATTGGAAATCGTAATATAAGGGATCATGTCTACGAGTTGAAGTACACAGGGGCCCTTATTTATTCCAGAATAACACAGAAGGTGCTTGCTGTCTACACATGATGAAGCAACGCAAAACCATTTTTTTTTTTCATGGAAATCGCTCCAGACAAGGCATGAAGCCACTTGATGTCAGGAGCTAACAAGAACGAAATATGATTATCGCAAAGACAGGAGATTCCTATTGGCCTTGGTCTTTTCAAGGCTATAGGTAGGAGGAAAACAGTCAGCAGGGAGAGAATTCCACAAGCTTGCAGTTCTTGGAAAGAAGCTATTCAATCAAGAATAGATAGATTGTTCTCATTTCAGCAAGAGATTTTAAAGAATAGCCTTCTAATGACAAGGAGAATGTAAGAATTTTTAAAGTTTAAATCAACAATAAGAAAATATAAACAGCATTTACTTCTTCAGTTTGGGTTTAGTATCACCTCCTTAAAAAGTTACTAAATAACTTCTCTTCAAAACTAGATATTACTACATTTAATAGTAACACATTAAACATTTTTTTTTAAATATGGCCCATAGCATGGAAAGTTAGCAAAACATTAAGTAATGGAAAGAAAGAATTTTTTTTAAATATGGCCCATAGCATGGAAAGTTAGCAAAACATTAAGTAATGGAAAGAAAGAATTTTTACCTCACCACATGGAATAAATGAAGAATTCGGCTTACCTGCAAAAGATAAAATAAAATTCCATTTTAGGCAATTTCGAAGAAAGAAAAAAATTATGCTTGTAAAAAAAAAAACTTGATAATGCAATTTGTCAAGTGCATGTGCACATGTGCAGACAATATGAAAATAATTTAGAATCATTTTAGCATGTTTACGGACAACTTAAAATGGTATATGAATTTGGAGAGAAAAAAATTATTCATATTCCTGAAATTCCGTATTTTAGAACAATGAACTGAAATTATTAATTTTCTTTTCCTTTCTTTTATTTCGAATTTTTGAAAATCCTGGCAAAAGGCCATTCTTAAAAAAATGTTATATTATTTTATTGCTTCTAGGAACAAGAATTAATTTTCTTAAGAATATTTTTAATTATTGCATTTTAAACACTGATGTCATGACAATCTGTCTTTTAAAACTTTTATAATTTAACCCTTAAATGCTTTAATTTTTATATTGCTTTGACATCGAAGATACTGATTACCTATTTAGCAGGTGTGCTGATGCAACATCATACTAATACCTACCTACACTTGCCAACAGGCTCGTTGCAGATGTGAAACAAGTTGCAGTTTGACACATTTTCGTTAGGCATTTTGTTGGAATGTGTCATATTTGAAACAAGGGTTAAAATTAATTAGAAAATAATTATGAGCCAGGTTCAGCATTTTAAGAACATTACTAAATAACTGATTCAACTGGGTCGTTGCGGGTTGGTAAGCTCATTTTATTTTAGTTTCCCTTTTGTAAAGTAATTGCCCTAGCAAAGCTTGCAAGTCTAGTCTATCCTACTATTTACTCCATAGCTGGAATGAGATCAGATGGATCCATACCTTTCACAAGTGTATTAGTGAAAGTGATGCAATAACACCGACAGAACTCGAACCCGGCATGTCAAACATACACGTGGGTAACCACCACTTCGTATTCCATCTAAGGCGTTATAATGCAAAAAATATCATCAGAAAACTCTTAATCATCGGAGTCAGGTTTAATGTATTCTTTACTTGACACAAGCATTCAATCTCTTCTGAATGTTTCTTCCAAGATCTGATGTTGGTGCCCGCTTCCCTGTCTAATACCATTTTGGTAAGTCTTTGAATCCACCCACCACGAGGGTTCAAATATTTATTAAATATTCAGAAAAATTAGAGTTTCATTTGCAAATTTTTTGAATGCAATCGAAATGCAAAAATTCTTTGATCCTTTCATTTTTGATCTCCACTGTCGAAGAATGTATTGTTCTGGTGCTGTATCACAGTGGAAGGCATTTCAGCAGAAAGAATTCTAGCTGTCACCTTTGAATTCTCAGCACAATTATCTCATTAAATATTCAGATATGCTAATTTATTGACAGAATGTAAATAAACTACATCATTAAATCAACATTGGGATGTTTTTATACATTACTGAAGGGCTTGAGTGCGTTCACTATTCCCGAAAGTATAGAAATATTTAGCCATGAATTATATTTTTATTCATTTTAAATCCTTTGTCTTGGACAATTTTTAAGAATTTATTTCTCTTACTGCAAAGCACATAATTTATTCCTTTGAAATCAGAATAAAAAAAATAATACATTATTCAAGATTTGGTTAAATTAATGGACAAAGATGTTCTAATTTAGATATGAGCCTTATTTAGAGAAGGGGTAATTATTTGCTGCTATTGACGGCTCAATTTAAATAAAAGATAAACACACACACATCATATATATATTATATATAATATATATATATATATATATATATCCAAGCAAGCGTTGTTGAACGTCACGGAACTTTCTCGTTTGTAAGTCTTCTTCGTGAGGTTCTCAAACCGTCGAGCTATTCTTTTGCTTTCAGATGGCAATCCGTAGAGTATTTCCCAGATTGTTCTTAATTCGGCCATTTTTTACAAGCGCTTTCGACTTTATTAGGGGGAAAGAGGGGGAAGAGAGAGAGCGGGGGGGGGGAGAGGGAGAGCGCGGGAAAAAGAGGGAGAGAGAGAGGGGAAAAGAGGGAGAGAGAGAGAGAGGGGAAAAGAGGGAGAGAGAGAGAGAGGGGAAAAGAGGGAGAGAGAGAGAGAGGGGAAAAGAGGGAGAGAGAGAGAGAGGGGAAAAGAGGGAGAGAGAGAGAGGGGAAAAGAGGGAGAGAGAGAGAGGGGAAAAGAGGGAGAGAGAGAGAGGGGAAAAGAGGGAGAGAGAGAGAGGGGAAAAGAGAGAGAGAGAGGGGAAAAGAGGGAGGAAAAGAGGGAGAGGGGGGAAAGAGAGAGAGAGGGGGGAAAAGAGAGAGAGAGGTAGAGAGAGGGGAAAAGAGGTAGAGAGAGGGGAAAAGAGGGAGAGAGGGGGGAAAAGAGGGAGAGAGGGGGGGGAGGAGGATGATGAAACAATAATTTCAAAGGTTAGATGAATAATTATATTTAGAGAGAGAAAGTGGAACATGAGAGAGTTGACCAATAAGAAACTCCAGACAAATTGATGCATTCTTTTCAAAATAGTCAATTATTTTGATTGCCAAACTGTATGCACAAATCATAGAAACCTTTGATAGAGAAATAACGACGGTCCATTTCAGAGAAGATTGTAATATTTCAACAAGTGTGACGAGCAGAAAAAAAACGCAGCATCTAAATGAGATCCACTCAACATTTGCTTTTATGAAATGAAATTTAAGAAAAATAAAAAATTGACTGTCACTTGGGGGATTATTATTTTTCTTTTCCATCTTCATGGCTTGAGAGTTTGTCTTTCGAAACCAACAAAATTTCAATTATAACTGTCAAAGGCGGCTGTCATCAATATAGTCCTTATAAATATTTTATTTATTAAAACAGAAATCAACACTTCATCGCATCTAACACCAAATAAAGAGAAAATGGGGGCGTCGTTCATAACAGTTATTAAAAAAAGAAATATTAATTTATATTTATAAATTCATTCTTTCACCATACAAACAGAACCATATGGATCTGACAAAGAGAGAGATACAGAGAAGTGTGAGAGAGAGAGAGAGAGACAGAGCAGTGTAAGAGAGAGAGTGAGAGAGAGAGACAGAGCAGTGTGTGAGAGAGAGAGTGAGAGAGAAAGACAGAGCAGTGTGTGAGAGAGAGAGAGAGAGACAGAGCAGTGTGAGAGAGAGAGAGAGACAGATACAGAGCAGTGTGAGAGAGAGAGAGACAGAGCAGTGTGACAGAGAGAGAGAGAGAGACAGAGCAGTGTGAGAGAGAGAGAGAGAGACAGAGCAGTGTGAGAGAGAGAGAGAGAGACAGAGCAGTGTGTGAGAGAGAAAGACTGAGCAGTGTGTGAGAGAGAAGAGAGAGAGACTGGGCAGTGTGTGAGAGAGAAGAGAGAGAGACTGAGCAGTGTGTAAGAGAGAAGAGAGAGAGACTGAGCAGTGTGTGAGAGAGAAGAGAGAGAGACTGAGCAGTGTGTGAGAGAGACTGAGCAGTGTGAGAGAGAGACTGAGCAGTGTGAGAGAGAGACTGAGCAGTGTGAGAGAGAGACTGAGCAGTGTGAGAGAGAGACTGAGCAGTGTGAGAGAGAGACTGAGCAGTGTGAGAGAGAGACTGAGCAGTGTGAGAGAGAGACTGAGCAGTGTGAGAGAGAGACTGAGCAGTGTGAGAGAGAGACTGAGCAGTGTGAGAGAGAGACTAGCAGTGTGAGAGAGAGACTGAGCAGTGTGAGAGAGAGACTGAGCAGTGTGAGAGAGAGACTGAGCAGTGTGAGAGAGAGACTGACCAGTGTGAGAGAGAGACTGACCAGTGTGAGAGAGAGACTGACCAGTGTGAGAGAGAGAGAGAGACAGACCAGTGTGAGAGAGAGAGAGAGACAGACCAGTGTGAGAGAGAGAGAGAGACAGACCAGTGTGAGAGAGAGAGAGAGACAGACCAGTGTGAGAGAGAGAGAGAGACAGACCAGTGTGAGAGAGAGAGAGAGACAGACCAGTGTGAGAGAGAGAGAGAGACAGACCAGTGTGAGAGAGAGAGAGAGAGACAGACCAGTGTGAGAGAGAGAGAGAGAGACAGACCAGTGTGAGAGAGAGAGAGAGAGAGAGACAGACCAGTGTGAGAGAGAGAGAGACAGACCAGTGTGAGAGAGAGAGAGACAGACCAGTGTGAGAGAGAGAGACAGACCAGTGTGAGAGAGAGAGACAGACCAGTGTGAGAGAGAGAGACAGACCAGTGTGAGAGAGAGAGACAGACCAGTGTGAGAGAGAGAGACAGACCAGTGTGAGAGAGAGAGACAGACCAGTGTGAGAGAGAGAGACAGACCAGTGTGAGAGAGAGAGACAGACCAGTGTGAGAGAGAGAGACAGACCAGTGTGAGAGAGAGAGACAGACCAGTGTGAGAGAGAGAGAGACAGACCAGTGTGTGAGAGAGAGAGACAGACCAGTGTGAGAGAGAGAGAGACAGACCAGTGTGAGAGAGAGAGACAGACCAGTGTGAGAGAGAGAGAGACAGACCAGTGTGAGAGAGAGAGAGAGAGACAGACCAGTGTGAGAGAGAGAGAGACAGACCAGTGTGAGAGAGAGAGAGACAGACCAGTGTGAGAGAGAGAGAGACAGACCAGTGTGAGAGAGAGAGAGACAGACCAGTGTGAGAGAGAGAGACAGACCAGTGTGAGAGAGAGAGAGACAGACCAGTGTGAGAGAGAGACAGACCAGTGTGAGAGAGAGACAGACCAGCGTGAGACAGAGATAGAGCAGCGTGAGACAGAGATAGAGCAGCGTGAGAGAGAGATAGAGCAGCGTGAGAGAGAGATAGAGCAGCGTGAGAGAGAGAGATAGAGCAGCGTGAGAGAGAGATAGAGCAGCGTGAGAGAGAGATAGAGCAGTGTGAGAGAGAATGGAATCTAATTTTGTGGGGTTTTATTTTTCAATGATCACAAAAGACGGCCACCTTTTGGATAATATTTCATTTAACAACAATCTTTTCACCAGCAAGTTTTTCCTCCTACTCTCATGGAATATTTTACCAATTAAATGGTGAGAAGGTTGGTTAGAAGTTATGCATGGCGGACTTATCTGTCAGTCAAAGGAACAGGATACACTTCTCTATCCTATGTCATGTAGTTACATTAAGCCAATCAAATCCTAGTATTTACTTACACTTTGTCTAACTGTAGTGCCTATTGCTCTCTTTGTCATGGCTCTATGTAACAATGCATAATACACTTAGAAAAAAATGCATGTGTGTACACCGTCTGATAATTTGAACCGTCATCTTCATTTCCAAAATAGACCACCATACATATAACATCTCTCTCCGTCTCTTCCCTTATTCTGAGGATAGACGTTTTATTTAACATTTCGCAAACTTTCTCTTCAGTCCTCACAGTTTCACGGGTTGAGTATCTCTCAATTCCACTCTGTACGGTCTTGTCTAATCACTTGCTTCCAATTTTTTCTTTGACCAGCAAACATTCTTGCAGTTCAAGACACCCATGATTCTGCAACGATTTTTCCAGAAGGATAAAAACTCCACATGACTTTACCAGCATAATAGATTCGTCCTTAGGATAACATCTATGCTGAGCAAACGTAATGCTTTCAGCAAATACTGACCTAATGCGTTGGGTTTGGCCAGATTTCATATTGCAGATCCGTCTAATCAAAAATCTGTCGTTGTGCTGCAGTGTGATGAGCGAGGATTGGGTGAGGGCCTAACATACATAAGAGCAATGCAAGCAGTATTAAAATAATGCGCTAATTTTGAGAAATCTGACGTAGTTTCAGTTACACATTGTATAGAATGCATTCATCAAAGAGAACGCTCAGAGTGAGTGACCTTGCGCTAGAATGGTGGCGGTGCAAACAAATGATAAAACATTAGATTGACCTTTAAAACAGGACATGCAAGTTACATATCTAATGGTCAAATTATTACATTTACGCGCATGAATGGAAAAAAAAAGAACAAATGAATCATCTTTTTTACTCTTCGATACAGAACGGACATCGAAAACAGGCCCTCCACGGTTTTGTTTGAAATTGAGCTCAGACCAACTAAGATGGACTTTAAAGATGCAATAAAAAGAAATAAGTAGAGTTCCGTAATACTGAATCTGAGAGATTATTTCGCATAACACAGATGGTTCTGCTTCGAGCATCCTTGGGCAAGTTGTTAACCTACAACCACTCCACCGAAATACATCTTTCCCAGCTCTTTCCAGCTTTTTTTATTTTTGTTTAATATCTTCTTTTATTTTATCTATCCTACTCATACCTACCCTTCTTTCCAACCTTACAAGTACTCAAGCTCTGTCTACTCCTAACCCAATCCTCGGTATAACCTTAAATTACATTCGATGAGATTTAGCATCACCCCTGCCAGTGTGTCATGTAGGAGTCAAACAGAATCTTCTATCATTTACAGACTATCGGTGGACAGCGACCATCAAAAAAGACCTGACTAAGCTCTCGGTTTCACAGGTGGTCGGCTTTCAACAGTGGAATTGTGATTGGTTAGCTATATCATGTGACCTTGCTCAGAACTGCTGTGCATCGGTCACTATAGTTTGGGATGGAGTGCAGAACTGGGAAGAAATCAACTCAACCAGGATGAATGTCGTTGCAACATACACAACATAGACTATTAATTTAAATTATATATATACATATAGTGGCTAAGTGGTTAACGACGTGGACTAAGCACCTGGGGGTGCCAGGTTCGAATCCAGTTCGTTCCACAAACACATTCATCAAAACCCACACTTGACCTTGTGTCTAACCTCCTCGAGAGGAGGTAAATTATATATATATACATATAGACACACACACACACAACACATCTTAATTCATAAATATTTGAAGTTCATAAAATCTTACTAAAATTACATAATTTGGTATAAAATAAGCCAAAAAAGGTTTATGTCAGTATCGTCATATTCGGTTGAACGTTCGTTTTACGGGCTAGCATGTTTTGGACAGTGTTTTAAAATTGACTTCCAAACTAACCTATCTCTGGCATGGTCGTTATCCTATTTTCTCTCAAGTCCATTTTTATCACTTCCTTCCATGTTTTCTTTGGTCTTCTCTTGTGAACTGAATCTGCCATCTCAACTGTTCTACTAACTCAAAAACTCTCATCAATTCTTTCAATAGATTTCATCTTCCACTGAGGTCATCAGATCTAAGCCTGTCTTTAACACACATTAAACATCCATCGTATCATTCTAATATCTAGCATTTCTCTCCATGCAACGCATATCCTCAACCTTCACTGGCCAGGGTTTACTTCCATACATCCCACTGTGTACACAGGCCTGATAGATTCTTCCTTTGATTTAGAGTGGTAACGCTCTGCTGGTTAGTAATGGTAGACGTTCTCTGAATTTACTCCATCCGCCACTAACTCTTGTAATTACACTAGCACCTCATCTACCCTGCACTTCAATGGTTGAAAATAATAACATGCGATAAAACTAATTAAAATATTTAAAAACTCAGAAATTTACAGCATGAATAAATATTTGAAGATCTTAAGAACTTCAAGCAGAACAACTTTTAGCAAAATGATTGGAATCGGCAAACAAATAACTTGTCATAAAACAAGCAAAATCACATTACACATATCTCGTATTCAACAGACACAAACTCTTCATTAGAATAAGATGTTGCTGCGAACCTTTTTCTTTTTCGTTTCTTATGTAGAAAGAGAAGTAACTAAATAATGAAGACACGAAATAGTCTATAAGTGGTATACCTGGATTGGATGTAGATGGGTGGAGAGCAGGGGGGCCGGGAGTGATTCTGGGAGTTGATTTGATGTGTACACAATTGATCATGCTGTCTGCAAATCAGCTTACAATGTTGTTGTGTCCCCCTGAGGGGATGGAGACAGGAAAAACATCCCGAGATAAGTTGCTGATTGTAATCACACACCATCCAATAATTGGCCAGAAGCGTTTTCCTCAAGACTAACATTTCACCACAACCCATGAAGACTCCGACCAAAATAAGCGAACGAAAGGCGGACAGAAAGACAGACATACAGAAACAGTTTAACAAGAAAACTATCATCATCATATGTTGGTAGGTATGGTAATACATTTCAGGCAAGGTTAAATATAGAGATGAAAGGAGGGGGGGGGGCATCATCAATTATGTTGTTCTATTTTAACTCTGAACATAAACTATCTAAAAAGATTCTTTAAAGAGAGCATTTAAACAGCGAGCTCTTTTACCCCGGCGATATAAAGTATAAGTCCGATCAACGCAGTTCTTTAGCTAAGAGCCCTAAATGGGCACACCTTGCTTGGAGACAGACCCAGCTCTCAGAAACCCCAACTTCCTATCATGCCCAGAGGGTTAACCCCTACGTACCTACCCCCTCGCCTCCTAGCTCTTGGGGTCCTTTTCTCCTTACATGAAATCTTGGATTTCAGTCTTTCTCAGCGGTCATCACCCGACCACCCAAGCACTGGCTACTTGAGATATCCACTGGAGATAATGGCCAGACAGGGAATGATCATGGAGACAATCTAGGAACATTACTTTAGGGTCTCAACATGACTCCGTTTTTTTTAAATAAGATTCCGCTGAGTGGCCTGATATAAAATCAAAGATATTTTCAAGTTCCTCTGCGCACCCCTTTTTCCTTTGGTTGAGCATCTATCATCTGCACCGTCTGCCATTTGCATGCATCACTAAAACATGCAGCCTACTGCATTTTTACACACTCTCTAGAAACAAACGAGATGAGAATTAATAATTTGTATTATTTAGATTACTCTGACTACTGTTCTTATCTGGGATGTTATTTTCACAACGTTCAACCGTCTTCATCTTTTCGAACTAAATACTGAATTTAGAATTGAACCCTTTATTTGTTCCAGGGAGGTAGATTGTTCTCATTCAGATAAAAGTGGTACTTTATGTTATGATGAAAAAAATAGGAGAGGGGGGAATGTGGTATAAAACAGGGGGGGGAGAAGGACAAAGAAAAGAGTGACAAAGAAAAGAGTGACAAAGAAAAGAGTGACAAAGAAAAGAGTGACAAAGAAAAGAGTGACAAAGAAAAGAGTGACAAAGAAAAGAGTGACAAAGATAACTTAAAATTTTCTGCAGTATAGCCCTCACCGGCAACAGCCTTCCTATGCACATTTGAATTAAGGTTGAACGCAAATCTGAAAAAGGAAATGTTCTTCCCGAAATATCATATTATATGGAACTTCCATCAAACAACACTGACGCAAGTAAGACAGTTGTAATATAAGAACATTTTTTTAAATATATTGTATTTAAAAAAGGTGGAAATTGCAAAACTCATTTCACCATTATTTCCTAATTTGCGTTTCAGTTTGTGTTTATCTGTTACATTTTTAATTAAGTTACATATTTCAAGAGAACCTATCATTTGGGAAGTGGTGTGATCAGTACCACTATGTTAACATTTGCAACACAAACTCCAATTTGGTTTGTCCATTTAACAGCATATAAGCCCCTTTTGGGGTTATTTAATGCCAAAATGTAATACCTATTGGAAACTAGTCATGGTTTACAATTATTTGAAAACAATATGCTATTCTATCCAGATGGACATGGGAGGGGGGTTCAGGTTCATACCTTTCCTAACAATATTAGTGGAGATATGACTACAATCAATTTAATAGGATTTGAAACTCGACATAGCCAATTCAATAGATTGCACCAATTGTGCACCCCTTGAGATTTTAAAACATTTCTGACCATTTTTCATAATCAGATTGAGAATCCTAACAATCAGAGAAATAGCCGAAATACATTTTATCAAATATATTGAAACACTTCTAAAAATTGTTCGACTTTTGACAAGATACAAGATCCCATTATCAAATATCTTAGAGATACGCATTTGCTATGGAAATAGTAGAGTTTGTAAATCCGCCAACATATCTCATTTATCAAAGGTAGAGTTCCTATGTGTGACTTTAAATCCTGAAAAGATTCCTGGGATTATATACAAAATTTAGTGCTTGTCTATGATATATTATACTCGTCCCAAGATGGGAAAAATTAATTTCCCAAACAAAACCGTTTTGCACGATTTTTATGTCCCCTTATGAAGATTAACATCAAGATAAAATGTTACTAAACCTTACGTCTAGAATCCTTATTATTTGATCAAAATCTATTACATGATTTTGATTCTCGGGAAATTAAAATTCAGGGAATCTTGCTTAATTGGTGTCTAATGACTATGGATCAAATTCAATACAAATCAGAAATATTTCAATTTTTAAATAGGAGGTTCTGTCCATATATGTGCCCTTTATATGTACAAAGGTCTGCTGTCTTGACTTGATTCGCTTTTGGAAATGTTGTCTGAAGGATTTGAGAAGTCGATTTTTATGTTATTCTGATTTCCAAAGCGATGATGACTGATTTTAGGAATTAAACAATATACACTAAAAAGCAGTTGATGATATAACCAGCAAGCTACGAGTGGATATGCAGAGATTATCCTGAAGATTAAAAGCCAATTAGTCAGGATAGAAAAGCCCTTTAATAAGGGAGATCAAGAGGCTGGCAATAATCCCTGTGTCTTGTCCGATGTCAATTATACACTTACAGAGTCTACAAGCAGACTTAAGATTATGGCCATAATGATACAATGTCAGACTGATGATACTGGGTTAAGGTTAAATCAAGCTTAAAAGATGACCAACTCATTTCGAGTAGATCATTTGATTTCCCTTTTGAAATACACTACTAGAAAAATATTTTTTTTAAATGCCATACTATATTTTTAAATAGTCCAATTTAAAGTAGGCATTTCATAACTTAAAACCTTATGGATTTTGACATTTTTTGTTTTTTCTAAATGTTATTTAATTCATGATATTAAGATCCTAAGTTGAATATCCGGAGGTGAAATACTGCCAGAGAGCGGAATCACATATACAAGTTCAAGAGTCCAAGGGATGTAGATCAACATATAAAAAGAAGACGTATCATAAGTCAAAAGCTCAACTAATTATACACTGTACACCTATTGTCTTAACTCACCAACGAACCTAGTTGAGAAAAAGAAAATTCGTTTTCATAATCTGATGGCATTTTATTATCAAAGGCGGGGTTTAGTGATTGATTGTCACTGACCAGGCTGTATAAACTCTAACATGTTTCTATATCTATTCAAATCACCTCATTCTTAATTAGATTTTCCTTCATCGATAAACTAGCAGGGTAACTCGGCATTGGCCGGAGCAAAAGTGTAACATATTTCTATTAAAACTTCTCTCTTCCCGAGTCCACCCTTTCCCCACCCTTTCTTTCTTCTCCGCCCAGCCCATTCCTCTTTCTGGACATACACATTTTATAGATTATTGAGTCGGTGTAAGGGAAATAATTGTTTGAAAAAAATCAGAGTTACTTCCCTTTGGTTAGTACATGAAAATTACAAATAAAAAAAAACAAACACTCCCTCTGATGAAAACGGTGGCAGTTTAGGGTCAAAGAATGTTTTTTTTCTAAAATTTAGATATTATTCATTCCGGGCAACACTGATCATAAATATACATACTTTGTGGGTGTTTCTTGGATAGCTTTGACTTTTAGCTGCACAGACACGCAAACACTTCCCTTTATATAATAGATGGCACACAGCACACATTTCCTTTCCCTATGTAAGTTATTACTACCCCCTTCATCACACGATCTGATTTTGAAAGTTTAAAAACTGTACCAGGATATTTGATTTTCAAAAATGGGTTGAAAAAAATCAGCTTTATAATGCTTTCTAATTTGGCTACCTGGATCGGAAAATCTTAATACTTTCATGAAAAGGAATGTTATACCTGTTGCAATATAAATAGCATCCTATGATTATAGACATATTATAATCTGATGTGGAGGTTACACAGTTTACATCAGATGCATAATTTAACAGCCATGTTCAATTCAAAGATGTGAGTAGTAAATGACAAAAAAAGCTAAAATCGAAATTAATTTCCTAATATGGGGGCCCATGCCAGACCATGTGTGTGGGTGCATGTAGATAGAGAGGGGGGGGGGGCAGCACAAAAAATAGCAATAAAAACAACTTGGATTATGTGCTAGTGATAAGTTGTAAAAAGAAACATTTAAAATATATTTGAAAAATGCTTAATTAATGAAATATCAATCTTGGTAAATAAAGTCAAAATTAAGAAAGACACTGAATGTGCATGTGACTGGAAGGACACAGGAAGTAATTCTTTGATGAAACAAAAGTCATCTAACTCCCCTACCCCATCCATGACTCGCTTGAAGTCTTAGCCTTCATGGCAAAATTAATATTTTCAGAGAGGAGAAAGGAAGGCAAGATAGAGATGGAAAGATGAGAGAACAAACAAGAAAATGAAAATAAAGATAAAGTTAGAGACAAGGAAAGAGAAATAAAATCCAGCGAAGTAGCGATGAAAAAATGAGGAGGTAAGGCTCTAGCAATTTGGCAGAAATCAGCCTTTTCTTATTTAAAAAAAGAATGTGGATTTCAACCAAAAAGTGGAGAACTTACATCTATGGTAGGCTCTAGTGATTTAAGCAGAAATCCGCTTTTTCTGGATTAAGAAAAAAAGCGAAATTTTGAACCCACTTTTATTAGCTACTAGACCATCAGTGACCCGTTGGGTCAGTATTCGTTGTAGATAGTAAATATATAATTCTATTCAATAATGGTTGATGATCATGGTTTAACATGGATAACAAATTCAAAGGATTTCATAAAGGCAGAATATACTGTGAAGTCATAATAGACCCCCTCTCTCTCTCTCTTCCACCCTCCCCTCTTTCTCTCTTAATTATTTATATCATTCCACTCTTTTCATAACCTCTTATTAGCTTTTATTTACAGTATTCGCTGTTTGTCCCACTATACAAAAACATTCATGTACAGTTGAAGTGTCCACGGTGACAAGCGAAGTTGAAGTGTGCACGGTGACAAGCAACTAAGCAAGATAAGAATATCCTAAGACTTGTAATAATATATAGATGTTTTAAAATATATATTTTGCATGCATTCTTCCATTTAAGATAATAAAATTCTCACAGATAAAGTAGCAATGTTTAACACGGAATAAATTTTGTTGAAATAGTAATTGCTTTGTTCAAAAGGAAATTTTCGAGATTGTTATTTTTTTGCATTCTGGATTTGAAGTGTCTTTTCACAAACAAGAAATATTGATCTTTTTATCATTTTTATTTATAACTTTTATAATAACCGGAAATTTAAAAAAGATCAAGAAAATAGGGAAATTGCAGTAAAATGTTAAATGCGATATAATTAAATTGGTAATTAGCTGGAAAATGTCTTTTATTGGTTCCCATTAAACTTTGACTTATAATATTGTCAAGGAAATAATCAATAATATTGGTAATGCAGTGAGAGAATGTTAAGAAAAAAAAAAGGTTGGAGAGTCAAAAAGAGAGAGAGAGAGAGAGAGAGAAAGGGTCAAAGAGAGCGAGAGAGAGAGAGAAAGGGTCAAAGAGAGCGAGAGAGAGAAAGGGTCAAAGAGAGAGAGAGAGAGAGAGAAAGGGTCAAAGAGAGAGAGAGAGAGAGAGAGAGAAAGGGTCAAAGAGAGAGAGAGAGAGAGAGAGAGAAAGGGTCAAAGAGAGCGCGAGAGAGAGAGAGAAAGGGTCAAAGAGAGCGCGAGAGAGAGAGAGAAAGGGTCAAAGAGAGCGCGAGAGAGAGAAAGGGTCAAAGAGAGCGCGAGAGAGAGAAAGGGTCAAAGAGAGCGCGAGAGAGAGAAAGGGTCAAAGAGAGCGCGAGAGAGAGAAAGGGTCAAAGAGAGCGCGAGAGAGAGAGAAAGGGTCAAAGAGAGCGCGAGAGAGAGAGAAAGGGTCAAAGAGAGCGCGAGAGAGAGAGAGAAAGGGTCAAAGAGAGCGAGAGAGAGAGAGAAAGGGTCAAAGAGAGCGAGAGAGAGAGAGAAAGGGTCAAAGAGAGAGAGTGAGAGAGAGAAAGGGTCAGAGAGAGAGAGTGAGAGAGAGAAAGGGTCAGAGAGAGAGAGAGAGAGAGAGAAAGGGTCAGAGAGAGAGAGAGAGAGAGAGAAAGGGTCAAAGAGAGCGAGAGAGAGAGAGAGAGAAAGGGTCAAAGAGAGAGAGTGAGAGAGAGAAAGGGTCAGAGAGAGAGAGTGAGAGAGAGAAAGGGTCAGAGAGAGAGAGTGAGAGAGAGAGTGGGAGAGAGAAAGGGTCAGAGAGAGAGAGAGAGAGAGAAAGGGTCAAAGAGCGAGAGAGAGAGAGAGAAAGGGTCAAAGAGAGAGAGAGAGAGGGTCAAAGAGAGAGAGAGAGAGAGAGAAAGGGTCAAAGAGAGAGAGAGAGAGAGAGAAAGGGTCAAAGAGAGAGAGAGAGAGAAAGGGTCAAAGAGAGAGAGAGAGAGAAAGGGTCAAAGAGAGAGAGAGAGAGAAAGGGTCAAAGAGAGAGAGAGAGAGAGAAAGGGTCAAAGAGAGAGAGAGAGAAGGGGTCAAAGATAGAGAGAGAGAAAGGGTCAAAGAGAGAGAGAGAGAAAGGGTCAGAGAGAGAGAGAAAGGGTCAAAAAGAGAGAGAAAGGGTCAAAAAGAGAGAGAGAGAGAAAGGGTCAAAAAGAGAGAGAGAGAGAAAGGGTCAAAAAGAGAGAGAGAGAGAGAAAGGGTCAAAGAGAGAGAGAGAGAAGGAAGGGTCAGAGAGAGAGAGAGAGAGAGATGGAAGAGTCAAGGAGAGAGAGTCAGTTGGATCAAACTGAGGAAGAAAACAGATGCTACACTTTGATTCTAACCAGATGCTCGACTGAGCTCCAATCTATTTCACACCCCGTAAAACATACACAACAAAAACTAATTTCAACCACTTTCAATACTTTCCCATTTTCTGTGTACCTAAAACTAAACGAAACTTCCATGAGCAAAGTTTCTTTTCTAGAACTGCTCATCAGTAGAACACAGCACCATGGGGCTGCTTCCCGGCTGAATACAACATTGCTGTTTTTAAGTCAAATGTAAGCAAATTCTTGTCGAGCTTATCTCTTAAATAATCAACTATGAATAGTCTATAACCATCGTTACTAATCCCTTTAATGTTCCACCGTCCATTTGTCAAATTCTATTAACCGTTATCCTCGAGTTGCCTTTGGGTCTTGATAAGCAGTGAATCGTTTGTAAAATAAATAAATAAATAAATTTAAAAAAGAAAGAAGGCCGGAAGTGAGCAACAATAAACCAGTTGGAAAGCTAACGTTTTTCTCTCTATCTTTCAAAAGTTTATTTTGTTTATAAAAAAAACATCTCCTTCCCTTTGGAGGTAAGCCCCCCCCCCCTCAAAAAAAAAAAAAAGAACAATGATATGAAATTTATAAATCATTCAAAATGTTCAATTTCTTTTTTCGTTTTGCAAAGAAAAACAAAGCAATTTGCAATAATGAAATTCAACAGATCATCAATCCGAATAAAACAATTCATCTGATTTTTGCTTTATTATTATTATTGAGAACAAATACATAAACATCGAAAAAACAATGACTGAATAGGTCAACAATAACAAAAGAAGATTAAATTGTATGGAAATGCCATAATTAATGCCATTCATATTTTCACTGTTTCTTTCGATTTCCATCTTAAAGTTTATTGATAAGGGGGGGGGGATGCATTGAAAGGGGTAAATGGAGCAGATGAAGTACTTTTCGAAGTGAAAGGTGGAATAAATGTTTAGCTGTTCAACTAAAAGCAGAACACGGTTCAAAACAGTTAGCAGCCATTCCAGTTATTTCGTTCCCAAAATTTGGTTTTATCAAATATTAATGTTAAGCCGGGTTATTCAAAAGAAAACACTTCAATTATATTGATTACTGCAAGATAACCGATCTCTTCGAAGGTGGCATGATATTGCATGGCTCTGCTTTTGCTGTTATCTGCATCTCTGTTACTTGTGTTCTGCATTCTTTAATTGACACCACGCGACATTCGGTTTGGCTCGTCTCTTTTACATATTAACCCCTTTTCATGATTTAATACCTAAGCAACATCTATTTC
Organism: Sepiola atlantica; assembly: GCA_963556195.1. Lineage (NCBI taxonomy): Eukaryota > Metazoa > Mollusca > Cephalopoda > Sepiida > Sepiolidae > Sepiola > Sepiola atlantica. The sequence continues at coordinate 98,390,727 of OY744515.1, read as the reverse complement.
ATACAATTAGTTGAACACAAGTTGCTATTTATTATGGTCAGTCATCTGGTACTGACGTTGAAAGGATAAACAGATGAATTAGTTTTCTAAGTTCAAGGTAGAATAAATATTTAGCTATTTAACCAAATGCAGAAAACTGTTTAAAACAATAGTTCGCAATCAATTTAGCAATAGTTTCCCAAAATATTGTTTTATCACATATTACAGTTAGCTGAGGAAAAAAAATTATATATTCAAACTTTAAAAAAACGATTTAATTACATTGCTTACTGTATTCGGTTCAGTTTGACTGTTTTACATATGAACACCTTTTGATTATTCAATACCAACACTGTAGAATGAAATTGACACCTACCGGCATAAGAGCTCCAAATATTTGATAGAAAATTCTTACTTGAATGAAGCAATATTGATTTATAATATACACTCATGAACTAGCGGCCAATGAGAACCCAGAGAATGGACTTGCCCATCTAAGCATAGTGGAAGGTTCTAGCCTTAGATTTTTGTCTCAATTTATTTGTTTTGAGCTCAACTGATCAGACAGTTGAGCACAATAAAAACAACATCTATTGTATATGCTTAATTAAACACAAGTTGCTATTTTATGTGGACAACATTAGTGAATATACGACCACAATAGATTTAATGGGATTTTAAGTTTACTTAGCAGATTTAATCAGCTGTGATAGTATTCATTAGGCTAACTCCATTGACATTCTGAAACGTGGTTAACCATTATCTGATTATTAGCAGAGTTGCAGAGTCGGAGGTTTTGGAAGGAGTCTGAGTCGAATCTTTAGAATGCTAAGAGTCGAAATTAGATTTCTTAAATTGTTGAGAACCTAAACTTAGTTCTCGGGGGAACACCGGGTGGATAAAGCTAGTTTTAATATACAAACAGCAAAAGGTTGGTGCATTTAGATCATTTTTATAGCTGTAATTTTGTTGTTAACGAGCCTGGAAATTGCGAGAGAAAAGAAACTAAAGCTGCTGGAAAGACAAAGGAAATTGGATAAAACAGACGTTCAAATGATTCTAAAAATCGCCAGAAGTTGTTTGAATATGGAAATGGCAAAAAATAAAATGCTATCTCTCTGAAGAATCAACAGACAGTTTGGATATTGGAAGACTAAAATAAGGAGTCAAAGTCAGATATTTGGGAATTCTAGGAGTCAGACCTTATACTTTCTGACTCCGAGTCAGAAGGTATAATGCTGCAACACTGATTGTTGGAAATACGAAGATTAAGAATCCTAACAATAAACGAAATAACCAAAATGTGTCTTCTTAAAACAAATTGAAATACTTCTAAGCCTCGTTTTCATTTTGACAAATTACAAGATCCCAGTATCGCTTCTTTATGCATATTATATAAGTATATACTATATATACTAGCAGAGGTACTCGACTTTGCACAGGGATACTTAAGACAATAATATTTTCAAGAGAATTTATTTGGACGATTCAATATTAAAAAATGCGTTATTGTTCAACATAAAATAAAACACTTTCGTCCGTTTTTTATGACAACAAAGATGGGGATAAATTTCCCATGAATCAATCAATAAAACAGTTGGAATTAAGAAATAAGAGGTTTTTCTTCAAAGTCAGTGGTGTGCAGTGCGGGAACGAGCATCCAATCAGATAGGGCAATAAGATAGTGATTTTGACATTTCAGCAGAGATAAATCAATTTTTGGAGGCTCAGCACACTATAGAGACAATGGGTAGCCTTTTATTCCTTTAACATGGTGTACCCTTTCCACCCAAATAAAATGGTGCCCGCATGTGGAGTATCCATCAAAAGCAACAAGCAGACGTTCCTGCGTTTCCTCAAGTCATAACTCACCTTTTCATCTAAAGTTTTTATTTCATGTTTCAGACATATTCAAACTATTACCCTTTTACTTTATTTCTCATACTTGAGTCTTTGGTGGATACGATCAAGAAGTTCATGCCGGGCATCACCAGACAACTGCACAAAGTATGATAAAAAAGACATTTTAATCATTTAAAACCAGGATTAAACATCCACTGGAACCTACTTATTCCAAATGTACCATCATTTTTGCTAAGCGATTAACAATTAATCAGTGATGTGTGAACAGACAAATACACATATGTTTGTGTTATATGTATATATTAGTGTTGGGACGATTAATCGCAATCGGGAATCAGAACATTTTTGGGGTATCGGAAAAATTTTAGCTAATTATGATAAAAATGGCACCGGAAAAAGTAGATGAGAACTCTCCCCTAAATCCCCCCCCCCCACAAAAAAAAAATAATAGACGATTAGATGATTTTAGAATCGGAATCGCGAATTTAGAAAAGAATCGGTTAGTGTATCGGAAACGAAAAGAATATCGGAATCGTCCCATCACTAATAAGATAGAGAGAGAGAGATAGAGAGATAGATAGAGAGATAGATAGAGAGATAGATAGAGAGATAGATAGAGAGATAGATAGAGAGATAGATAGAGAGATAGATAGAGAGATAGATAGAGAGATAGATAGAGAGATAGATAGAGAGATAGATAGAGAGATAGATAGAGAGATAGATAGAGAGATAGAGAGATAGAGAGAGATAGAGAGAGATAGAGAGAGAGATAGAGAGAGATAGATAGAGATAGAGAGAGATAGATAGAGATAGAGAGAGATAGATAGAGATAGAGAGAGATAGAGAGAGATAGATAGAGAGAGATAGATAGAGATAGAGATAGAGAGAGATAGAGATAGAGAGAGATAGAGATAGAGAGAGATAGAGAGAGATAGAGATAGAGAGAGATAGAGAGAGATAGAGAGAGAGATAGAGAGATAGAGAGATAGAGAGATAGAGATAGAGAGATAGAGATAGAGAGATAGAGATAGAGAGATAGAGAGATAGAGATAGAGAGAGATAGAGAGATAGAGAGATAGAGATAGAGAGAGATAGAGATAGAGAGAGATAGAGATAGAGAGAGATAGAGATAGAGAGAGATAGAGATAGAGAGAGATAGAGATAGAGAGAGATAGAGAGATAGAGATAGAGAGATAGAGAGAGATAGAGAGATAGAGAGAGATAGAGAGATAGAGAGAGATAGAGAGATAGAGAGATAGAGAGAGATAGAGAGATAGAGAGAGATAGAGAGAGATAGAGAGATAGAGAGAGATAGAGAGATAGAGAGATAGAGAGATAGAGAGATAGAGATAGAGAGAGAGATAGAGAGAGATAGAGATAGAGAGAGATAGAGAGAGATAGAGAGAGATAGAGAGAGATAGAGAGAGATAGAGAGATAGAGATAGAGAGATAGAGAGAGAGAGATAGAGAGAGAGAGATAGAGAGAGAGAGATAGAGAGAGAGAGATAGAGAGAGAGAAATATATATCCATGGCAAAAATGTAAATGTGCCATGTTCCAAACAAATGTGCCTAAAAAGACAGCATTCCATACCATAGTAACAATATGAAGAGCTTGAAGCCTTTATATTTCGCCTACTCATGCAGCAGAATTTTCTGCAGTATTTAAAAGCAGACTACTTCTGAAGTTAAGATCCATCTCCTTATTAAAAGAAAATTCTACGTTCCGGTTTCTAGCATAAAAATCTTGGAGAGAGAAACACTGACCGACACTCATAGAATAGCAGACCGATAAAAGAGAAAATATCGAATCACTGGTTGAACAACTCCTCGGAACAGCAAGCATGGAGACCATTATTATTAGAGAAGAGTTTCTTTTGACTCCAAGGCATGAACCATCTCAAGATGGTTCCAGTGTCTGTGGTGTTAATGAATCAATGTTAAGCCTTAGAGAAGATTAAACCGAAAACATGGTCAAAGTGTAAATTCAGTACTACCCTTTCTGTCAGTCTTTGAAAGGAACGACTTTAGCATGACACCATATATGATGTCACCCAATGATTTGGTTTCAAAATAAACTTGGCCATTAAAAAATCCAAAAATCGACTCATTTACACTTAGTTGAAAAAGAATTTCCCCTCGCTGCTCAGCATATGAGAAAGTTAACTATTCCAACTGTTGGATAGATAATCTCCAGTAAATAAACACACAATTATTGAGAAACTGAATGCCTACTAGACACCATCCTCAGATGTGTCTCTCGGCACAAGAGGTTGTCAACACACTGATATGAGGATGCTTCCCTTATGAAGTAAACCCTGACCCATAATTCAAACAAAAAAATAATAAATTTTTTTTAAGTGGTGTACTATCTCCTCAACATGTTCCTAGGATTGCAGACAGAGGCACTCCCTTTAATAATAGAGGGCCGCTCTGAATAACCAATAAGAAGTTGTTGACAATGAGGAACTTATGAAAAAAATGAATAAAGACACTAAATACTAGTAGGTCAAGGATGAAAAAGGTTGCTGTGGGTTGTGAGCTGCTTGTTATTTCAAAGTTTTCCTTCTCCTTGTAAGAAAAAAGATGTATGTAAATCTCCTATAGCCGTAATGAGGTTACTATGACGGTCCAAACCTCAGAAGGAACTCCTGTTCAAACAACACCGTAATAACATTGACAAAATTACCATACCGACTTACTGTCCAAATCCAACTCCCATCGGCTTTTAATCTATCTTTTTTATAGTCAGTTGTTCTCTACACATGCAAATTAGTTCCAATTATAAAAATCAGCCATTATAAACAAGTTTTTTTTCTCTGGAAAACGGTCGTCTGACACATGAAACATCTAATACGCTTTGAAGCTGGAAAGTGTTCGTTTTCATCTCTATTGCTACACTCTTAAGACTATTGGGCCTACCAAGGCTTGAAGGTCTAGTCTACCCTACTATTTCACCCATAGTTATGAGGGAGAGGAGAGATGGATCCATACTTTTTCGAAGGTTACTGGTGACAGTGATACAAAAGGCCAGACAAAACTAACATGGCACACTAAGCACACAGTCCGCTCAGGTAACCAATGCTACATCCCCCCATAAATACAGGCACTTCAGGCAAGAAGTAATGAACCAGTCTGCCTTTCCCTTTCAGTGCAATGAGAAAGGTATTGTCCGGAAGGTCTAATTTATTTGAGGGCAATGCCACAAATAACAAAAGCCTCCATGGAATCAAGGCAGCTTATTAACATCACATGGGGATTGCAATCAGTCGAACAGAGTTCTTGCAAAATGGGTAACTTTTAAAGAAGGAGCTTTCGCACACGTTTACTTGTGAATTAAAGAAAGAATTATGTCGGAAAGGGCAGAACAATAGATGTCTTAAGGGAAGTAATCGCTGGTTGAACAAAGAGAAGTGGAATAAAAGAAACGCGAACAACATGGTGTAGATAATAGACATTAATATGCGTGACATCACGCTTCCATTAGAAGGGACATGACGTGCAAGAAGAGAAAATATAAATAAAACAGAAGGGAAAGAAACTAGGTGGGGAGGGGGATGGTCATCCAAGTCATTTGAGATTCCATTCAGTTTCATCTCAGCAATTCCAAGAAATTCAACATCAGAGGAAATCTCTGTTTGCGTTGGAAAATTACCTAACAAACTCTCTGTTTCCACCCACCACAAGCAATGGTGACCCAATCAAGTCAAACATAAGAAAACATTATCTCAACCGTGGCACATCAACAAACTTTAAGTATGCCTCAAAATACTATCAATATTAGCTAAAACAATTTTAGCAGTTTCATTGTAATTCCATACTTTTTATTCATGTGAATTAGGTTTCTTGGCCCTTGTGCGTATATAATATAATATATATAATCCAGGTAAGGGTATAAACTAGTGAATTCTTACTTGTTCAATAATGAATAGAGCCTTGTATTTATTTGATATCAAAATTTTAATCTCTACAAACATTTTTTGCTAGACATTTGCAGACATGTTTCAGTTCTAACTGGAAACCAACTGAACTTCCTTCCTCAGGTCACTATTTTATATGGATGCAAAGATTGAAATGAGAGAACATTTCTTTCAATAAGTAGTGATTAGTCACATGATTCATTAAGATTATTTGGATTACATGACTAACCATCATAATGTTTCAACTATTATAAAAAATATATATGATATATATATATATGTACAATTTTTTGGTAATAAAAATTAACCAGCGCGCTCAATTAACAGGGTAAGAGTCTAATACATAATAAACTTTGCCCCCTCCCTTCCTCATTCTGTTACAATTATTCACATTCATAAATAACACTGGTGATACCAGATCAGGCTGCCCTGTGGCTCCCTGAGACGAAATTCACCTACATTGACGTTTTTTGTTTTGTTTGTTTGTTTTTTTTTTGTTTTTTTGTTTTTTTGTAAAACTTAATTATGTTCTACAAAACCAAAAACAAAAACAACAGCCCCTCTCCCTTTCTCCCTCCCCTTTTTTATTTTATTTTTAGAACTTGAAGCATAAATCTTTTACTATAATGACCAGATTCGGCATTAAATAACCCAAAAAGGGTTGCTATGCCGTAAAACAAAACTACCAAACCAAAAACGATGATTAAACATTTGAAGATATAAAGAACTTGAAGCATAAAAACTTTTACTATAATGACCAGATTCGGCATTAAATAACCCAAAAAGGGTTGATATGCCGTAAAACAAAACTACCAAACCAAAAACGATGATTAAACATTTGAAGATATAAAGAACTTGAAGCATAAAAACTTTTACTATAATGACCAGATTCGGCATTAAATAACCCAAAAAGGGTTGATATGCCGTAAAACAAAACTACCAAACCAAAAACGATGATTAAACATTTGAAGATATAAAGAACTTGAAGCATAAAAACTTTTACTATAATGACCAGATTCAGCATTAAATAACCCAAAAAGGGTTGATATGCCGTAAAACAAAACTACCAAACCAAACCATAAATAACAGATTTTCAAGTAACCCAATTCATTTAAGTAGAGAGGGGGAGAGAGGTCATTCAAAGGAGGGAACTATTTGAGAATTGAGGATATGAAAAAATAAAAATGGCACGAGTTACCAGCCTTTGACCATTCTGACCTCAAAACAAAAATCGCCACACAAGGTTTTTTTTTTTTTTGCTTATTAATCAAAACTATACTAGCTGTTACTCCCTACCTCCCCTAATGAGAAAGAATTCTCCATTTTGTTTTCGCAGCAATGACCAAGATCTTTCCGATTCTCTCTTCCAACCTTGAGCACGTGGTGCAATCGGGGGGGGAAAAGGTGGCTGCTTACTTTTAATGTGTACAAAACCAAGCTTCTGTCTTTTCACCAGCAATGCTCTGATCTCCCACTTGGCCCAAATTAAAATGAATGGGTCTCGTCTTGAGGGAGCCCCCTGCTTTAACAAACTTCTGCCACTGACCATCACTCCTTACCGTAAATGGAAGATTTACATCAAATCCGTTGCCACGGTCGCTGGAAAAATAGTTGGATCATTCTACCGCTCTAGAAGGTATCTCACTCCTGATTCAATCCTCTATCTGTATAACAGCCAGATACGTCCCAAGATGGAGTAATGTTGCCACATCTGGGGAGGTGCTGCTCAGAGCAACCTTTCCTGCCTTGACAGAGTACAAAACTGACTTCGAAATCTAGTGGACGATGTCCTCTTCTCCACCATACTACCTCTTTCTCACAGAAGAGACGTTGCTAGTCTTTCTCTACTCTATCGTTATTTTCATGGCAGGTGCTCGACTGAGCTTCAATCAATCCCCCCCCTGTAAAACATTTACAACAAAAACCCGTCTAGTTACAACTACTGTCAATAATTTCCCTTTCTCCCTCTCTGCCTAAAACTAAAAACTTCCATGAGCAAAGTTTCTTTCCTAGAACTACCCATCTGTGGAACTCAATACCACGGGACTGCTTCCCAGCCGACTACAACATTGTCGTTTTCAAGTCCAAAATAGACAAATTCTTGTTAAGCTGTCTTGCTAAATAATCATATTCTGCTTAATTTCCACCATTATTACCAATCATCACAGTGTTGTTTCACCATCCACCTTACACTCATAAACCCTTATCCTCGAGTGGCCTTTGGGCCTTGATAAGTGGTAACTCTTTAGTGAAAATTTTTTAAAAGATTGGAACAAAAACACCCGATTGAAAATAAACCGGGGCATTTTTTCTTCAATAGACATGAAGAATATTACACCGTTTATCCACATCAAGCATCGAAAAATCAATAATTCGAAGGTGAATTGGCGTATCATTGAAAAATTTCCTCTCAGCAATGAAACCTTCGATATAACAAAACCCAGTATGTAAATATCTTAAATATAATGTTTCAATAACAATAACATATGTAAGCACATAATAATTACAAATTACACTAAGTATTAATTGGATCGGCCATCGATACCTGTGGTTTCATGGAAATACTGAAAATCCCAGCTGATTGAAGAACGGATACACATGTTATTCTTTAGAACAGGCATGATTTCCAGTATTTCGGTAAAACTGCAGGTATCTATGGCCAATCATATTAATGTATCTATGTAAGTGTGTTTTAGATGGAACTTAAACTCAGCCTGCCGATTCCGTAGTCCACGTAGATAATCATTACACCATGGAACAAACATAAGCTGCCGTCTCTTGGTATGTCCTGCACCCACCCCCACCATCACTTTTTCTGGAGCTGGACAATCAGCGAAGCAGGATGAAGAACGGATTAAAAATGGATAGAGCAGGACAAAACTGTATGCCACAATGTCAGCAAATAGCCATTAGCGTATTAGAAAAACCAATTCGCGATACAATTTTAAAATAACACTCATTCGTTTGATGCAAAAAGTTCCACGGGTAAACAAGTGATATAATCATGATCACGCCTACCACCATCAAAATGTGGGGCTTGATTAGTCAAGTTCAAACATTCCATTTATTGATAACCCTAACACACATAAACACGCACCTCCAGACTTTCAAAAAAGAAGGAAGAATCAGCGTATTAAACCAGGACAGATCGGAGCTGTACGTTTTATCATCAATGAAACAAGTGGGCAGATCAAAACAACAACAGTAAGAAAAATGTGAGACTTGCAACTGGTTTATTCTCACTGACAGGATCAAAGTGTAGTATTTGTTCTGTATTCGATCAGAGAAGTAGAAATCCTTAAAAATCGAGGCAATTTTTGTTTTTGTTACAACCAAGGGGCCCATTTAGGAGAGGTGCATTTCCCTATATTAAAAACCGAATTTGTGTAACTTTACTTTCGTGGAGAGATAAGTAAATAAGTATTTATTTCTTAGAAGGATTGGTTGGAAAAAATAATGACAATATTTGTAATTTTCAACTATTAATTGAATGTATATATTTTCTTTTTTTTTTTTTTACTTTTGTTGTCAGTCTTGTCTTCACGAAAACAATGACTATATTGCCATTCTTTTGTTGCAGAATAGATTCCTTGGAATCCATGTTGGAAGGAAAAATAAGGAGATTTCAAACTTCCTCAGCATCAGTAGAAAGGTAGAAACAATCATTAGGGAATTGAGAGAGTCAGGTTCTGATTATGAATCAACATCAGAGAGAAAAAACACATGATTGACAATCTGAATGCTGTGTTAAACTATGTTGGCATCCCTGAACAACCGCCTTACCCCAAACGCATGTCTGTGGTTGTTCTTCATCTCCTTATTGGTCATGTCGAGATTCTAGTGTTGGCGAGTACAATGCATAGTTCACAATTTACACACGTAATAAGAAACAACACAGACACAGATATAGGCATTTTATACAAGTGACTTGTTAAACACGTGTGTGTGTGTGTGTGTGTGTTGTTGGGGTCCCATTGCTAGCATCCACATCTTAACTAAACCTCCCAACTTTCAAATTCAGGATCTCAGCTAAGACTGACTTCGTCATTCGACCCTTGCCGATCCTTCCAACCTATCTCAGTCCAACTGTCATTGCTCTCCTTGTTGTGATCATTCACTGTTAAGCCAGTGTCCCCCAAATACATTTACTTTCTGTCAGAAATCCGATACATCCGGTTTTCCTTCAGCTTACTGCCGGAACTGATCGCATCTGCTTTAGCCTCAGCATACTCCCACCGGAAACTAGATAATTCCTTCTGAATTCTCTATCTCCCCCAGCTAACAGCTCATGTCATCACTTCATCTGTGTAGCACGATTGGTCTGTCACTTTCATATTATCATTCATTTCCTAGCTAGTCTCTCCCGGTGGTCTTGATTTGGGGGGGGGGGCATTCTATAGTATCACAGCTGGAGCTTGTTGCTGAAGATCAGTAGATCATCAACAATGAACCCAGCAAGTCAATGTGCGCCATTGCAAGGGGGAAAATAGTAAAAGCTAATTAGGCTGATGGCTTAGGAGGAGATCCCTATATTTCATACAAGATGAGGTGATGCATGAAATGCAATTGAAGCAGATCAACAAGTTGAAACACACTCTGGAGCCAGACATACAGTGGTGTTTCTGTGCCCACTAAAAATTCTACCAAGATCAGAAGATCACCTACCAGAACAAGTGTCTTGCTATCCAAAGACGTGCTCAGAATCATGCAGACAGTTTCCAACAAATGCCATGTATAGTCCACTGTCTGTTATAGAGTATTCCTCCTGTATTTGACATAGAATGAAGATTGAATCTGTCATGCCTCGACTTGGCACAAATCCAAACTGCATAGCATCTATGTCAACTTGCTGTTTAATGATATATATATATATATTCGTTATTGCTTTTTATCTATGTACGTATACGTATCGTCCTTAATAACCGTGACTCATCAGCATAGAGATATGACTATACACTAACGGTCATGCGATTCGAAACCTCGGATTACGAGTATTTTGCAACTCAAATCCGATGCCTTAACCACTCGGCCAATTTTGAATAGCGAATAAACTGTGATAATTTTAACACTTTATCGGCGGCTTAACGCCTGAGAGCGTTCTACTTTTTTAATGAAAGGAACGATATATATATATATATACACACATTAAAATTTTGAAATAAACAAAAACTATAACATTTATTTTTGAATATATCAGTTCTAAGACTTCAACATCAACGAAAGTTTCCAAGAGAATAGATTTTTTATCAAGTCTACGCATATGACTTCATATATATATATATATATATATATATATATATATATATATATATAAACTTATATAAACATTAGAAATATACATACATACACTCGCAGTATGTACCCGGAGGTTTGCTCCCAAATTATTATTTGTAAAAGTAAGTTGTTTATGAGTACTGCCCCAATCATTTCACTATAAAGAATTTAGGTAACTGAAGAGCAAAGTGTAGTATCTGTTCTGTTCCTACACTTCATGTTTTCTGTCCCCGGTCAGTGAAGGAAAAATCCGTGGGCAATTTTAATTTTTGTCTTAATCCAGTGTGACTATTTGAGGAGCTGGATTTATCCCTCACTGTGTCGAACTTTCCACTCGTGGGGAGGCAAGTAAATAAGGACTGAAATAGGATTTAACCGAATGTTTATTTTTTGCCATCCAGAGTGCCACTTTTTGTTGTTGCTGCTGCTGCTTGTGGAAATGTTTACTTCTCACAGTAAAATAATGACCTTTTGCTCTCTCTGCTCTAGTTCGTAGGCAAGTACAATCCCTCTCCAACTTGTTTTTTTGTGATGTTTTGTTTAAAGAATGAGCTTCTAACTTCGCCCTTGTTTGTATACAAGTAGGAGTATATAACTCAACAATTTATATAAAAAGTAATTTTTTTTAATTGCCATCGTCAATACAAAATTTTTAATTTTGTTTGTGCACAACAAAAACATTTACATACAAAATTGAAAGTAATTTTATATTTACTTGTAGACTTTGGTTACATTTTATTAGCACAATGAAATTCACCCTCCAGAAAAAAAGACAATAAACGACAACTTAATTCAATCTCCGATGAAAGAGAATGCTAAGTATTATAATGTCATTTTAACGATGGAGAGCGGTCCGGTCAGTAATTTTGAATATAGAAACACCTGGTATTTATCTGAAAACAGTTGTTCAGATAGAAATCGAATATTCTCATAGA